>OZ029918.1:2121263-2376263 GCA_964023275.1 Norana najaformis
TCTGAGGGGGTTGTTCCGATGTAGCATAGGAGGAACATGAATCTGGCTGCCGGGAGATCAGAGATCTAAGGAGACAGCTTGAGTTTATTCACGGGCGCTGAGTCAAGTCAGAGGGATCAGATTGCTGGGAGGCCAGAGAGGGATGAGAACGCTTGAGCTTATTCACGGGCGCTGCGTCAACTCAGAGTGATTGTCCAGTAAGAACAAGATCAAGTTGCCGGGAGACCAGATAGGGAAGGAGACTGCAGAGGGGCTGAAACATCAGGTAATGTCTAGATTACCAGAGCTCTCCGTGGAATCAATCCACTTGTCTAGGGCCCACGTTTAACGGTCGCTTTAGTCTTTGATGGACGCAGGGCTATTGCGGTGTTCCCATCACAGCGTCCCACTTCGGTGAAGGCTCTGCGGAACTTGCTCGAGCTGCGGTTGTAGATGAAGGGGTTGACGCACGAGTTGAAGTAGGCGAGACAGTTCCACAGGACGCTGACGGCCGTGTAAGAGGCACTGTCCGGCAGCGCCCCGAAGAACGACAGCAACAGGTGAACGTGGATGGGAAGCCAGAGCACCGCGAACACCACGACGACCTGGCCGAGCATGCGACCGGTCCGCTGCTTCCGGAGCGCCGTCTTTCCCGCGGTCAAGGTCGAGGTCTGTCTCTGACGGGTGATGTGTCTCAGAATGCAGATGGAGAGGGTTGCTATGGCGCCCAAAGGTATGACGTAAGCAAACGCGAAGAAGGTAACGAAGAGGCGCTGGCCGACCGACTCGGCGGCGATCTCGCACTCGAGGGATCCGTTGGGGGTCGGGTGGACCCCGTAGGAGGTCAGCACGGGGCAGTTGGCGACAATCATAACGATCCAGATGGACAGGATCATCCGGACGACGTTGGCGCGGGTTCGAATCCGGGCCGTGCACTGGCCGTGAACGACGGTCAGGTAACGAACGAGGGCGATAAGGACGAGGGTGTAAACGGTGACGTAGGCTGTGACGTTGACCAGGAAGTGCATCAGACGACATACGGAGGAGCCGAAGGGCCAGCTGGAAACGGCAAAGTGGTAGGCGGTAAACGGTGGGATGACCAGCACGAACGACAGGTCGGCAACGGCCAGGTTCATCAGCAGGAGGTTCGTCACGGTCCGCATCCCGTCTTTGGCCAGGATGACGTAGATGACGAGCAGGTTCCCGGCCACTCCTACGACGGAGACGAGTCCGTAAAGGACTGGAACGACGAATGTGTAGAGAATTTCGACGTAGTGGTGTTGGGGACCCCACTGGTGCAGCCACTGACCTGGATCCGTGAGGTTCTCGCCTAAGGAATTCGGCTCTGCAACCCCGTTGTCAGATCCCACTGACGAGACGCTGGACTCGGTTGTCATGGCGACGACGCCAGCAACCATTTAGGCAGATCGTGGCTTGTTGAATCGTAGTCGTAATCTCGAGATTTCTACAGCGCCCAACGAAGACCAGGTCGCGGGAACCAGCTTATTCACAGGCGCACAGTCAAAACAGAATCGATCGGCAAAAGCTTCGGTTCCAGGTTCGCGGTCGACGTTGGCTGGAATGTTAGGGGTTCGTTTCCCGGTCGCGATCTGTAAAGAAGACATCAAACCAGATACATGCAGTGAATTTCTTCTTCCTTGGACAATGCAATGTCGGATCTCCTCGGTGGTTGGGCTGTTCGCTTGGAGTGAACTTCTCTAGAACTGAGTCTTCTTACTGGGTAAACTTCATGCACCTTTTCAATAAACACTTGAACACTGTTCTGTTTTGTCGACGCAGGAATGGCAACGCTTCTGAGTGAAAGTAGGCCTATTTTGGAAAAGGGCTATTCAAATTTACTGAATGAACGAATGAATGAACAAAGGAAAGAATTAATGAATGAGCGAACGAATAAATAAATGACTGACTGATTGACTGACTGAATTAATGAATGAACGAACGAATGAATGAATGCATGAATGATTCAGTCAGGCATTGACCTGGCAATGACCCTGACTCAAAAACTTGGCTCTTGCATAAAAGTCATCCAATTACATTCAGCTTTCCTGATAACTATTTGGCGGAAAAGTGCAGAACAATTGACTGAATAGTTTTGAATAATTGAGCAAGAATCGTTCTAATTAGTCTGATGTAATCTGATATCTTCTTCAGCGTCGTTATCAGAATCTGAAAGGCATCAATCGATGGTCGCTTCAAGTAAAACCGTGGTCAAAAATTGTAATCCGATTCCAAACACCACCAACCCTAGCCGTCTAACTGTCTGCTTGACTGACTAACTGACTGACTGAATGAGTGAATGAACGAACGAACGACGGACTGACTGACTGACTGAATGAATCAATGAATGAATGAATGAATGAATGAACGAATGAATGAACGAACTAATAAACGACGGACTGACTGACTGATTGACTGGCTGACTGACTGATTGACTCCTGGATCTTGACCTGGAACCGAACCCTTCCTGCCTATCGCTTTTGTTTCAACTGAGCGCCTATGAATAAGCTGGTTCCGGAGACAGCTTTCTTTGGGTGCTGTAGAAATCTCGAGTTTACGGTTACGGCTACGTTGGAGAGGCCCAGACGAAATCCGATTGATCGAAGAAACCATAAGTCAAGCAACGGTGGGTGAGCAAGGCCGAGTTACAGGTCCACTGAATGGCTCTTTGGTAGATTAATTGGACCAAGTGTTCATTGACTGAGAGAAATGAAATTGGCTTAATGAGTTTCTGAAAAGGCTTGCGTGAGGACTTCGTCATAAAACGACTTATCAGCAGCCGCCGACCGCGTTTCGGTTCAAAGGCATCGATCGCTTTGAATGGCCGCCGCATCTTTTGAAGTGCTGTACCACGACCTTCTTCCTGCTCAGCCCCACCATCCCTTCCCACTCCAGACCCCAACCCCATCTCATCTCTCCACTCCAAAGATCCCTAAGCCATGCACGGACTTCTGTCAAGTAGTCTATGGATGCGTAGAATGGCGTTTGGACAGCTAGCTTATTTCGGCGATGTTCGTTTTGGTTGTTTAGGGTGGTGCAGGATAGACTACTGGTTAGCCTATTGGAGTCTCAGCCGAAAGGTTGGTGGTTCAAACACCCGCTAGGGCAGAACGATATTTATCGATTTCTGTTCCACTCTCGCCCCCTAGCGAACTCAGCTGTTAAACGTGTACATTGGCCGTAGACTGTGGAAGGATCAGACGGCGGGAGGGAGGGAGGGAGGGAGGGAGGGATGGAGAGAGAGAGAGAGAGGGAGAGAGGAGAGAGGGAGAGAGGAGAGAGGGAGAGAGGGAGAGAGGAAGAGAGGGAGAGAGGAAGAGAGGGAGAGAGGGAGAGAGAGGAGGGAGAGAGGGAGAGAGGGAGAGAGGAGAGAGGGAGGGAAAGGGGAGAGAGAGGGAGAGAGAGAGAGAGAGAGAGAGAGAGAGAGATCAGGCGACGAGAAAGAGGACCTTCTGAGCCGAGGCTAAAAGAGATGAAGTCGTGTTCTTCAGTTTTCGGTGCAATTCCGAGGGGAAAGAAATCCGTTCTTAATCCGGATTGCGCTTCGTCTGTAGCACTTGACACTCGTTGCCGCTTCCCGCTTAAGAACCCTGTTTACGAGGTGTTTATGAGGCAATAGACAGGTGCGCGCGCAAGCAGACGGATCAAGACGAGGAGATCAAGCTTCGAGTTGATCCTCTATATGGGCGTGAGGAAGTGATGGAGGAGGAAGAGGAAGAAGAAGAGGAGGCGGAATAGGATAGAGGGTTTGGAAGAGGATGGGGAGAAGGAAGGGGCGGAGAACTGGGTGGAGAAGGAGGAATAGAAATAGGAGGAGGAGGCTGGGTAAATAGGAAAAAAGAAGAGCAGTGGGAGAAGAAGGAGGAGAGAAAGAAGATGAGGAAGAAGAGGACCAGGATGGGGAGGAGGAGAAGGAGGAGAATGAAGAAAGAGGAAGGAAAGGAGGAGGAAGAGGAAGAAGGAAGAAGAGAAGGAAGAAGACAAGGAGTATGTGAAAAAGAGGAATAGGAAGTGAAAGAGGATGAGGAGGATGAGGAGGAGGAAGAGGAACAGGAGGAGGAGGAGGAGGAGGAGGTGGCAAGAGGCCAAAGCTTCAGTCAACAAACTGCTAAGTCTGCTATCTGGTAATACGTGTTAGGCGATTGTTCAAGAACCGTTGGGTTAAATCAGGCATGCATGCATGTATGTACGTATGTATCTATGTATGCAAGTATGCCTATATGTATATGTAAATATTTATGTATGTATGGATGTATATATATGTATGTATGTATGTATGCAAGTATGCATATATGTATGTGTATGTTTATATGTATGTATGTATATATATTTATTTATTTATGTATATGTATGTATGTATATTTCAGTGTATGCAAGTATGCATATATGTATAGATATGTATGTATATATATGTATGTATTATATGTATATGTATGTATATATGTTTTATTTGTATAGCGCCTTTTAAGGACCTCTTAGAATCGCTGAAACCTGGCTTTCTGACAAATCTACTAAGATTCATCTTAAAGTTATAATTGTTACTTTAATTAAATCAATTTTATTCAATTAATCGGCCATTATTACTGCAAGACCTATTGTCATTCGTATCTCTGTTATTGTATTGTTACAAATAAAAGGATTATTTTTGTTTTGAATGTAAAATTGATGTGAATATGAGTATGAAATTTAATAACCACGGTAACAATCAATTTTGTTCTAATGAATGAATTTTAGTAATCGATTTTAATAATTGCATTTTTAACAATAGCAGTGAAGACAATCAATATTGGTTGTTATTAGTATCACGTTAGCGATCATTGTCGTCGTCATCACCATCATCATTCTCATCATCATCGTCATTGTCATCATAATCGTACTCATCATCGTCATCTTCGTCGTCATCATCATCGTTTTCATCAATTAACCAACCAATTAACCAATCAATCAATCAAGCGATCGATCGATCGATCGATCGATCGGTTGTCTGTCTATACCTGCCACTTAATGAAGGCCAGCGGATGCCTGAAGACGGCAGTCAGGAAACATCTTTTCTCCCATTCGACGCTCCGAAGTAACTGAAGCTCCGATCAGGTCTGCATGGCCAGCCGATTATCATATCTCCTCGAATCTGTCGGTGCAGCCGCTGTGCCCAGCAGCCTGTGTGCAGCGAAAGCTTCTCGGAAAGACCTTCGAGATATAACACTCAGTGCATCTTAATGTCCGAGGCCTTTACCTTATAAAATACCAACCGCACGGTGGCGCTGTAATCGACTAAGTTGTGGGCCCAATCAGAGAGATTGTATAACCTGAGGAGTAATGGATAGACTCTCCAGAGTTAACATTTGCAACATAATTATTATTATCATCATCATCATTATCATCATCATCACCATTATTATTATTACCATCATCATCATCATCACCATTATTATTATCATTATCATCATCATTATCATCATCATCATCATTATTATTATCATTATCATCATTATTATCATTATCATTATCAACATCATCATTATTATTTCTGCATTTATAAAGCGCCGCTATCTGATGACCGAGTATCAATCGATGGCGCTGAGTAATTGTGAACAAAGGAATTACTCAAGGTCCCCACACAGTAACCGTCTCATGGGAGGAGACTCGAACCCGTATTCTCCGCGTTACAAGCCAAGCGCTCTAACCAATAGGCTACAGTGTCCCATAACAGTAGCGCTGTATAAATCTTCAGACTAGATTAGAGATAAAATGGACAAAAGACACAAAAACACACGTACAAACACACACACAAGCACACACACATACACATACACACACAAACACACATAAACACACACAAACACACACACATTCACGCGTGCACAGAACATCGTCTGTTAATCCTTCGTCTCCGCTAGGAATGGAAACTCGAGCGCCGTTTCAGCGGATTAGTTTGGCCAGCGTCGTCTGCTCTTGACAGCTGCGTTAATTGACCCCATCTTTTCTATCGTTGTTCCACTGCCGGAGTCGAAGAAAAGAACGCACCCAATGTAACGACACGGGGTTTTAGAATAGTCGATTCTAACGAAGAAACTTTGATAATATATCCTGTGAAGACAGACAGACAGACAGACAGACAGACAGACAGACAGACAGATAGACAGACAGACAGACATATATATATGCATACATACACACAGACAGTCAGACAGACACGCACAGAAGAAACTTTGATAATATATTCTGTGAAGGCAGACAGACAGACAGACAGACAGACAGACAGACAGACAGACAGACATGTATATACGCATACATACACACAGACAGTCAGACAGACAGACAGATACGCACAGACAGGCAGAGACAGCGAGACTCGCTAACCTGTAAGCTTAGATTATATAGAGCATGCAACGGTGAGATGACAGATGACAAGATATCTTATCTGTCTGTCCGTCTGTCTGTCCGTCTGTCTGTCCGTCTGTCTCCCGACAGATAGACAGATCATAACGACAGATAGCCAAACAGACAGACACATAGAGCCACACACAAAAAGGACGAGGCAGAGACACATACATAGGGAAAGACACTAATACAAGATCGACACAGGGGGTTTCCACGATGGACAACTCGGCTTAGCCCATATCAACATATCTCAGGTTGCCGCGTTAGTCTAGATCCGGTTCAAAGACCTTAGTAATCGTAATCGTAATCGTAATTCCGAGATTTCTACAGCGCCCAACGAAAGCCGCGCCGCGGGGACCAGCTTATTCACAGGCGCTCAGTCAAAACAAAATCGATAGGCAAAAGGGTCCGGTTCCAGGTCAAGATCCAAAAGTCAGACGGAGAGAAAACGTGGTAGCTACGGGGGGTGTTTGGGGTTGGAGAGCAGAGAGAGATAAGAGGAAGAAGGGCTGTCAGGATAGGATCTGTGAAAGGGGAATGTTTTGAGTTTTGAGTGAAAGGCTGAAGCAGAAATTGCAAGCGGTGGAGCATCGATGAGTTCTTATAATGGGTAAGTAGATAGTAGTAAGTAAAAGAAGCTCTGGTCTTAGGAAGATCTTGTATACAAACGCCTCTTAGGCTGCGTTTTAGCCGTCAGGAAAACCAAAGCTCTGGCTCACAAAGATTAAGGTCGACAAAACTGCTCGGGCGCTACCGAAATTGTAGAAATCGAGCTGTCATACTTCGGTGTTGTGCAATTTTAGGGCCGATTGAAGGGATTGGGTTGGCGTCTAATTCTGGGAAGACGGGCGTATGACCATCGCCAGCTGGTCGCCGCATAGGCGGGCGATCAGGTCAGGGATCGATTGCCATCGATGGTAAACGCCTCCTCATCAAATTGGAATATATTGCATGTCAAATCGTTCTTAACGTTTCTGTCTGCCTGTCTGTGTGTCTGTCTGTTTGTATGTCTGTGTCTGTGTCTGTCTGTCTGTTTGCTGTGTGTCTGTGCATGTGTGTGTCTGTGTATATGTCTGTGTGTTGTCTGTGTGTCTGTCTGTGTGTCTGTTTGTGTCTGTCTGTATGTCTGTCTGTCTGTGTATGTGTCTGTGCGTGTGTGTATCTGTGTGTGTGTGTTTGCTGTGTCTGTGTATGTGTCTGTGCGGGTGTGTCTGTCTGTTTGCTGTGAGTATGTGTATGTGTCTGTGTGTGTCTGTGTTTGTCTGTGTGTCTGTCTGTCTGCATGTTTGTTTGTTTATTCGTGTACATCTTATCTAATAAGGAATCTTCCTCTGCGTCATTATCTTATTGCACAAGACGTCAATCCGTGGTCGCTTCTAAGTAAACCGCATTTCAATACCGCATTCCATTGGAAAAAGCCAAGCATTTAAAGATCCTGCGGCCCAAGAGAGCAGAAGACGGGATAAGGGGGAGGGTAAGCAGTTCCAAACTGATGAGATTACAGCGAAATGTCGGTCTGTACCTGTTGGTCTGTCTGTTTCCTTGTCTGCGTCCGTCCGTATGGCTCTTTACTTGTGTGTTTGTGTACCTGTGTATCTGTAGGCCTATTCGTAGATGTCATTCGTAATCGTAAACTTGAAACTTCTAAAGCGCTACTTAAAAGCTAAGCGCAGGGGACAGCTTATTCACGAGCGCTGCGTCAAGTCAGTGGGGTTGTCCAAAGATGCCATGTCAAGGACCAAGTCCGGTTGCCAGAAGACCAGAGAGAGAAGGGGCAGCTTAGCTGTCAGGGTGGGTTGTGTTTAAGATCAGAGAAATTGGAAGGCAGCGGATTCGATGGATCAGGGTGGGATTTTTTGAATACATATGTAGTGAAACAGTTTAACTATAGCTTTTTTATAGCGGAAGATGGCTGAAGCAGTTTGAACATTTGATTTGCTGGACATTTTATTCCACAGCGGAAAACTGCGACATTCCGAAACTCAGAAGAAATATCACACGCAAAAGAACTCAAGTCACTTCTCACATTTTCACGTAACAGTAAGCCACTTAACTAATTCATACAGTTTCCAAAGTCACTCAAGCGGCAAGTCAATCAGTGACGCATAGCAATGGCTCATGATAATCACTTGATACCAAGAAGTCGTATCAGCCAAATGTCCTGGCTCTTCTGTACACAACAAACCCGATACATATTGTACACAATCAGGTTAAATATTTACAGATTGAACAGATGAATTTTCTCATCGTCTAACTTTCCGTACACAGCCGCATCCGCCCATCTTAGCCCTTATTTTTACTCTAACGTATGAACGACGCCATCTTTATTTACAAGACGCTGTGACGTCATTCCATGCGTCACCGTTAATGACTTCGCTACTGCCTGGAAAAAGTAAAAAAGAGCTGGTAAACTCATCCGGAGTCTGGCTAGGATGCCACACGAACAAAGGCTTCAAAACCTGGGTCTATTGTCCCTAGAAAGATGAAGATTGAGAGGTGACCTTTTCGAGACATACAAAATTTTACATGGACTCATGAATATAGACGAACAAACCCTCTTCAAGAGGGTAGCAATGGGATATTTAAGACGATACAGTCTGAAACTTTGTCATAAGATTGGACATTAGAACATTCTTCTTCAGCCAGAGGATCGTAGAGGACTGAAACTGGCTACCAGAAGAAGTAATAGTTGCACCAAGCTTGAACAGTTTCAAAAAACTTTGACAGTTGGGTGGAGAGATATAGGCACTAAAAGCCAGTATAGCTTACTTAGCCTATTAACGGTAACTGTCACTGTTACGTCATCCCTATACGACGTAACTCCGCCACTGCCTTTAAGTCAGGTGGTGCCAGTCCCAAGTCTGGATAAAGGAGGAGGGCGACGTAAACGGCCTTTGATGCCATAAGATGTCTTTAGATGTTGGAACCACTGCTACTATACGACGTTATCGGCTCGTCTGTTGCTGATTGTTGTTTCTCGCTGTGCTTTGCAAGTCGTGATGCGCTGTTCAAAAATGTTCTTCCATGTGCATTTCAGCTCGACAGAAGGAGCTCGTAACACCAACGACCTTGGCGTCCACGAATTCTGTAAACTCGTCAATGGAGTCTCGATCAGTAGCACGAATTCGCAGTCTGAAATGACACGAATAGACCGAAACTGTACGTCACGTGAGAAAAAGTATATCATCCACTCCTCTGGAATAAACTCCCACCAGAATTACGACAATAATCTGATCCATCATACTATCTTACCATCACTTTACCCTTTGCAGTCTTCCACTGGAACCGAAAACACTCCTCTTCCGCAGAACCTTTCCTCATTCCTCTTCTTCTCCATATCTATCCTGCGGATCAAATTCCCAATACCACCCTTCTTAGCCGCCTGCCTGCCTGCCTGCCTGCCTGCCTGCCTGCCTGCCTGCCTGCCTGCCTGCCTGCCTGCCTGCCTGCCTGCCTGCCTGCCTGCCTGCCTGCCTGCCTGTCTGCTTGCCTGCCTGACTCTTGACCTGGAACCGAAACCTTTCTGCCTATCGATTTTGCCTTGTCTGAACGCATGTGAATAAGCTGGTTCTCGTGACTTGGCTTTCTTTGGGACCGGGTTCAAATCACCTCCAGAGATGAAAGATATTTCGAGATTTCTGCATCACTTGCGACCCCTAGCCAACTCAGCTGTCAAAGGAGAAAAATGGTTGTACTTTGCCAGTGGGAAGATCGGGCGGCGAGGAATATGCCGAGGCCAAGAAAATGCAGTCGCTAACACGGCTACCATACAAATGGCTGCCTTGTGGGGGTCGCTTAAGGGACAGCTAAAGTGACTACAAGGATTATGAGGATGATGATGACAATTATTATTATTATTATTATTATTATTAACATCATCACCATCATCATCATCATCATTATTATTATTATTACTATTACTATTACTATTATTATTGTTGTTGTTGTTTTTGTTTCTGCATTTACTAAGCGCCACTATCTAATGACTGATCATCAGTCGATGGCGCTGAGCAACTGTGAGTTAAGGACTTGCTCGAGGTCCCTACACAGTAACCGTCGTAAACGACAATGATGATTTACTCACGGTGACTACACTTGAAATTGCATCCAACGACGTCCTGCAGCAAGATGGGTTCCTCTAAGACGCACAGTGTTTCCCCGACGGGGTCAGGTCGGGTCAGAACGATAAGGTCACTGAGCAGGGCAACGAAAAGAGGGATACTTGTGCAGCGATCGATGAGGGTTAAACGACCCGAGTAGATCATGTGATGTGAAGCGGTGGCCAGATGAAAACACTACAAGAGAAAGCATTAATCACTGTTGGCAATTAATTAACTGACTGATTAAGAGGCCAATTAAACCACAGACAAATTAATCTGGTTATCCATAGAATACCAAGCCAACTCAGTTCTCCATCCTCCCCGGGTTGGTGTAGAGAGCAGGGGCGTTTTAAGGTCGTCGTAGGCCCTAGGCACTCTCGCATTCGTAGGCCCCAACTGCCAACTCTGCATTAGAGCTAAACACATTGAAAACGGCTTAATGCGGGAAATGACATTTGAGGACATCATATGTGATTTTGCTAATGCAAAGAGCCGCAAAATTAACATAATGTAGCACAGCTTATCTTAAACTGTTTCAGTACAAACTTTAAGATTATTAAATTTGTATTTCCTTTTTCTATTTTCGGATAAGTCGATATATTTATTTTTTCAATATCTCATTTTTGACTTTCGTAGGCCCCTATAAAGTTCATAGGCCCTAGGCACAGTGCCTACTTTGCCTAATGGATAAGACGGGACTGGTAGAGAGAGCATCAAAGATAACTGGGATGTCAAAAGGGTGGTCTGTTGTTAGCTCGCTTCATTATTTCTATGCTTTAGCCGTGATATTCTTCTCTTAAGAGTCAGTCTCCTTCTGTTAGGAGTTTCTGTGTTAGAATGGGTGTTACTTACAGACTATAGCAAAGGGTCTACGCTTTACTTCAAGTATGCAGGAGTTTCCATAAACACGTGTAAGCATTTGTGTAACTTTTAGGATGTTGAGTAGAATGTGTTACTTCCAATAATTTAATCAATCAGACGGTCATCAATCGGTCAATCAATCCATCAACAAATCAACCATTCACTCATTCAATCAATCACCTGAGGCAGTCAGTCAGTCAGTCAGTAAACCAGCCAGCCAGCCAGTCAGTCAGCCAGCCAGCCAGTCAGTCAGCCAGCCAGCCAGCCAGTCAGTCAGCCAGCCAGCCAGCCAGCCAGCCAGCCAGTCAGTCAGTCAGTCAGCCAGCCTGCCAGCCAGTCAGTCAGTCAATTAATTAATTAGCCACTCGGTCTCTTGCCAGGACCCTGGATCCCCGTCATAAAACATTAGTCGCAGACTTTTTTGGTAATCAAGTCGTCCTTTTTGCCTCGGAGATTGCCTCGCGTCGTCGTCGTTCTTGGCCGGCGCTGCCTACCCGGACGTTATCTGGGAAGACCAGACGCTTCTGCATTTCTAAGACCTCTGTGTCGATGCTGCTGACGACGCTGGCAGCTGCTGAGTTTGACGAAGATGATGAGGACGAGAACGACTTCATCGGAGCGGATTCGAGTGATGAGAGCGAAGACATGGAACTGTTGCACCGTTGCATGTGGCTGACGTTGATTGTCGAACAACAGTTTCGCATCGCTGACAACACAACGTAGACACAAATTAAAGGCCATCCGAACCATAAGGTAAGATAAGGTAATGCAAGGTTAGGTTAAGTAAGGTAAGGGAATAAAAGAAAAGGCGAGGTAAGGAAAGGTAAGGTAAATCAAGGTAAGGTAAGGTAAATCAGGGTAAGGTAAATCAAGGTAAGGTAAATCAAGGTAAGGTAAATCAAGGTAAGGTAAGGAAAGGAAAGCTAAGATAAGGTACGGTAAGGTAAGATACGGTAAGTTAATGTAAGGTATAGTCAGCTAAGGTAATGTGAAATAAAGTAAGGAAAGGCAACTTAAACAAGGTAAGGTCAGGTAAGGTACAGCACAATAAGATCAGGTCACCTCATGTAACATAAGGTAACCTTACCTTACCTTGTTTTACTTTACTTACTGTCATATGACCTAGGAACTTGTATAGCGCCACTGTTTATTATAAGAGGAATCAATCTCCATCTGTTGTCTTCCTCTGCTTTTGTTTTCTCCAGTCTTGGAATGAGAATATTGCAATGGTTTCAACTGGTGCCTGACCTTGAACGACCTGCTTGAGGCAGCCGTAGTCGGACGAAGTTGCTTCCATGTAGCACAGGATCTTCTGTAGCGCCAGAACGAGTTCTTTGATGTGCTACAAAAACGAATGGAAGGATGGATGGATGGATGGAAGGATGGATGGATGGATGGGTGGACCTTTGGATGGATGGATGCATGCATGCATTGATGGATGGATGGATGGAGTGATCGATGAATTGATGGATGGTTTGATAGATGGATTGATGGGCAGATGGAAGGGTGAACGGATGGATGAGTGGGTGGATGAATGGATGGATGGGCGCATGGATGGATGAATGGAAGGAAGGAAGGAAGGATGGATAGATGGATGGAAAGATGGATGGATGAAAAGATGGATGATTGACAGTTATTTTACCTCAATGGGCTTTTGTAGAAATGAAGAAATGGTGAATCGATCATCGAGAGAGGCTTTCTTCAGGTAAGCGTGAAGTTCAGGGTTGGATTTCTTGAGAGAGGCGAGGAAGTGGAGGGCATTCATTACCCCGGGACAGTACGACTCATAGGCGCTGCAGAACGACTCCATCTGGACGTCAACATCAGAAAATTATTACATAATTATAGCCTCACTCACGCTAGTTCGGCGATATGTACCTTCCGTAAAAAAATTCCCCGTTGGTCCACGAATGAAATGGAAATGAAAAGAACGGAATGGAATTTAGTGAAATGGAATAGAAGGGAATGGAATGAAATAGAATTGAATGAAATGGAATGGAATAGAATGAAATGGAATAAAATGGAATAGAATAGAATGGAGTGGAATGGAATAGAGTAGAAAGGAACGGAGTAGAATGGATTAGAACAGAATATTCTATTCTATTCTGTTCTTTTATATTCTATTCTAATTGCACCAACTGCAGAGACGTTGTAACATGAGCATTTGTATATCGTGATGCTTCTCTGTCTCTGTTTATATGCGTTTATGTTTGTGTAAGTGTGTGTGAGTGTGTATGTTTGTGTGCATGTATATGTATATGTATGATTATGTCAGCGTATTAATCTTATGTGTGTAAATATCTGTGTATATGTGTATATGTACCTGTATGTGTGTTTCTGTATCTATGTCTGTGTGCGCGTGAGGTACCTTGGCCAAGTAGACGGATGACAGAGCGCTGATCGATAAGTCTCTATCGCTGGCGCCATCTGTCCGTTGAACTTCACTCGTCTCTTCTGGACCTGAACACCAGAGGGAGTTGACGTCTAAGTCTTGCAAGCAGCACTGCGACAACGACGTGACCTGAAAACAAGGCAACGCATGTGGGTCACGGTAGCCGATTGGTTAGAACGCTAGGTTTGTATGTAGGTCATGGTAGCCGATTGGTTAGACCGCTCGGCTTGTAACCCGGAGAGTACGGGTTCGAATCTCCTCTGAGCGGTTACTGTGTAGAGACCTTGGGTAAGTCCATGACTCACAGTTGCTCAGCGCCATCGACTGATGTCTTAGTCATTCGATAATGGCACTTAATAAATGCAGGAATAATAATAACACGTGACCAATCGTCTGATTAATTGACCTACTATCTGACTCACTGACCAACTGACTGGCTGACTGAGTTATATGCTTATTTTTTACTGACAGACTGACTTGCTGGCTTACTCACTGGCTATCCGACTTAACGACCATAGGGCTTACTGACTGACTTATTTACTTACTTGCTTACCTAACTACCTACTTCCTGACTAACTGACTGGTTTACTGAATGACGATCTTACTGACTGACTGGTTAACTGGCTAACTCAATTAACCATCTTATAATGATTTATTGAAAAATTAACAAATAAGTTTTCAAGAATGAGTGAGTAAAAACTACTCAATGATTGGCTGAAATGAACAATTCAATGAACTGTTGAGTAGAACGGAATGTAATGGAGTAGAATGTAATGGAATAGAATGTAATCGAATAGAATTTAATGGAATGGAATAGAATAGAAAATAATAGAATAGAATAGAAAATAATAAAATAGAACAGAATAGAACAGAATAGAACAGAATAGAACAGAATAGAACAGAATAGAACAGAATAGAACAGAATAGAACAGAATAGAACGGAATAGAACGGAATAGAACGGAATAGAACGGAATAGAATGGAATAGAATGGAATAGAATGGAATAGAATGGAATGGTATTGAATGATTCGAAATAGTCAGAAGAGCAGCTGGCGTGCGGAAAGGAAGCGCACCTCTTCTAGGTTCTGGAATACGGTCCAGTGTTCTTCTGGCGTGAGGAACGTGTGCCTGAGTGGACGCAGGAACCTCTGAAGACCCAGTTCCATCTGAATCACGAAGTCTTCTTCGCATTCGATCAGCTTCTGAATCGCTGGTCGCTGGTCTTGTTCGTATGTTGAGATTTTCTGCGACGTTCAGAAAACAGATTCAATCCAATCAGAGAAATCAAGAAATTAGTAAACAGCTGTAATAGTACGTTGATCGTGCACTGTCAGTGGGGAGATCAGAGGCGAGGGAGAGGGCTGGTCACTCACCCTCATATGCCAAGGCTAAGAAAGTGACGACGTTAACTCGTTCCCATAGCTATCTCTAGAGGCTAATCTGATTATTTTTGTAGCACCGTTGCCATGACACAGAATGCATCAATCGACGGATGATGATTCAAGTGAAACCGTATATCTCCAGCCACCGTAGCCGTCTGACTGCCTGCCTCCCTGCCTGACTCTTGGATCTTGACCTGGAACCGAACCCTTCCTGCCTATCGATTTTGTTTTGACTGAGTGCCTGTGAATAAGCTGGTTCCCGCTACTCAACTTGCTACTACTGACAGTTTTTGCTCATTTTTTCAGCTACGTTCGCAAGAGGGCTAAGTAGCGCAGACATCTTGAACATCATTCTGCCTTGGAGGGGATTTGAACCTCGATCTCTGGGTTGACAGCCTAGCATGATAACCACTAGACAGTCGCTACTAATTCTCTCAGAAACTTTATAAAATTGAGTAATTAATTTTTCCTCGGCGCTGTAGAAGGCATTTGTTAATTTCTAGTGCAGCTTAAATTACTGATTGATTGAAGTCGAACCATCAAGCAATCAACCAATCAATCAATCAATACCCATCAATCAACCAATCAATCAACCAAACAATCAACCAATCAATCAATCAACTAACCAACCAACCAATCAATCAATCACTGAGTTGTTTATAAATTCATTTAATTATTTATTTCTACCAACCAATCAATCAATCAATCACTGAGTTATTTATTAATTAATTATATATATTACCTTATCGTCGGTGATTGGAGGCAGCAGCTTTCCATCTTTATCCTCCTCCTCCTCCTTCTCCTCTTCCTCCTTTTCCAAGTCCCTGTCTCCATTCTCCTCTTCCTCCTCTTTTTCCAAGTCCCCCTCCTTCAGCTTGGCCTCGTCCGCCACATTAACCTTTGACCCTTGCCCTGAGTCGGGAAGACCGTCCACCGCAGCGGGAGGCAGAGGCATAGGTGCCTTCTTCTTGGGGCGCGACCCCAAGGCTAGCGTTCTTCGGGGGCACGACGTTTTTTCTACATGTGCAGTGAAGCGTGACAGTTCCGAGCAAGACGACGACGTTTGGTCACAGTCGAGTGAACACAGTGAATACAAGTCCGTGTTGGCCTTTGACCTCGGCAGGGCTTGGACGTTGGCGAGCGGAGTAAACGGGCGTCGAGGGGGCAGTTGGGGCTTCCCGTGCAGGGCGCAGGGTCGCTGGACTGGTGCCTCGTCGGCCAATGGGGCAGGTTCAAGCGTTGAGAAACGAGAAGCGTCGTCCGGGTAAAGCTGCCATGTTGAGGATGTTGGAGTGTCGCCACCTAACGAACTACGCTGGACTTCAAGTCGAAGGGTGGTCTCGGTGTCCCTGTGTGTGAAAAAAGTATTAATTTTGAAATAAGAGGAAATTACATATGCCCTTCATATTAATTACATGTAATAATTACATAATTGTCATAATTATAACATAATCATAACATAATCATAATCATAATAGTAGTACTAATACTAGTAGTGGTAGTACCTAAATTATCGGGACCTTGGGCCCTTTTGGGTAGACCTTTGCATCCAAATAAGTGTTTTTGTTATTTACATTTGCAATGTTTTTATTCTGTTTTTTGAGCATTAAACAACTTCTGATATAAATATATATACATATATATACATATATATATATATAACAACAGTAATAACAGTTGTTGTCGAAAGGGTTAGAAGATAAAGAGATATAAATACCTAACAATCCTGGCAACGCTTTCAGCCATTGACCGAGAGACATTCTGTCCGTTGATACGAACAATGCAATCGTACCGCCGTAGTCCAGCTTTGAACGCCGGGGAACCTAGCGTTAAACAACACATACGTGGCCTTGAGATAACTCGTTATCGCTAACTCCGGACTCACTCGGCACCAAAAATTAGCTAATATAATCAAATGCAATTGTAATCAAAATCTTAGAAGTCAGTCAGCTAATTTTCAGAGTAGACACGTTCTTCCCGTTCCTTCCGCTAAGTCCTCCGAAGTTCTTTTAGCTGAGAATGCGACCCAAAGCGAGTCCCTCATAGATGACGTAATAGCAGTCAATCCTACTGCTGGTGATATAGATACTGTACCCATCAGTGGATATTGTTGTAGTCGTAATCGTAAGCTCGAGATTTCTACAGCGCCCAGCGAGAGTAAGACGCGGGAACCAGCTTATTTACAAGCGCTCAGTCAAAACAAAATCGATAGGCAAGAATGGTTCGGTTCCAGGTCAAGATCCAAGAGTCAGACAGGCAGGCAGTTAAACAGCTACGGTGGGTGATGTTTGGAATTGAACTGGAAAGTGAGATAGGGGGGAAGAGGAAGAATCTTACAGACAAGGTTAGCAGAATGATGTATGAATGCATGCATGTATGTATGTATGTATGTATGCATGCTTGCATTATGTATGTATGTATGTGTGTATATATGTATGAATGAATGTATGTATGTCTATATGTATATATGTATGAATGTATATATGTATGTATGTGAGTATGTAAGTCTGTGTGTATGTATGCGTTTATGTATGTATGTCTGTACTATGCCTTATGCACTATATATCTGGCTATTTAAGTAGCGCCTTTTAAGGATCTCATAAAGGCTCTAAACTAAAAGTAGTTCATGCAAACAGAAGACATCCATGTGACCGCAGAACTCTTCGATGCCTCGAGGTATCAGGTATATCAACTTGGGATCCAAAATGGCGGTTCTGCAAGAGAACCCACAGAAGAGATTGGTCCTCGCACTGCATTCAAAAATCCCAGCTAATCGATGGCCGAAGGATAAGTGAACTCATCAACCCTGACTAATCAAAAGGCTAAATGACCCCATTAAGTTTCCCCGTCAAGAGGGCAAACGTACTAATTAGATCATTAGTTGACTAATTAGATCAAGGAGCCACTAATTACCAGATGGTTGACCTGGAAGTTGGTATTAAGAAGCACTGGACCGTGACCTACCTTCGTCTACTCGACCCACTTGGACGGGACTCGAACCGAAAACTGTGAATCCGAAACCATTGCGCCCCCTGGCGATTATCAGCTGAAAATAATTCAAAGACGTCTGCATAACATCCATTAAAAATCACATCCATCCGTCCATACACCTGTCCTTACATCTGTCCATCCGTCAGTTCATCCATCCATCCACCCGTCCGTCCGTCCGTCTGTCCATCCATTTATCCATCCATCCATCCAATCATCCGCCCGTCTGTCCATCCATCCATCCATTCATCCATCCGTCCGTCCATCCGTTCATCCGTCTATCCATCCATCTGTCTATCTATCCATCCATCTGTCTATCTATCCATCCATCCACCATCCATCCATCCGTTCGTCCGTCTATCCATCCATCTGTCTATCTATCCATCCATCCACCCACCATCCATCCATCCGTTCATACGTCTATCCATCCGTCTATCAATCCATCCATCCACCATCCATCCATCCGTACGCCCATCTGTCCATCCGTCTATCATTCCATCTATCCGTCCATGTTTTTGTCATCCGTGTGTGAAGATAGGATCTTCTTTTCCTCGTTATTTGCATCTCGTCGAGTTGAACTGCGTTATTGTTAGACTAAAACTAAGCTTCATCTTTAGAGATCTTATCTACCTGTACATCCGAGCAGAAACTGATTTTTACGAAAATAGTTTTTAACAACCCAGAAAACCCATTCTAGAGGAAATCTTCTGCAGGATGCTCTTAATCATTACTAGAATCTAAACAGGATTCCGGATGTATAGAATTTCTTGACTCCTCAATCCGAAACTCACCGAAAAGTTTTCCAATCCGGAGAGATCGACGTTGACTTCTGGAATCGCAGCAATTGCTGCAATTTAATAAAATTAAATTATAAATAACTGGATTAATTATTAAATAAATCTGATATGTACCAAACGGAAGCTGATAATTTCGTGAATTTAAAATATGCAGAGAGCCAGACATACAGAGAGAGAGAGAGAGACAGACAGACAGACAGACAGAGAGAGAGAGAGAGAAAGAGAGAGAGAGAGAGAGAGAGAGAGAGAGAGAGAAAGAGAGAGAGTTAGACAGATATTAAGGCTGGCATACAAAGAAACAGTTAACAAGAGAGCGATTTATAGAAAATTTGTGACCAGTGGCTGGTCCAGAAGCAAAATCCGGCCAAACCCAATTTGAATTTTTACTGGGGCCACCCCAGTGAGTTGCCCCAAACCTTTGAAAATATATAGTAAAAACTTCTAGACAATACAGGGAAACTGAACTGGCTGTAATTGTAATCGTAGGCTCGAGACTTCTGCAGCGCCCAAAGAAAGTTAAGTCGCGGGAACCAGCTTATTCATGAAACAAATATAAAGTCCTCGTTGTCCAAGTATAGGACAAAATGTGTTTAGCAATTAATCTTAAGTTTGAAAGGGTAGTGTCCTGTTTTACGGAATTTTTATCTGAAACTATGACGTCAAACAATGCAGCTTAAAAAGCAGACGTTTGCACACCTCTTTTTTGTGTAGCAGCCGCTTTATAAAAATGAATATGAAAATATTCAATTGATGCTGAGTTTAAGAGTATGTGGTAAGGTATTATGAGGTCAACGAAAACGGCCCTGACAGCCATAAGATGTTGTTAAGCAACGGAAGCAACGTAACTGTGACATATCGTTAATTTTTCAGGTAGTCTAAGGTCAACGCAAGATGTCGCTAAACGCTGAAAACGTTAGTTTGTTACGCTCAGTCAAAACAAAATCGACAGGCATAAAGGGTTCAAGTGACAAGCGCAAAAGCAATCACGTATGTGTAGTTACTGTTTAACGACTCCTTGTCATAACGAAGACGATAAGCGTCGCCCTCCTCCTCCTTAATCCAGGCTTCGAACTGGCACCACCCGACTAAAGGCAGCGGCGGAGTTTCGGCGAACAAACACAAATAATTAAAAAGACAACGTTTTCAGCGTTTAGCGACATCTTACGTTGACCTTGCATTACCTGCAAAATTAAGGATATATCACATCTGAGTAGTTTCCATTGCTTAAAAACATCTTATTGCTGCCATGGCCGTTTTCGTTGACCTTACAAAACCTTATATCGTATTCGCCGATCGATTTGTTGCTTATTTAATTTTATAAAGCGGTTGCTACACAAAAAAGAGGTGTGTAAAAGTGTGCTCTTTCACTCTGTCTTGTTGAAGTCATTGTTTCAGATGAAAATTCCGTAAAACACGACACTATCCCCTTTCAAACTTTAGACTATTTGTTAAACATACTTTGTCTTATATTTGGAAAACGAGGACTTTATATTTGTTTCATGGTGTATGCTGTAAGTTATAGGCCCACTTAAATTTTTTATTTATTGCGTTGTATAAATCGGTGTAATATATAATATTAGTTTTATGTTGACCGTGTAAAGCATCCATAAAAATAATGTTTTTTGGCAAATCGTGAACGAACGAACGAATGTGGCATGTCTGATATTTGCAACGTACACACTTTCACTTGTTTAATGTCTGGTAACAGTTGATACTAGTGTGTCCACATAAGTGGCGTACTCACAGACAGTGTCCGATCAAGAACTTTACAAAGAAGTATAAATGAAAGCCGTACTATACTTCGCCAACTTTTAACAACCTGCTTTAACCGTTCGGATTTTATGACCTTTGTACGGTTCCAAGAATTTTTCTTAAATTCCCCCACTCTCATTTAGTGTGGTGGTGCCAGTCCCAAGCCTGGATAAAGGAGGAGGGCGACGACACGGCCTTTGATGCCATAAGATGCCGTTAAACTGTGGAACTACTACTGCTTGCTTGTATTATATTTGCTCCTCGTTGTGTGTGGGTTAACGTCGATGTCAAGGGCCCTGGCAGCCGTAAGGTGTCGTTAAATGTGCTATAATACTATTAAGATTACGCTGCGTTTAGACACCTTTAAATCATTTCTTTCTAACGCTATAAGGTCTTCGTTTTTATTCCAATCAAAATTCACAAAATCAGAAGACCCGTAATGGACAGTGGACAGTCTTCCAACAAGAAGAAAACCAACAAGAAGTCGACAAAGGTGCCATCAACCAGTCAATAAAACCCCCTTCGCCTGCATTTGGTCTCTCAGCCATGTCGTGCTGCAATCAGTCTAAAAAAATACATACATTACCTACGGAAACAAAAATCTTAAAGGAAACGATAAGAAGAAAGAAATGAACTTATGGACAACGTCAACAACATTTTCATGTCGAAGACGTCAACGGCCTTAGTTGCCATAAGATGTCGTTAAACCCATGGACAACAAGAACAATCAAAATTCAACTCTGCCACTGCCTTGTTTGGGGTAGTGCCAGTCCCAAGCCTGGATAAAGGAGGAGGACGACGGCGACGGCCTTTTATGCCATAAGCTGTCGTTAAACTGAGGAACTACTACACTTAAATTCTGAGCAGTAGAGTAAAATAATCTATGACCGACAGTGTAATGTCGATGCACTCATTTAGATGTCGAGTTCGAAGGGGTCGCTAAGTAGAACATAAATCTTTGATATCTTTCTCAGTTGATACGCCGTCGATGGACAGGTGGCGTGTTAACAAATGTGCACAAACTTACTTACTTACTTACTTACATACTTACTTACTTACCATCCGGGCGGTATTATGAACTTCGACCTCTGGGTCGATAGTGGAGCGTGCTAACCATGCACTAGACTACTGCGCATGCGCTATGCCCTAATTACTGCTATGTTTGAAAGCGACAGTGACGATTTCTAGGCCAAGTGATTTCGTTTCTTCAAGATTCAGGCTTTTTGGACACACGCATTTTAGCGTAATGTAGCGTGAACAGCAATTTATACTGCGCCCGTTGTCAGTTTAGATGACTCAACCTTCAACCGAGTGCAACGAACAGAAGTCATCGAGTCTAGAAGATAGACAGAGTTTGTTTCTGGCGAAAAACAGGTGTTGTCTCAAATATCAAATCATTTAGGTTCAGGTAACGAACAGCTGTCCATTCGGCTCCATCGATTAGGGGTCATATAGTAGATGCCTTGCTACGCATGCCATCTACTGGCAGAATCCCTGGCGCTGTAGTAACCGGGTGGGGGCCGCCGCAGTCTACCGTAGTCGGCATAGTACCCGTGATCGGTCCACGGCTGTGTATGCTGTTTACAAATACATGAGTCTGTATTGTCTCTGCGGAACAATAGTGTTTAGGTCCAGTCATCCAGAGCACTGCTGGACTCCCCTGTTTCCGATTATTCCTCTGTCAGTTCCAATCCCAAACACCACAAACCGTAGCTGCCACGCTTTCTCTCTGCCTGACTCTTGGGTCTTGACCTGGAACCGAACACTTTTGCCTATCGATTTTATTTTGACTGAGCGCCTGTTAATAAGCTGGTCCGCGTGACTTGGCTTTCGTTGGGCGCTGTAGGAATATCGGGTTTACGATTACGATTACATTCTACTCTGCTCAACATACAGTGTCAAACTGCTTCGAAACGCATTCATTTAAATCAGTGATAGTCAGCGCATTTGAGAGGTTCCATAAAAGACAGTGGGACGCAGTGGTGTAGTGGTATGGTCTGTGCCTCGTAACCGTAGGGTCGCGGGTTCGAATCTGCCTCAAGCCACTGCGTAGCGACCTTGGACAGGTTCTTCACCCACAATTGTCTGTGAGAAAGGCAACGGGAAACCACCTCACTCATCTCATCCCCAGATGGCATAAGCCAATGAACCTGCCTTCGGGCAGAGAACTCATCATCATCATTATCATCATCATCATCATCATCATAATCATCATCAAAGGCGCTATATTAATTCTGTGATACAAGCATGCGTTTGTACAACTGAGTTTCTCTCTCAATTGCTATTCGTAAGCAAGTCACGCCCAATACCGATTGCGCTGTATTCAGCCTTTGGACCCAGGGGCTGAAGCTACATCTACCGCCGGAGACAGTGCGACCCCATCGGCAAGGAATCACGTGGACGAGGGCATAGGGCAAAGGTCAGACGACGGGTGGATAGCCAGTGAGACACTTTCCAGAGAAAGACTAGGGCGCAAACTACCACTGACAACTGCCAGCCCCCTCATGGAATCGATCAGAAAGCAATCATTATAGCATCAACAGCTTCCCATACCAACACCTTTATCGAAGCTGATATCAAATACGACTTTGCACTTCACACCGAAATACCGTCTGTTAACAGAAGCCTGCATAACTGTACCTGAAGTACACATGTAATAAACGGGTACATATATATATATATATATATATATATATATATATATATATATATATATATATATATATATATATATATATATATATATATAGTCTACACATGCATGCATATACATTATAGTATGTATATACATGACATAGTATGTAAATACATGATATAGTATGTATATACTGTACATGATATAGTATGTATATACATGATATAGTATGTAAATACATGATATAGTATGTATATACTGTACATGATATAGTATGTATATACATGACATAGTATGTAAATACATGATATAGTATGTATATACATGATATAGTTTGTATATACACGATATAGTATGTATATACATGATATAGTATGTTGATATATACTGTACATGATATAGTATGTATATAGGCCTACACGATATAGTATGTTTATACATATATATGTGTGTGTCTGTGTGTCTGTGTCTGTGTGTGTGGATCTGTGTAATATATTGGGCCCTATATCAACGCTTAAAAGGTTTAGTACTAAGTCTTGTTTATCGCACATCAGCGAACGGCATCCATGGCAGTTTATGAAATTGTGGCATCTATCAGACATTTGTATATAACAGTCAGTGTGTGGCGGAAGGAGTCAGAGGTGATGATGACGTGAGTTTGTTTACGATTGAATCCAAATGTCAGAGTTAGGAGGCGGTGATGGCTGGGGAGCCAGTGGCGCCTCAGGGTGAATGATGTGGGGTGTGAACTAAGCAGTGGAAGTTCTCCGAAGATAGAGACTCAGCTGAGGACAGAAAATTTTGTAAGGCGCTATATAATTTTCTCGTTACATTACGTCACGTCTAGCTTTTTATAGCGTCTTTTTATAGCTTTGCGGTCACTAATATCGTGGAAGAAACGACGTCCATTGAGCCAACCGCGAGCCAAGGGTAGGAAGTGCTGGCGACTTCATCTTCTTAGCCTCTGCAGATATGGGGGCGGATGCAGGCCCTTAGGCTAAATCCGAGAAGCAGCCGTGGATATGAAGTGTCAGCGACTTCATTTTCTTAGCCTTGGCTTATAATGGCTGGTTGCCATTCTTCTCCGTCGTCGCCTCGTGTTCCCACCGACACTGTTCAGTCGGTGTACTCATTTTATAGTTGAGTTCGTTAGGGAGCGCTAGCGAGACACATGAAAGGAGCTATATCAGATGTTCATATACATACATACAAACACACATATGCTTGCATTTGACCCGTTCCATCCCGATTTCTACGGGAGGTATTTTAAATGCGCTAGATAAATGCTCGAACATCGGTTACAAATGACCCGTCGTTTTCTGACTTCTTAATGGCGCCATTTGTAAACCCTTTCCATCCGTATCTGTTTCAACTTAATGCAGTTCTTTCTAATTCCCAGGCTAAACCGATCCAATGAATCAACTGACCCTTTCTTCCGAGCTTCCGTCCCCAGTCTTCCCATCAGGCACCCTGCTTCCGCCTGCTCCCTCGCAGCGGCGTTTTAATGACGATCTGACAGACAACGAGATCAATTCCGGGGAAACGCAGTAGATGCCTGTCAACGCTTTCTAATGGTTACAGCCGCCCTGAACGTCTGCCACCCGATATCCCGCTAGAGATATCTTCATCCTTTGCAACTGCTGTCTCTGCCTCCGTAACAACCACACGCTTAATACGGGGCATGAATTAACCGAGCTACCTCTCGTATAGTTAGCTACTTTTTACAGTAAAATGCAATGCAATAGAAATTTCATAACGGCCCTTGTAATTTGTAATTGTAATTTACATTTATAAAGCGCTACGTCAAGAATAAACTCATCAGGGGCGCTCCCGACCCAGACCAATGAAACCGCTGTCAAATAAGACAGACTTCAAGCGCCAGCGACGAAACTGCGGAAGGGGCATCAAACTAAGGAGCTCGAGCTCAAAACTCACGAGAAAGTTCAGAAGTCCTTGCCGAAGAAGGACAACAGGAAACACACCATAAATTGAATGGAGGAGGTTTTCTTTATTGTTTTGAGGGAAAGATAGTCTCGGTAAGACAGTCGTCAATCGATCAGGTAGACTAACATGAAAAAGCAGTAAATCTGAAACAAGACCGAAAAGTATGGAGATCATTTCTTCGCACCTATCGCCGCCATTGACAACAAGTTAGAAATTAATTTGAAAATGGAAAAGAGACTTGCATTCATAAGGATGACTTTCACACCACAGGTCTTTACAATACATTACAATATAACACAAGTTGTTATTGTAATTGTAATCACGACAAATTATATAACATCGTCACTAGCAACTACTTCAAGGGTGCTTAACAATGTCAAATGTCGGCGCGCACAAGAGTCCAACAATAAATGATAAATGCATGAGGCACACAATTAAATGCTGATACTAGAGTTAGACAGTAAACAGAAGATTTTAACTGTTAGTTGATAACAGATAGGATCTCGACAGTCTCTCAAAAACAAAAACATTCTCGGCTTCTTGTATTTGATAATGCCTGCTTACAAACTTCAGAATTACATACTGAAGCTGGAAAACGGCAGCTTCATCAACCACAAACAGATTAAGAAATGAAAGCTTTCATCTTAGAACGACCCAGTCACACTCCAGATAGGCTTATGGCAACCCTGGTATCTATACTTAAATTCACTGATCTAAATATTAGAATTATATCTTTGATACTCTTGCCCCACAGTGTGGAATGCCTTTCTGCCTAGCATCACAGGTAACACTCTTCCAATAACAAGTTTTAAAAGCAGCTTAAAACTTACATGTTTAATAGGTCTGCCTCGTTTTCTGTGCATTCCTATTGATCTATAATCCATGATATTACTCGATATTACTCGGTAGGACTTTTTATGGTCGTTGCACGCGCCTTTGATGATGTTGTTAATTGCGCGCGTTATGAATGTCTGTTTAATAATAATTAATAATAGCTCTCCACGACCTGGATAGTTGGCCTAAAGAGAACTCGATGCAGCGGGGTGGACGTTGTTAGCGTAGCATAGTTCACGGTTTGTTGTGAAATCTAGAAGTCTGTATTATTTGCCAGTGGTCTCACTGGTTCGGGTCGGGAGCGCTTCTGATAAGTCTATTCTTGAAGTGGCGCTTTATAAATGTCACATTACAATTACAATTACAATTACAACTCAGGTACTGTTGATTTCACTGTTGCGCTACTAAAGTCGTTTATTTTAATCCTTTGTGTCCGTTTACGGTAGTGACACGAATGACTGAAGCTCTGCTGGAGTTTCTCGCACGCAGTCAAACGCCAGAGGAAGGTCAATAAACGGTCATGAACTCATGTAGGGCACCGTAACACAATCGCATGCAATCACCCCCGATGTTGGTGATACTTCGCGGACGGTACATCGCTGACATTGTCACCGGAGAGGCCATCGGCGGCCATCACGGGTGTCATTGACACATCTCACGCATCCATTCCTCACACACATCCATTCCTGAAACATCCTCGGTGGTCGCACGGATCTCGAATAGTTCAGTCCAATAGAGGATGCTTATGGAATGCGGTTTTGCTTAAAAGCAGCCATCGATTGATGCCTTCTGAATTATTAGGATTGCGCTATAAAAGTTTCCAGACTACATTAGAACCACTAATCACAAACTCAATTAGTCATTGGACTTCGAGGTGGGATATCAAGTTTTGAGCAGCATCTGTATCGAGTGAGTGAGTGGGTGGGTGGATGAGTGAGTGAGTGAATGAATTAGTGAATGAATGAGTGAGCGAGTGTGAGTAGCAAGTAAGCGAGTGAGTGGATGAATAGCATTCATTCACTCATTCATTCGTTCGTTCGTTCATTCACTCATTCATTCATTCACTCACTCACTCACTTTATCAACGCATAAGTAAAGCTAACCCTTTACAACAGCATAATCCCATACAACTTCCCAACAGAATACAACGACCTTTTCAGCATAAACAGAGGTTTTCTAAACTCTTCCTGCAGTGAACGCCCCCCCCCCCCCCCCCCCCGGGGCATGAAGCGCTGCAGACCACGCAGCCCGAACATCCAAAGCTGTCGTTGATTCGCCTTCCATTCTAGAATCTTCGCAGAAAATCGGATTTCATTACAGCATTCGGAAACTTGGATGAATTCGGTCTTCAACTGGTCATTAATTGCGACTATGAAATCTTTTGCCAATGACTGACCACCTTCACAAGATCAGAACTCGTTGAAGCTTGGACCGAATTTCAAAACCACTTTTCCTTCGATTGTATCGTCGAATAATTACGCAACGGATTTCAAAATCGATCTAAGAGGTGAACAATAGATATTAGACGCCCACATAGGGTATCAATCAGGACCCAAAGTCTGGGGAGACTCCCAGACAAGCACCTGAAGAATGACACTCAACGGGAGTCTTCAGCTCCAAGGCCACGCGCTAGGTTCCCCAATTTCTGTGTAAGAGTAACATCAAAGAAATGTCCAAGGGATCTGGGGAAAAGGGAAGAATAGGAAAGTATTTCAGAGATGCATGATTTAATACTGAAGAAGTATGAAAGATGAGAATTGCAAGAATGGGAATCTGTAAGCGAAAGACCTTCGTGTCAATTCAGTTGTTAAAGAAGGTTATCTAAATGTTTAGTAGGATGGTACAACACCCATCGACACACATACAACAAAGCAAATTAAAAACATCTCTGTCTCCACCGACCACCCACGCAGTCTTTCGTTGACCACCCCCCATTTCACTCTCGCTTTTCCCTCTCTTTTGTTCTCACTTCTTCGTCCGCCAGTCTGTTCGTCGTTGCGTTTGTCTGTCTGTCTATCATCAGTCTATTCGTCCCTCCGTCTGTTCATATTTCTTCTCTGTCTGTCTTTGTGTCTGTCTGTCTGTGTGTATGTCTGTCTGTGTGTGTCTGTACGTGTCTGTCTGGCTGTCTACTCATCTGCCTACTCATCTGTCTACTCGTCTTCTTCTGTTCGGTCTGCCATCTGTCTGTCTGTCTGTCTGTCTGTCTGGCTGTCTGTCTGTCTGTCTGTCTGTCTGTCTGTCTGTCTGTCTGTCTGTCTGTCTGTCTGTCTGTCTATAATATTCTACTGCTGTGTTATTTGAAATGTGAACGGAACTATCAACCGTTGTTCCCATCTCAAAAACCAGAAACACATTTGAGCCCCGAGTGACCGCAGGTCCAGGGTGGACATCGGGCGCTTGGGCTGAAGTGACACGACCCCAATAGGGCCACAAAAACCGACCTCGAGGCAGATTATAATAGGCCCTGAATGACCGTCTAAAGTGGTCAGCCGGATTATAAACTCTCACGAGAAATAAAGATATAATGGTCAGTGTTTTGTGGGTATATATAAGGGCAACTGACCAATTTATATATATATATATACAGTGGTCATTTGGTGGCCACTGATTTATTGCGACACTGGCGATAGTTGACACGTCGCCGAGCGGAAGCTGCGGCAGGTCAGAGGTTACAAAGGTCAAAGGTCGAATCAAAGCTCATAGGTCGAACCAATATATATTCACGTATATATATTGCATTCTGGATCTCAGAACAGGCCGAACCTGTCCCCATATATGAATTGTAAGCGTCCCCCCATTTTCTTAACCTCAGCATAGGAGGACGGTTGGCCAGACCTCTCCCTCGCTGTCTGATCTTCCCACTGGAAGTGTACAGTCATTTCATAGCTGAGTTACAAGTTCTATGTATTAATAAAGTAAGCAAAGTAGGCCTATCCCAATCCCACAAGTGAGACGTAGGGGAGGCTCTCATTTCCTTTACTTTAGGCCCTTGAGTCGGCAATGGACGAATCCCAAGGTCCTGGACACGGGACCAGCGCATCGCAGGCCTTGCCGTTTACTTCCCAGCTTACACCGATACCAAATTCTACTGCTTGGTGACAGAGGCACGGTGTGCCCAATCAACTAGCCCACGATCGTTACACGAAGTCGAACCCGCAACCGCATGATCATGAACGCGTTACCGATAGACCACCCTGTCGCTGTTAATTACTCATCAATAATTTACGAAGAAACTCGAACTTATGACAAATTCCAATGGACGAAATGAAAGACCAAAAAGTCTTACTGTGCCACGCATTCTCTTTCATCCAAGTGCCCCGTCTCGCATCATTTACGTAGCGCATTTTATCCAGTTATTCAAAACACGAAGAGACAGTGAATGTAGTCCTAAAACGCTTCTGGTTGCAACAAGCGATGTACTCCGCTTCTGGTTCTGGTCAACTGGGAGGAATTCGTTTTATAAGGGGTACCAAACCTGCCATGCGGAAAGTCAGGAACTAGAAATCACTGAAGCGTGTCCATACGAAACGAGGCGATTGTCAGTGAGCTATTGTCTCGAAATCTCTTCCCATTAATTCAACCCTATCCGGGCAAACAGATAATTCACCCCGGTCTTTTCATTACAATACCCCGCCTACTGGGGGCAGCTCTCCCCCGAGGGAAAAACAACAAACCTCCAATAGTTCTCACCCCGAATTTGAAACAAACCCAGTTAGGGAACATATTTGCGTGTCGGACGGACTTAACGGGCAACGGAATTGCATTCTCAACACCTCTCACTCTCGTAATTTGTCATCCGTGTCGAAGCTGACGGCTTAGGATAAGACGTGTCATACGTGACATTTATCAAACATTTATTGAACTAGTCGACGCGGTGTTTTACAGTCTGAGCCTTCTTTCAATTATTATCGGCTTCGGATTCCTCTCCTCTCCTTTCTTTTCCTCTCCTTTCCTTTCCCCTTCTCTCCTCTTCTCTCTTCTCCTCTCCTCTCCTCTCTTCTCCTCTCCTCTCCTCTCCTCTCTTCTCCTCTCCTCTCCTCTCTTCTCCTCTCCTCTTCTCTCCTCTCCTCTACCCTCCTCTCCTCTACCCTCATCTCCTCTACCCTCCTCTCTTCTCCTCTCCTCTACCCTCCTCTCCTCTACCCTCCTCTCCTCTCCTCTCCCGGCTGCGGAAATTCAACGGTAGATAACGGTAGCAGTAACATGGCCATTGATTAAGTTCTTGTCAATTTGTTACCTGCGAAAACAAGTAATCGCCACACCTTGCTCATGTCCACTTTCGGAGAACGAAGAGATTAATGTGAATGGTTTTAGACGCAGATGAAACTTCATTTGGTGAAGGCGAACCCTTGTTGATCTTATGGCCAACTCAAATTATCTTTCTTTTGCCTGAGTTGATAACAGTTGGACATGGAGTGGTTTGTTTTGGAAGAAATTTCAATTAACTGCTAAAGGAATTTGCACCGGTAGCGTCTGACTATCAGTTTAAACAAATGTAAAGAAATCATAACTACGAATAGATATAAATATAAATATATATATACCAATCAACCAATTAATACATACATACATATCACATACATATCATACATATAAGCATACATACATACATATCCACAAACATACTGTACATACATATATATACATATAAATGTATACATATACACATACATACGCACATACATACAGATTCATACGTACATACATGTATGCATATGCATATACAAACAGGTATACATAAATACATACATACGTACGGGCAGACATACATGAACAACACATCATACATGCGTATACCTAGTTGAGTATTTGTCTATATTATTTTCCACTTTTTCTACTACGGATGTGAACAAGTATGCAAGTAGTTAAAACTCTTCAATTTTCGTTCTTGAATTAATGTACTAGACACATGTGTCTTCCTTCTATCATCAATTCTTTAAATGAACCGATTTAAAGCCAGCTGCTCTTTTAGATTGAATTATGGTGTCAATCAGTAGGAATTAAAAGAATAGCTTCGTAACTGATCAGAAAGCTTGATACTCATCTGTCAACTGTTATAATTTGAAATGCTGTTTGAAAGGTCAGAAACCGAACAGCATCGCCCTTGTTCGGGGTTCAACGCCACTTTCTGCAGTCCTTTCGTCTTTCGATCAATTCACTCCAGTTACAGCGTTCTTGCGCGCATAACTAGTCGACTCCATTCTCTCTCCATCGCTCGGTCTATCTATGGATCCATTGCCAGTTACAAAGAAATTCTTCGGATGTTACTAAGGGTTCTCTCCTCTCCTCTCCTCTCATCTCCTCTCCTCTACTCTACTCTACTCTCTTCTATTCTATTCTCTCCCCTCCTCCCCATCCTTTCTTCTCTTCTCTCCTTTCTCCTTTCTTTTCCACTCATCTCTTCTCTATCCCTTTCTAATGTCCTCTTCCCTTCTCCTCTCTCCTCTATACTCCTCTCCTTCCTTTCTTCTCCTCTTCCATCCTCTCCTCACCTCCCTTTTCACCCTCTCTTCGTGATTTTTGTATCTGTTTGTTTGAATGTTCTCTGTCTCTGTATGTCTGTCTGTCTGTCTCTCTTATTCTGTATTTCCACAAAGATATAGATGCAACTGCTTTGTATTCTTCTGCCTGTCTGCTTATTTGTCTCTCCCTCTGCCTCCCTGTCTGTCTGTCCGCCGTCCGTCCTTCCCTCCGTCCGCGCATCTACCTGTCTTTCATTATTTAACTCCGAAATCTCAGTTTCTGTCACTGTGTTTCTCTATGTGTCGTTCTCTGTATATCTGTTTCTCCGTTTCAGTATCTGTCCGAGTCCATGTTTCATAAATATGTATAAACATATTCCTCCGCGATATCATCCAGTGAATTCTTCCGCCGTTATTCGTCCTGTTTCTCCCTTCCTTCGTCCAAAAATCTGCCTCAGTTATCGTCAACGAAGCATTCAAAAACCATCACCAGAAACCGTTTCGTCATTACAGATTCTTAGAGTCACTCTCTAACTTTGAACTACGGTTCCAAGCGACTGACCACGCCCCCGAGCGTTTCACATGGCCGCTCCAAGCATTTCATCTGTATCAACCCATCCTCGTATTATCCCCATTACCCATAACCTAACCCTATACCCACTCAAACACAGTCTTTGAAGGCGGGAGTATCGACTAAGAATTATTTCCTTTGCCTCTCGGCATAAAGATAAGATTATCGGCAGCATAGTCTATCATTAGCTCGCTTTAAGATCACTGAAAGTCTAGGTCTATCCTATCGTGGAATATTGGAAGTGAATCCTGTCACGTCGCATTTGTGCAGAAATGATTATTGGCAACATACATAATGGTATCCTATCCGTTCTTCAGAGAAGAATTTCATGGAGAAATATAGATCAGAAGGAATAAGTTATTGACTCCGAAGTTGCCCCTCAGGGCAGGAGGGTTGATTGGAATTAAGGTCAAACGCTCGTGAGGCTCACTTGAAGATTACATCAAATGTCGAAATCGTAATCGTAGACTCGAGATTTCTACAGCACCCAACGAAAGCTAAATCTCGGGAACCAGCTTATTCACAAGCGCCTAGTCAAAACAAAATTAATAGGCAGGACGGGTTCGGTTCACGCTCAAGATCCAAGAGTCAGCAGGCGGCAGTATGGCAATTAGACAGGATAACAACATCAAAGACGGCGCATATGATGTATGTATTAATTTGTACATTGAATACGGTATCTTTCAGGAACCTCATATAGGCTCTGATTTAGCTGTTAAATTAAAGACAGCCTTAGAAACACAATACCCTAACAACCTTCTAAACTGATTGTTGCAGTACTTAATATTAAGTCCTTCCTTTGCAGGTCTCCACATCGGGCAATGCGGCTCCTCCATTCAGCTCTGTCGACCGCCAATCTTCCTGCCTTGTCCCACGATATCTCCAAACACCCAAGGTCGTTTCTGATGGTTTCAGGCCAGTTCTTTCTTGGTCTTCCCCTCCTCCGTTTCCCTTCAGGAATCCAGTTCATTGCTTGATTACTGCATTGCAATGTAAATGTGTTAGCTGGTGACCTGACGAATCATATCCAATGGATGTTGATTTCAGAATACGGTTCTAGAGGCAATTGGTGATTAGAGGCAACCATCTAGAGGCAATTGGTGATTAGAGGCAACCATCTAGAGGCAATTGGTGATTAGAGGCAATCATCTAGAGGGAATTGGTGATTAGAGGCAACCATCTAGAGGCAATTGGTGATTAGAGGCAATCATCTAGAGGCAATTGGTGATTAGAGGCAATCATCTAGAGGCAAATGGTGATTAGAGGCAACCATCTAGAGGCAATTGGTGATTAGAGGCAACCATCTAGAGGCAGTTGGTGATTAGAGGCAACCATCTAGAGGCAATTGGTGATTAGAGGAAACCATCGAAGTGATGCCTTGTGCATTACGATAGCGGCGCTATAGAAGTTTCCAGATTAGGTTAGATTAGTTCAAGAATCGCTTACCTTTAACCGGTGCATTCGATTTGAATCGCCACTCATCCGGAACGTCGACCGGTGCCGCATCGCTGCCTTTGCTCTTACGTTTCGTCTTCGAACCGCACCAGAAAAGGTCCATCGACGAATCTGTTGGCATAGAAACCGTTTCCATGGTTACACCGGAAGCACTTCTTGTTACGAACGGACCTTGCGCTACTTAAATAACTCTAAGTACTTCGCCTGACGCCGTCAAAATTCGTATCTGATAAGCTGAGTGTTACGGATTCGAAGTTCAGTGTTAACGATTCAAAGTACCCTCGGCTTGTCTTCAAGTTTGATCTCGTTAGCCGATCACCGACTTGGATCGTAATCGTAATCGTAATTCGAGATTTCTACAGCGCCCAACGAAGCTAAGTTGAGGGAACCAACTAATTCACAGGCGCTTAGTCAAAACCAAATCGATAGGCAGGAAGAGTTCGGCTCCAGGTCAAGATCCAAGAGTCAGGCCGGCAGATCCAAGTCAGAGGACCTTTCTGAATATAGTTAGAAGGTGAACAGATGTTTTTTTCTTTGGAACGCCGACTTTCGTTCTTAAAGTACGTTTTGAAGGACGCTTGCACGAACGAGAATTGGACATCGATGGACTCCGTGTAGCCTTAACTAACGACTGCCTCTGACTGAGTCTGAACAGCTAACGTCTGGGACGGATCCACTCAGCCGCTGTGAGCCGAGCTTCGATCGTCATACAATCCTCCTCTGAACTGATTGAAGCAACCGCCGCAGTCGCCGAAACAACCCGAGCCCTCTACCGCCCATCGACAAATTAACCAGGCTTCGTTTGGGGTCGCTAATGAACCAGGGAGGAGCAGGGGTCCTGGGTGGGCAGGGCCCCAATCGACTAGGGGACGTGCGATATCAAGCAGCGGTTACAAGACCGCCCACGGGAAAATCCGAGCCTAGCATCAGGGAACAGCGCCTGCCAGATGGAGGGTAGGCGGGGTACCGAGCTCATGTCTCAGGCGGTCTGCCCGTATCCCTCTAGAGGTCTGGGGGATCGTTAGGGAAGACGGGTTCTCGAATTTCAGATTAGAATCTCAAAACCAGCTGGGTAAATAACATGATGACCGTCCTGTAGATATGTTGTTTGTTTATAGCAACCATTAGCAGCAATTAATTATCTTCGGTGCGCACCTATCGTCGCGTCACGACCAAGCTATAATTAGTAACAGTGGATATGACAACCACAAAGACAAAGAAGTTGGGGATTCCCGGACCGTATTATTATTATTAGCTAGAAACTTCTATTGTGCCGGTGTCTAATGCGCAAGGCATCACATAATCCTTAACATAAGCTAACGTCTCGAAGGGTCTGTCTGTCTGTCTGTCTGTCTGTCTGCCCATCTATTTCTCTCTATCTCTCTCTCCCTCTCTCTCCCTCTCTCTCTATGTCTCTCTCTCCCTCTATGTCTCTCTCTATGTCTCTCTCTCGCTCTCTCTATGTCTCCCTCTATGTCTCTCTCTATGTCTCTCTCTCGCTCTCTCTATGTCTCTCTCTATGTCTCTCTCTCGCTCTCTCTATGTCTCTCTCTATGTCTCTCTCTCCCTCTATGTCTCTCTCTCTCTCTCTCTCTATGTCTCTATGTCTCTCTCTCTCTGTATATATATACACGTAATTATTTACATATACCAGTATATATGTATCCGTATGTGTATAAAGATCGTTACGTTGGACGGATCGAATCAACAAATGAGCCAACTGTCAGATGGGGCGGGGAAACAATATCCCGATGGACGGACGTCAGCATCAGCAACCGTCCAACGCATAAAGATTCATTCTCCTCCTCCTCCTCCTCCTCCTTCTGCAACTCCTCCTCCTCTTTCTATTTCTAATCCTCCTCCTCTGCTTACTCCTCTTACCTCCTCCTCCAATTCCTTCTTCTTATTTTGCTCCTTCGTATCCTCCTCTTCTTCCTCTTCTTCCTCCTCTTTGTTTGGATTCGGTGAAATGGAACGAAGCAGATGGCTGAAGGATCCGATGAACTTCGACGCATCTCAATGCAATTAGCACGGGATTGGATTGCATTCCATCCATCCATCCATCCGTCCGTCCGTCCGTCGGTCCGTCCATCCATCCATCCATCCATCTATCTATCTCCATCCATCCGTCCATCTATCCGTCCATCCATCCGTCCATCCATCCGTTTTCCCACATCCGTCCATCTATCCATCCATCCATCCGTCCATTCGTCTATCCATCAATCCATCCATCCATCCATCCAACCGTCAATCAATCCATCCAGCCATCCTTCTATCCATCAGTCCATCCATCCATCCGTCCGTCCATCCATCCGTACGTCGAGTGCGTGGAAATGCTGAGCCAAGCGATTCGGAGAAGACGAAGTTCTCTTAGTCGGCAGCAACAACAGGAAATTAGACGGAATGAACCGCGTTTAAACTCAGCCCCTCTGCAATTAGTTTTCAGTGTTTATAAGCAACGGAAGCCGAGTGCAGTTCTTATACAATGGATGCAACGCCCCGAGTACTAAGGTAATTGTTCGGAAATTAGGAAATTTCCCTTTGAGATATAGCGACAATCAATAGAAAGTTGTTTATGAAGTACGAACACATTATAATAGAAGGAGGAGGAGGAAGAGGAGGAGAAGGAAGAAGAAGAGGAGGAAGAGGAGGAGGAAGAGGAGGAGGAAGAGGAGGAAAAGGAGAGGATGAAGAAGAAGAGGTGGAGGATTGTAATCAGAAATTTGTTTAGCGCCTCTTTAAGAGAAACTAATTAGAAGTGACTTCATCATTATGAGTCATCAACTTCAGATAAATCAGTCATCATTGCTGTCGTCATCGGCATCATCATCATCCATCCATCCATCCATCCATCCATCCATCCATACATACATACATACATAATGTATAAATAATACAAAATGCATAATACATGCATATACACACTTACATATATACACATACATACATACATACATATTTGCATACATACATATATACAGACGCACAAACATATATACATATATACATATCTATACATGCATGCATGTATCATACATACATACATACATACATATATACATACGTACATACATACATAGACACACATATTCTGAGAATGTAGCCAAACAGTTTCACAGGTGTGTAAGAATAGCTACCGTCATCTTAAACCCATCACCGAATGAATGATGGCAGCTGGTCGAGAAACGAGATCTCGTTCAGTACGAGATCGATCCGATCTTTCGATGAAAATATAATTGACCGGCTCCAGTTTTTGCGAGACGAGAATTCCTGAGGCGGAAATTGAAGCGTGGAATTCTGGGTTTTGAATTCGGCGTTTGTATAGGAGGAGAGGAATTACCAATTTACCATTCAAAGGGAGATGTGGCCGAACAGACGATCCAGTTACAACGACCCAGGTGTAATTGTAATCGTAAGCTCGAGATTTCTATAGCGCCCGACGAAAGCTAATACATACATATACACATACTTACATATATACTCACATACATACATATTTACATACATACATGTATACATACATACATACATATCTACAGGCATACATGTCTACATATATACAGGGTGGGCCAGAAGTATTTGTTCAATTTTGAAGGCCTATAACTTAGGCAGTTTAGCAAGTAAGTGTATGCTTAATGCATCAAATTAAAGGTCGTTATATCAGCTATAAGTCCGACAAATTTCATTACGGTAACTTGCACTACGCGCCATCTAATTATTGTGTACCGCACCTACCTTGTTTTCTGACGTAAACAATAATTTCATCAAGGCGCCGTTAACAGAAGATGACAGGACTTTGATTCGAATTTTAAGAATTGAAAAACATTTAAATGCATATCAAATGATGAATGAATTTCCTGCTAGAAACTGGAGTAAAAACAATCTCAGCCGATTAATTAGACAAATTGACGCGAGTGCAAGTTCTAAACGTAAACCTGTTACTGGCTGTCCTCGTTCGGCACGTACCGCTGACAACATCGCTCGTGTAGCTGAATTGATCTGTAGCCAAGAGGATAATCCAGGCACAAGCAAAAGTCCTTGTGAGATTGAGCGCGAGACAGGAATATTGCGAAGCAGCGTACGGCGTATTGCTAAGAAAGATTTAAATTTAAAAATTTTCCGTCGTCGTGAGGTTCAACAACTGTAAAATCATTGTAAACTGATACATATTCAGCACAGTAGTTTTACGCAATTATTAATAAAGCTAAAAATGTAAATTTTTGAGCAGTTGTAGCTGATATAACGACCTTTAATTTGATGCATTAAGCATACACTTACTTGCTAAACTGCCTAAGTTATAGGCCTTCAAAGTTGAACAAATACTTCTGGCCCACCCTGTACATGCAGGCAGGCAAGCGATAACCAACTTTTTCACAGACGCTCAGTCAAAACAAAATCAATAGGCAGGAAGGGTTCGGTTCCAGGTCAAATAGCCCCAGAGATCCGTGCTCGGGTGTTTTGTAAACGTAAGAACGTGTTTGTGCGAAGCTGTTCTGAAAAGCAGTGTCTGGAGACAGCAGAACGGTTGTCTCTATATTTTGACCAAGACCAATCGCCGTTGCTCAATGCCAGACAACTCTGAGAAGCCCCCATATGAGATACATTCTTTCGTAAGCGTAACAGTAACTGCACGCTTATATAGCGCACCTGCAAGGAAATTCCTCAAAGGTGGTTAAGACCTTATAACACAAGACCACATTCGAACAGAATGGTAGTAGTAGTTCCACTGTTTAACGACATCTTATGGCATCAAAGGCCGTTGACGTCGCCCTCCTCCTTTATCCAGGCTTGGGACTGGCACCACCCGACTAAAGGCAGCAGTAGTAGTTCCACAGTTTAACGACATCTTATGGCATCAAAGGCCGTTGACGTCGCCCTCCTCTTTTATCCTGGCTTGGGACTGGCACCACTCGACTAAAGGTAGTGGCGGAGTTGCAACCAGTGCATTTGCTCGTTCAGGTTTAAAAACATCTGAGCTAAATCCACCTCCCCTCTAGCTCCATCGAACCCACCCCGCCGTCGAAGGTCCCGACCACCCTGCTCGCCTGACCTACCTCTTCCCTCCCCTCCAGACCGAGTCAAGAGATGGGTGTCACGTCCAAGCACAAATATACACGGCAGAATGAGGAGATGGGGAGACCTTTCCAATCTGTGTATTCAACATCTAAGACCATAAGCCCTATTGAACATAACCATTGCGTATTGGACTGTCATCTAAAAGTTCCAGGGTTCAAATTCCGCTCAGAACAGAAATATGTTTCCAAATTTCTTCACGCGTACCCCAGTGGCGGTTTCAGGATTGCTTGCGTGGGGGGCAAGAGCATTTTCAGAAGGGCGCTACATTCTTGCAGTCCATCATGCACGGGTCTCGTCTGAGTGGCGCCGGCATATAACCAAGAGGCGCTGGAGAACCGACCCCATGCTTATAGCTAAATCCGCCACTTTCACAACCCCCAGCGTACTCACCTTTAAAATGAACACACTGGCCGTCAGCGGGACGCACAGACGACGAGGAAAAGGACTGGACCCCGCCCTCATATGCCGAGGCTAAGCAAATAAAGTCGCTAGCAATTCCTACTCATGGCCAAGCGTCGACTTACCTGCGAAGCGGACGAGGCGCCAGAGTTCAGAAGCAAATCGTTCAGTTGACTCCCCGCAAGAGAATGAAACTCCGAAACGAAGTCCAGTCACCGATCTATCAACCCCCAGCTGCGCCCCAACAGGATCCTTAGGGTCGTTATTTACCCCTTTGCTTTTCGAAGCGCCACCCCGTCGCGATTGCAACCGCCCGATCAGGCCCCGTAAATCCCCTGGTAACAAAACCTCTGGCTATTGAACTCGGCCAACAAAGGGGCAGCTTATTGTAGACACGCAGCTGGTATTTCCAACGACTGTAACAAATGAGACGGTTGGACCACAATGCCAATTAACTAAGGCCTGTTAGAGACACACTCTTGCCTATGTCCCGTCGCTTGGATATTTCTCTATGGCTATTGTGCTTCAACTTAAGTTTGATGAAGTCCTACTACATTCTAAGACACTCAGACGGTATAAATCCAGCAATATATATTAGGATTGACAGCACCATTAAGCCACAAGTATGGCTTAATATATGTGTGAACATGGCTAGATAGCTATTGGGACTGTTATATATATACATATATATACATATGAATACATATATACATATATATACAAATATGCATATATATACATATAAACACATATATATCCATATATATATACATATTCATACATATATATAATGGCTTCGTCAAGAGGAAGTGCTTTGGCGCGAGGATATTGATTTGAAAAGTAGAGAGACCAATCCCGCCAACGGAGAATGGGACAAACAACGACAGGCAGACAGACACAGACACAGACGGAAGGAAACGTATTAAGATAAGCAAATACAGAGTGACAACTCATGCCAACAGAGGCAGACTTAGAGAGAGATAAGACGACCGGTAGAGGGAGAGAGACTGCGCAGCGGAAGTTAGAAGGTGGGAGAAGTCGAAGTTCGTGTATACATGTATAACACTTAGTCAAATGGCGCTGCTTTTTCAAACATCCGTTAATCGGTTGTCAGACAGACAGACAGGCAGGCAGGGAGACATGCAGGCAGGCAGACAGACAGATAGAAGGAGGAAGAGAAAATAAGAGATAGAATGTAAGAGAGTAAGAGACGAAGAGAAAAATAGAGACAGAAATAGACAGAGACGTAGGCAGATAAGAAGAGGAACAGAAGAGACCGAAATAAAGAGACAGAGAGACAGAAAGAGTGAAACACCGTGAGTGGTAAGAGAGACAGACAGACTGACTGACTGTCAAACAGACAGACAGACTGACAGACTGACTGACTGACTGACTGACTGACTGTCAGACAGCCAGACTGACTGACTGATTGACTCTCAGGCAGACAGCCAGACTGACTGACTGACTGTCAGACAGACAGACAGACTGACTGACTGACTGACTGACTGACTGACTGTCAGACAGACAGCCAGACTGACAGACAGACTGACTGACTGACTGACTGACTGACTGACTGACTGTCAGACAGACAGCCAGACTGACTGACTGACTGACTGTCAGACAGACAGGCGGGCAGACAAACAAACAGACAAACAGGCAGGCAGGCAGGCAGGCAGACTATCTAACAACTGGCTGGTATGAAAAGATCTTACCAAACACTTGACTCAACTGCATGTCGGCCGATGTAAGATCAACGACGAGCGACGCGAAGAGTGAACTGATTGCGCTTCAGAAGGTCAAAAGGTCAGCCTCACTTCAAGTCAGTTGGTCAACGGTCGTATTAAGTGGAGAGAATGAGGAGGAGGAGGAGGAGGAGGAGGAGGAGGAGGAGGAGGAGGAGGAGGAGGAGGAGCAGGAGGAGCAGGAGGAGCAGGAGGAGGAGCAGGAGGAGGAGCAAGAGCAGGAGGAGGAGAAGGAGAAGGTGAAGGAGAAGATGAAGGAGAAGGAGAAGGTGAAGGTGAAGACGGAGGAGAAGGAAAAGAAGGAGGAGGAGGAGGAGGAGGAGGAGGAGGAGGAGAAGGAGAAAGATCAGGAGGAGAAAGTGGAGGAGGAAGAGGAGGAAAAGGAGGAGAGAAGAAGAAGAAGAAGTAGGAGAAGGAGGAGGAGGAGGTGGTGGTGGTGATGGTCCAGTGTAATGTATGACGATGTGGTTTTCATATTAATTGATGCCGTGTGATGTCGACGATGACGATGACGATGATGATATACAAAAAGTAAAATATCTTCTTTCAGTCATAATTATCTAATTCAACCGAATTAATTCCAAAATAATTCGTCAGCAGATGTCAAGGGTTGCTGATTAGGTTAATTTTTTTATCGAAATTTCAAGAGTTTTTGGGTGATAAGGGTCATCGAGTCTGACCCCTGTTCGTCTGTTTTTCAAAGACCCTTTCAAGGGTCAAAGGTCAGAGGTCGGCCGAATATTAGCGGTGAAAGATTTCTAATTGACAGTTATTGACGGAAACGAGCGACACTTGTGGAGAACGATGGAAGGAAGTAGGAAGTGGAAGGAGTTGGGGTAGAGACCCTGGGTAACTACTTGCGGGGATCTATGGTTGGGAGGGGAGGTCCAATAGATTTAATTAAGATCTCTATCCCGGAAGGGGTGGATTAAAATAAAATGTGAGGGGAGAGGGAAGTGACTGCAGGGAACCACAGAGGGAGGATGCGAGGGCGAGCAAAGGGAAGGAGGGGCGGTGGGGAAGCTGTGGAGGGAGGGAAGGATGGAATGAAGGAGCGAGAGAGTGGGAAGGGAGTGAGCCAGGTGAGACAGGCAACGCTGGACAGTCTGACGATATCTCTACATGCATCTGTATGTCTGTCTGTCTGTCTGTTGTTTGTATGTATGTCTATATGTATGTTTGTCTGTATGTATGTATGTATGTATGTTTGTCTGTCTGCATGTATGTATGTCTGTATGTATGTTTGTCTGTATGTATGTATGTATGTATGTATGTTTGTCTGTCTGCATGTATGTATGTATGTTTGTATGTATGTATGTATGTCTGTATGTATGTTTGTCTGTCTGCATGTATGTATGTATGTTTGTCTGTCTGCATGTATGTATGTCTGTATGTATGTTTGTCTGTCTGTATGTATGTATGTATGTATGTTTGTCTGTCTGCATGTATGTATTTCTGTATGTATGTTTGTCTGTATGTATGTATGTATGTATGTATGTTTGTCTGTCTGCATGTATGTATGTATGTTTGTATGTATGTATGTTTGTATGTATGTATGTTTGTTTATCTGCCTGCCTGCCTGCTTGCCTGCCTGCCTTCTGTCTGTCTGTCTGTCTGCCTGCCTGCCTGCCTGCTGCTGTCTGTCTGTCTGTTTGTCACACTCTGACACTAGCGCCAGATAAAAATGTAGTGTAGAAGTTACTTGAGCTTTTTTAGAAAGAACTTTTCAAATTTCTTCGACCAGATCCCATGACCTTACGACCTTTGAACTTACGGTAGGCAATTTCATTAAGTTCATTCTTAATTTGGTAATTGTATGAAGACAGTATAGGTAATAAATACCTAGATGTCCTTTAGAAAGCGCTATATAAATGCCCAGATAGGTAAATAGACAGACAGACAAAGAGAAATAGAGAAATAGAGACACAGACAGACAGACAGACAGTCAGTCAGGCAGGCAAACAGACAGACAGACAGATAAGCAGACAGACAGGCAGACAGACAGACAGGCAGACAGATAAGCAGACAGACAGGCACACAGACAGACAGGCACACAGACAGACAGATAATCAGACAGACAGGCAGACAGACAGACAGGCAGACAGATAAGCAGACAGACAGGCACACAGACAGACAGGCAGACAGACAGACAGATAAGCAGACAGACAGGTAGACAGACAGACAGGCAGACAGATAAACAGACAGACAGGCACACAGACAGACAGATAAGCAGACAGACAGGCAGACAGACAGACAGATAAGCAGACAGACAGGCAGACAGACAGACAGACAGATTTGGCGCTTGTCCTTTCCAAACTTCTGAGGGAATTAGAGACATTAACAACCCATCAAATGTAAATGTAAATGTAAATGTAAACGGTTTCCTATAACGACCCTATGGCCTCTACCTTGATAATTTTACAATTAATTAATCGGTAACGAATAGAAATGGGCCAATGACCTCAGAGCAAGATATGTCCTTGTCCATTGCTGCCTCTCAGTGGAAAAGATAGCTTAGGGGATTCTCCTTCTCTTTCTAACGGTTAATTATTTTGACCGAGGCCTTGTTTTAAGCAGCCCTCGAGACTAAGTCCAAGACCAAAGGCTTTGCTCAACCCGCTCTTCTTCTGCCCTAACACTTCTCCGCCCTCCCGTCACCTCATCCTTAAAATTTGGTAAACGCTCCATAGCCATAGCTGCCCCACCACTCTGGAATAAACTCCCCCCAGAACTGCGACAGTTTTCTGATACATCATACAAACTCATCGATGCTCCACTGCTTGCAATTTCTGCTTCGGCCTCTCCCTCAAAACTCAAAACATTCCTCTTTCACAGATCCTATGCCGACACCCCTTCTTCCTCTTATCTCTCACTCCTCTCCAACCCGAAACACCACCATTCCCGTAGCTTCCACGCTGTCTCTCCGTCTGACTTTTGGATCTTGACCTGGAACCGAACCCTTTTGCCTATCGATTTCGTTTTGACTGAGCGCCTGTGAATAAGCTGGTCCCCGAGGCGCGCTTTCGTTGGGCGCTGTAGAAATCTCGGAATTACGATTACGATTACGACCAAGCCCAAGAAGAAGACCGGAGTTTTAAGACCAAGATCAAGACGAAGACCAACACATTCGAGACCAATACCAAGACCGCATTTTTGGTCTCGAGACGGTCTCGAGACCGTGGTCTTGGTCTCGAGACCACATCACTGACAGCCCTCGACTGGACTTCACCCAACTCTATTAAAGCTCGCTTTTATCTTTCACGCGGTGCATTTCTTTACTCCTTAATTAATCTGTTATTTAAGCATAGTATTCAATCTTAGACGTTCACTGCGTGATACACTCTTTGCTTTATTAGTGCAATTATTTTTGATTTACTATTGCAATTAATCCGGCTTTTATTTGGCCCTGTACCATCGCGTAACTATGTCGAATGCTACTTACATCCGACCGAAAGCATATTCGATTAAACTGAAGAGTACCGACTGCCGACGTACTTGACTAAGCAATATTTATGGGCGTCTGACAGGTCGGCGCCTCATAAGAATCTAACTAGATACTTTGAGGCGACAGAAATGCAAAGTTACCTGGAATTCCTCTGAAAGGTAAATGAGCAAGAAACTCGATGTATACAACAATATTCAACCCACAGTAGACTTCGGCGGCCGATACTAGTTTTGCGTCCATATACCAATTGCATGGATATCCATGGTATTTATAAATCGATCAGCTTATTAATTAAATTAATTAATTAATTTAATTAGTTTTAATCGTTACTATGCCATATATTGCGTGATAGATTTGCATGACCTAGCAAAGCTTCTTACAATAGCTGATTAAGTTGACTTTGCCTGATTAACTCTTTGGTTGATGGACGGGTGATGCGTTGTGCCACTGTCTGTCACTCGTCAAAGTACTAACCCGGCTTAATATTGCTTAAATACACTGCCCGCAATCGTCATACCACCCGCATTGAACGGCCAACCGTGTTTACAATTGTGGGGTTCGGTTGGCATTAAAAAATTTATGGTCTAGAGATGTCGAATGAGAGATAAGCTGGATAATTTATAAGACTAGCAAAGCACTCAAATTTTAACCCATGATTTCTTTGCTTGAGTCGACCTGTTTGTGGAGCCAAACAAAGAAAAGCAATGTAGCCAAATAAATACTTAGAAAAAGTCAATATATAAGTGTCTTATATATTGACTTTTTGTTGCCATCGCCAGAGACTCAACGACTATTAACTCCGTCATTGCATTTAGTCGGGTGGCGCCAGTCCCAAGCCTGGATAAGAAGGGGGTGGCGTTAATAGTGTTTGTCACGACACAGCGTCGCTAAACACCTACTACACATGAGCGACTATCGTGTGGGGCACAGTAGCCGATTGGATAGAGCGCTCGACTAGTAATACGTAGAGTATGGGTTCGAGCCTCCCCTTAGACGGTTACTGTGTAGGGACCTTGAGCAATTCCTTCACTCACAATTGCTTCGCACCTCAGATTCAGATTTGCTGTCCTTGTGCGCGTGATCAATGCAAAATAATAAATAAATAAATAAATAAATAATAATAATAATAATAATCACGGCACCTTCGTTCCGTATGATCGTGACGATTTCTAGCCGTTCCAGAATTTTTCATTCTCCGGATGAGGGCTACTATATACCTCGGTTAAAAAAGTAGTAGTAGTAATAGTAGTAGTGGTAGTGGCAGTAGTAGTAGTAGTAGTAGTGGTAGTAGTAGTAGTGGTAGTAGTAGTAGTAGTAGCAGAAGAAGAAAATGCGTCATATGAATTTAGCTCGTGAGAACTGTCAGTAGTCTTACCAGACTCCGCCGAACGGCAAGATCGACGTGAGCTGAGGAGTCGATTTAGCATTATGTAGCGCCTTTTATGTCTCCTGAGATTCAAAATGGTTGCGTCTTCTAAGAGGGAGGGGCAATCTGCTTATCGTTAAAATTTCAGACGCAGTGCAATGCTTATCGCGAATTGCAGAGTCAGAAGTTAATTGTTCTATTGTTCGTCTAAATTCTGATGCTTCTCTTCTTATTAATTCACTTCCGGTTTCAAATAGACATCCGTATCAAAGTGATACATCCGTTCATAATGTCTGACTTCCGGTTTCAATATGACAATTCCGTCCTTAATGTCTGATTTTCTGGTTTCAATATGACGCCCGTTCTTAACGTCTGACTTCCGGTTTCAATACTACCACTTCCGTTCTTAATGTCTGATTTTCTGGTTTCAATATGACGCCCCTTCTTAACGTCTGACTTCCGGTTTCAATCAATACGACCACTTCCGTTCATAATGTCCGATTTTCTGGTTTCAATATGACGCCCGTTCTTAACGTCTGACTTCCGGTTTCAATACGACCACTTCCGTTCTTAATGTCTGATTTTCAATACGACACTTCCGTTCTTAACGCCTAAATTCCGGTTTCAATATGACGCCCGTTCTTCGCGACTTACTTCCGGTATCGAATTAAATCGGGTGTTCCAAGTCTTTCTGAGTCAACTTGTAGTCGGAAATTGCTTTTCGGTTCAAAACGAACAAGTTCACTCAATGAACAATCCCACGTTCTATGGATCGATGGAGCTAAATGACGACTTCCGGTCCGGAAATTGTTCCGTTCTGGCGAGATTTCCGGTCTATGATGATGTAAAAGTCTCCTACCTGAGATTAACGTGTTACGATGTTACGTTCATGGGAAAGTTACATATGCCTCTGACGTGTTGCTAGTAACGCGAGGAAGACGTCTCTTGCTCTCGCGCACCTGCCGGGGTGGGGGAGGGTGTAGGTAATCAGTAGCGATCGACCTGAGTGACGATTAATTCCTTTAATGAGTCAATCACTGGCTGATCGGCGGCGCTGATCAAAGTACAGGTTATCGATAAGTGATTGATTTTGTGATAGACTGATGGGACGACGATATTGACAACGACCACGACGATGATTATGACGACTACCATGAGGACGATTATGATGATGACGATGATGAAATCGATGATGATGGTAAGGGTGATGATTATGGCGATAATGATGTTGTTGTTGTTGATGATGATGATGATGATGATGATGATGATGATGATTATGATGATGGTGATAATGATGGTGATGATGATGATGATGATGATGCGATAGAGATGATGGTTGTGGTGATGATAACAACGATGACAACGACGACGACGATGATGAGTTCGACCTCATCATTTGCATCGTTATCCTATCAAAAACCCATAAAGCCATCAAGGGCGCCTCAAGAACTATGACCCCTCCCTAACCCCTCACGCACTCACTCAAGATCACTCTTACGAGTGATATCTAGCAAGATCACACACTACTGTGGCCAGCAACACCACCAGACAAACTGCTCACGAAACATAACACAGATGTTAAGTACAAATTTTAATGTGCGGAGGTTCAGCTTATTTGAGTTATCTGTCTCTCCTAGTGGGTGTTTGAACCCCCACCTATCGATTGACACTTGATCGCGTACCAGCAAATATTACACTCGATCAATGGACACTATGACTCCTGCTGTACCTCGTAGCACAACAGTGTTGAGTTCTAGAGAGTTCTTGGTTGCTGGTCCAAAGTTTTGGAATTCGCTGCAAAAGTTCTGTTCGTTCTGTCAATTCTGTGATGTCATTCAGGTCTAAACTTAAGACGCATCTCTTCCAATTTGCTTATCCACCAGAGCCTGGCTTCTGGTTTTTCTGACCCATCGGAATTCGACCCGGCTTCTCCAACGGTTTATGACTTTTGGCTGTGATTTTGACTTGAAGTGACCGTCGGCTGATGCCTTGGGCATCATGATAACGACCCTATAGAAGTCTTTAGATTAGATTAGATTAGCTATAGAAGTCTTTAGATTAGTTTAGATTAGATTAGATTAGATTAGATCAGTTTAGATTAGATTAGATTAGATACCATATTAAAACTTTACAATGCCCTAACAAACAATTCAGACGTCAACGTATGTGCTTTCAGCCATAGAAGTCTTTAGTTTAGTTTAGATTAGATTAGATACCACATTAAAACTTTACAATGCCCTAACAAACAATTCAGACGTCAACGTATGTGCTTTCAGCCATAGAAGTCTTTAGTTTAGTTTAGATTAGATTAGATGCCATATTAAAACTTTACAATGCCCTAACAATCAATTCAGACGTCAACGTATGTGCTTTCAGCCATAGAAGTCTTTAGTTTAGTTTAGATTAGATTAGATGCCATATTAAAACTTTACAATGCCCTAACAAACAATTCAGACGTCAACGTATGTGCTTTCAGCCATAGAAGTCTTTAGTTTAGTTTAGATTAGATTAGATGCCATATTAAAACTTTACAATGCCCTAACAATCAATTCAGACGTCAACGTATGTGCTTTCAGCCATTGAAGTCTTTAGTTTAGTTTAGATTAGATTAGATACCATATTAAAACTTTACAATGCCCTAACAAACAATTCAGACGTCAACGTATGTGCTTTCAGCCATAGAAGTCTTTAGTTTAGTTTAGATTAGATTAGATGCCATATTAAAACTTTACAATGCCCTAACAAACAATTCAGACGTCAACGTATGTGCTTTCAGCCATAGAAGTCTTTAGTTTAGTTTAGATTAGATTAGATGCCATATTAAAACTTTACAATGCCCTAACAATCAATTCAGACGTCAACATATGTGCTTTCAGCCATAGAAGTCTTTAGTTTAGTTTAGATTAGATTAGATGCCATATTAAAACTTTACAATGCCCTAACAATCAATTCAGACGTCAACGTATGTGCTTTCAGCCATAGAAGTCTTTAGTTTAGTTTAGATTAGATTAGATGCCATATTAAAACTTTACAATGCCCTAACAAACAATTCAGACGTCAACGTATGTGCTTTCAGCCATAGAAGTCTTTAGTTTAGTTTAGATTAGATTAGATACCATATTAAAACTTTACAATGCCCTAACAAACAATTCAGACGTCAACATATGTGCTTTCAGCCATAGAAGTCTTTAGTTTAGTTTAGATTAGATTAGATGCCATATTAAAACTTTACAATGCCCTAACAAACAATTCAGACGTCAACGTATGTGCTTTCAGCCATAGAAGTCTTTAGTTTAGTTTAGATTAGATTAGATGCCATATTAAAACTTTACAATGCCCTAACAATCAATTCAGACGTCAACGTATGTGCTTTCAGCCATAGAAGTCTTTAGTTTAGTTTAGATTAGATTAGATGCCATATTAAAACTTTACAATGCCCTAACAAACAATTCAGACGTCAACGTATGTGCTTTCAGCCATAGAAGTCTTTAGTTTAGTTTAGATTAGATTAGATGCCATATTAAAACTTTACAATGCCCTAACAAACAATTCAGACGTCAACGTATGTGCTTTCAGCCATAGAAGTCTTTAGTTTAGTTTAGATTAGATTAGATACCACATTAAAACTTTACAATGCCCTAACAAACAATTCAGACGTCAACGTATGTGCTTTCAGCCATAGAAGTCTTTAGTTTAGTTTAGATTAGATTAGATGCCATATTAAAACTTTACAATGCCCTAACAATCAATTCAGACGTCAACGTATGTGCTTTCAGCCATAGAAGTCTTTAGTTTAGTTTAGATTAGATTAGATGCCATATTAAAACTTTACAATGCCCTAACAAACAATTCAGACCTCAACGTATGTGCTTTCAGCCATAGAAGTCTTTAGTTTAGTTTAGATTAGATTAGATGCCATATTAAAACTTTACAATGCCCTAACAATCAATTCAGACGTCAACGTATGTGCTTTCAGCCATAGAAGTCTTTAGTTTAGTTTAGATTAGATTAGATGCCATATTAAAACTTTACAATGCCCTAACAAACAATTCAGACGTCAACGTATGTGCTTTCAGCCATAGAAGTCTTTAGTTTAGTTTAGATTAGATTAGATACCATATTAAAACTTTACAATGCCCTAACAATCAATTCAGACGTCAACGCATATGCTTTTGACCTGACTGCCGCTTGAGTTTGTTGCACCATCGAGGAAGCCTTGTGTATTAGACACCAGCGCAACAGAAGCCTATAATTAATAATTAATTAATAATTAATTAATAATTAATAAAGTTCGCGTTCAGCAAGAAGGCTTGGTTCGCGGCTGAGTGACGATTGTGGAACAGAAGGACAAATTTCTGAGCGGTGTGGCTTGCAACCAGACACTTCTCTGGCATAAAGACCATATTAATGTGTGGCTGTAACCTATATCTTACTAGAACGTTTTGAGGTTCATTTCCAGAGAATATAATTGTAATTGTAATCACGATAAATCATACAGCATCGTCAGTAGGAAGTTACTTCAAAGGTGCTTTACAATGTTAACTGTCGGCGCGCACAATAGTCCAACAATAAATGATAAATGGATGATGTACGAAATCAAATGCTGATACTAGAGTTAAACAGTAAACATAAAATTTTAACTGTTAGTAGGTAATAGATAGGATCTCGACAGTCTGAATGGCTATGATCTTTCAAGCAACATTCACATCTATTTATACCAGAAAGGACTTGCTACGTCAGCTGATGTTTCGTTTCATTATTACCAGTTGTTTATATCGCTGCTTATATCTTTCGGTGAAAGTGTGCGTGTCTCTCTGTGACAGTGTGAAAGTCATCACCCTTTGAGCGCCTCTGATGAGTCTATTCTTGAAGTGGCGCTTTATAAATGTCAGGTTACAATTACAATTACAATCACCCATTTACAATTGTTTCAGTTAAATCGCTAGGGGCTACACCAACCGCTGTGTGGCTGAAGCAATCCTCAGCACCGATCGCTAGGTGGCAGAAGCAATCGCTGGGGACAGCATCAATAGCTAGGTGGCAGCAGCAACCGCTAAGTATCAAAATTAGTCGCTAGGTGGCAGCAGAGGCCCATTCGTTACAGGTCAAGCGCTCTAACCAATCCGGTACCGTGCCCCATATTCGCCCCCATGTGGTTGAAGAGCAGAAGATTAAGACGCTAACACCACCACAATCCAACGACAAGACACATTTTTAACCTTCCCAGTTGATACTCATACGCCTACCCCGGAGGAATGGCGGGTTGAGTTGGCGCAAGCAGATAGGCTGACCTTTCATCCACGGTCACCCATATCCGGGTACTAAAACCGCTATCGGTGTCACTGTCCGTAACATATTGGTTTGTCGTCATTTTCTTCATAGAGAACTGTTATAATCTAAAGGTTGTATGGCATCAAAACAAGCAATATGCCCTGCCACAGGGCGGTATATAAATGCAAGTGTCATTACTTGCGCACAATGAAAGGAAGTTGTTTACGGATGTTCTCTCAACGCTGTTAACACCAGAGACCCAAAAATATATCAGCGTTATTACATCAGAAATCCTCTTGATATATCGCCATGCAAGGTCGAGCTTGCATCACCAGTATTACTTTAGCAACCGTGTTTACGCTTCACCGGTTATTGTCACGCTTGCATTGCACCACCAATATTACTTCAGAAACCCTGCTATCGCAAGTCATTACAGCCTGGGTTTTGCTTCATAAACCTTGGTGACGATCAGACGTCTTTTGTCGGATCGATTATAATTATAACTCCTCTCTATGCAAGAAGGGCATTGGATTTTAATCAGTCTTTCCACGCTCGATGAGATGCTAGGTTGCACTCAATCGTTAAGCTCTGCCAAGGCCCGACTTTTCATGTTGAGAACTGACGATATGATGGGATATCGATGTAAAGAGGGGAAGTGGGTGTATGTGGGCACCTATAGAGGAAGACGGAGCAAATGCGACAGCTGCAAAAAGCAATAACGTCGCGTTACGAAGGTGTTGCTTATGATTGATGAGGCGGCCATTTTTGGCCACAAGCGCCACGATCTGAAGGCGCCGTTGCCGTCGATTTGTCGAGGACAAGCGTCATCTGGTGGCCGCTGGTTTCGATGCAATTCCTTTGCGTGAGATTTTCTTACGTTTGATCGGTTTTTCTCGGCTCAGTGCTACGCAAGGAAGTCAAGAAAATGTTCATTAAGGATATTCAAGTCCCCGGAATTAGCTTTATGATTAAACCGTGATTACTAGCTACCGCGTTGAAGCAACCGCTGGGTTTACAGCAGCGATACGAATCGATGGTACGATCGTCTGATTCTATCATGGCGTTTTTCAGAGTTTCTTCTGCTGTCCGTTTAGCGCAACTTCCGCTACAAAAGCCTAGACATAAAGAGCCTGTCTTCATCAGCATCACGTGACCGAGAGCGATAATCGCATACACAAGCTGGTCTTCTGTTGGGTGGAAATTACTGGAACTGCCAGCTGTTCGCGTAAATCTTAATTAGCAGGCAATTCTTTAGCAGTCGTCTTCAGACACAAAAGAAATCCAGGATTCTTCAAATTAAATTACGGGTCAAATGAAAGGTCAATCACTTGAAAAGAGAGAAAAACACAGACAGATAGACAGACCAAAGGCCAATCAATTGAAATGGGAAACAGACACACTGAGACAGACTAACAGACGTACATAGACAGGCAGACAGAAAGGCATATAAACAGACAGACAGATAACAGGTTAATCACTTGAGTAGAGTTAGAAAACCTACACCGACAAACGCACAGACAAACACACAGACACACACGCAGACGCCTGCAACGACACATCGAGATAAGGATAAAGGAAAGCTAATGAAAATTGCGGAACTTTTCAATGCCAGACAAAAGCTGTGGCGGGTGGGGACCAGGTTCTTCACCTCTGTTTAATCAAATCCAATCAAATCCGCAGCAACCAGAAGCTTTGAAACATTGGAACTTCTTCCTTTAACGGACTTAATTCAGCAAATATGTTCAAACTGTTGTCGTTAAACAAACTTAATTAGTTCAGCTAGAGAGCTGCTTCTCAAGGCTAGCTCAAAGGTCTTCTTCGTCTTCTTCTTCTTTTTCTTCTTCTTCTTTTTCTTCTTCTTCTTTTTCTTCTTCTTTTTTCTTCTTCTTCTTCTTCTTTTTCTTCTTCATCGTCATCATCATCATCATCTTCATCATCATCTTCTTTTTCTTCTTCTTCTTCTTCATCGTCATCGTCACCATCATCATCATCTTCTTCTTCTCTTCTTATTACTCGACTGCTGTTTGATTTTGGGGCGCCACTGGTTGATGCCTTGAGATTTATACACCAGCGCTTTATAAGCTACAAGTTAATAATTAATTAATTAATTATTAAGTGCTTTGATACATATATACATGCATGCGCATACAATGTTAGTAAATTTCAGCGCTATGTCAAAATCCCGGAATTTCAAACAGTTTTTAATTTATACACAGGGGCATGCGGACAAGCTGGAAAGGATTGTGTTAACTTGCGTTTTGCATTTGTTCACTTGATCACATTCCGTTGACCTGTGTTTACCCTATCAGTTTTCACAGCTTTGGTTTAATAACTTCAGAATATTAACGTGGGTTGGATCATGAGGTGTTACCTTCCTAAATATTGAGACTCAGAACTCGGGGCTTTTCATGAAGCGATTTTCATTCGCAATAGACAATAATTAGGAATATTTTCGTGGTTTCTTCACTTGGCATTGTGATTACAGCACCAATGTGAAATTCTTGCTTCTTTTTCTGCTTTCGGGATTAATAAAGTACTTAAAGAACAACAAAACTAATCAAGATTGTTATTCCACTTAAAAAGTATGAGAAAAAAGTTTAGAAACGTTACCTCTGCGAGTTAGTTTGAATATTTTGAACATAGCGAATTTGTTCAACTTTTTAAAGCTTTTTCGCACGAAAACAAAAAGCCTAAATTCTCCGCAAAGCTGTCGAATATTCCATAGCGAAAACAAAAAGCTTATATTCTCCACAAAGGTGTCGAATATTCCATAGCGAAAGAGAAAGAGCTTATATTATTCATAAAGGCATCGAATATCCCATAGCGAAAACAAAAACCTTATATTCTTCACAAAGGTATCGAATATTCCATATCGAGGTTGAAATGCGCAATCGTTGCGCTCAAAACAAGTCGCAGTGAACAATGTTATCTGGCAGACATCATTATCCTACTTTGCGACTTAACCTTTTGCTAGGAAAGGGTTAAAGCCATCATTTGTCTTCGAGTTCAATTCTACAAGCGGACTTTGGCGCCATTTTATCGCATATCGTCGTCTGCTTTGATCTGATTTGAAGCTTGCCTGAAGAACATGAACAGCCAAATATTTTCTACTTCTCTCAGGAGCGATAGTAGAATTGCTGCAGTCCTTGCTTAAACTTGAGATTATCCAGAAAGGTATTTGTCCGTTATCGCTTTAATCGCCAGTCATTCGTTCAGACTTAGATAAACATTGTTCTTCGGCGATTTCTTGATGTTCACTTGTAGGACTTAATCATTTATCATTTAATTAATTGCCAGCATCAATCACGTCGGCCATAACGTTTAAAGTTTCGACCACCGAAAATTCTATCTCACGAACGGCCGAACGACTTGGAAGGGCAAAAATTTACGTTATACTTTAATGGCCAACGCTAATTTAACTTTTAAAAGCGACCTAAAGTAGTGTCTGCACTTAGCAAACCATACTTTCAGGATTTCTTTAAAATCCGGCAGGCAATATGCGCAAATTCAAAATGGCATCACCATACAAAGTCAATTTAAGCTTTCTTTGGATTTATATTCGCTTTTGCCTACGAAGATGACGCAAATTATATCCACGAGATGGCGATAATCGATCGTTCTGTAATTGCAATCTTGACGATACAGTCGCTTTGGTCTACACCTAGGGGCTATTCCTATGATATAGTTTCTTTGGTTTCAACATACCCGATATCTGCCATCTTTGGTCTGTGCCTATACAGTATGATATAGTTTCTTTGGGTTTATACATACAACCGATATTCGTCTACATCAACGCACTTTACATGCAACATTTTTTCTTTGGCAAATACCATCGCGCCATCTTCAGCGTCATTTTGCAAACCCTGAGATCCAAAAAACACAAAACTCTTCCTGTACCAAACTTACATTTTTCTTAAAGATTAACTGTAACAATATGAAATTATACTCCACAGCCGCATGAAGCAAAGATATAGTTACACAAACGACATTCCTGCGCATGCAAACATTTCCCTATGAGTAAAAGCTCCGTATAAAACAAATATTTTAAACTCGTGCGTCACACAATCGTGTTTTAATGCCTCTTGGTGATCCATACTCCTTCGCCCACGCAAAAAGATGGCAAAGAGAACACGAGTGTGGCACTTAGAGCAACTAATCGTAGAAATGGATTAATGACCGAATGATGGTTGATTGAGGCGTTCAAAGGTCAACAGGAGAATCTTTAGGGTGTATATCTGATGTCGAAGGCTTCTCTCGTGGACGGTAAGAATCGGTTAAGTGTTTGCTTGCAGGACACTTATTCCGTTAAGTGTTTGCTGCGTAATAACTGATGTGAGGAGACACAGAAAAAGAAAACGGCTCGTCTTTCAAAGCACTCTTGAAAGCTTAGTGTCGTCGTTCGTCCAAAGCATAAATTATCTAGTGGGATAAGTGACGGTCACAAGAATACAAAACGGTAAAAGTAACACGCTTATTTACACGGCTGTATATTATTAACTATGCAGAAACTTGATGATCGCCTCATGTGAAACCGTTGCTAAAAACTGCAATCCTTTTGAGTATCCAGATCGAATTCCAGTGGGTCAGAGAAACTAGAAGCAGACAACGGTGGGTAAGCAAGATGAAACAGCCTAAATGACGTCAGAGTCTTTTAAGATTAGCAAGTTCCCCTTTGAAGAAAATTACTCTCAAAATGAATCGTACTCCGTGGAGAAGCCCTGTCGAATTCCGATGGGTCAATGAAACCAAAGTGAGGCTACGGTTGGAATATACCTCGAATGAAACTTTATTGATTCCAAAAGAACAAAAACGACGCATGTGGCGAGAAAAATGTTTAACAGATATTAGGTACAATTGAACTAAAAAGAAAGTCTTAACTAAAACTTAACTAAAAAGAAACTAAGAAAGTGGATCACCATCGTGATCTCTAAGAAACTCCATATGGCCAGAAATATTATGTCAGCATATTATAGTTCACAAAGGGTCTGTTAGAAAGAGAGACACATCGCTTCTTTAATATGAATGACGGGGCCGTATAGCATGCGGAATCATTGGAAACGTACAAGGACATTATCTTTTGCCATTTTTTAGCAGAATAGGGGAAAATATGATAGAGCCTATAGCGACGGAGGATTTGGAGACGGTAAATCATAGGTGGCGCCACTGACACTTGGGTTAATGCGATCAGTCATCGTTCAATCGGACATTCAAAGGAAGGTAAACAAGGCCGTCTCGAGAGAGACATTTGCGAATAGAACATCCTCCTCCTCTCTGGTCTTCTAGTCTCTCTGTTCTTATATCGATTCAGCTTCGAACATGTATGCGTGTATGTATGCTTGTATGTATGCGTGTAAGTATGCGTGTATGTATGTGTGTATGTATGCGTGTATGTATGCGTGTATGTATGCGTATATGTATGCGTGTATGTATGCGTGTATGTATGCGTGTATGTATGTATGTGTATGTATGTGTGTATGTATGTTTGTATGTGTATGTATGTATGTATGGATGTATGTATATATATATATGTATGTATGGCATTTATGCATATGTATATGTATGAATATATATGCATGCATGTGTGTATGTATGTATGTATGTGTATATGTATCTATATGTATTTATATGTGTGTGTATGTATGTGTGTATGTATGTATGCATATACGAATGTATGTATGTATATACGTATGTGTATATGTAAGTAAGCATCTGAACATTAATATAGCGGCTTTGTAGCGTCTGATCATGGCCTCGTTAAGCTTGAAGTTGCAGTGTTTTTAGGCATTTTGTTAAATTTAGTGACCTAATGCGCTACGCTCTCTTTTGTGAAATCTTGCGACTGCTGGGCTTTTCCTCAAATTTTCCGTCCGCTTCTTTTCAGAGGTCATCATACTCTAAGATTAACTGGCCTTAATCCCATTTTTTTCCTTCTTTGAACCGGCAATCAGCGGCCAAATGACGACACTTTCCACAGCAGGAATGACGTCACAGTTGCTTGTTCAGAAGCAGACGACAGCCGGGTCGTAAGTCGTTAATTCGCGGCATCTAACGAACCGTCTCCCCTGATTGTAACTGTCCATTGGTGGCGCCTCTCGGAGCGAGTGATGGAAAGCTCTGGCGGATTGTGTCGACGCCCAGACATTTTCTTCAAAAGCAGTGGTGAGACAGATAGGCAGACAGACACAGACAGACAGACAGACAAACGGACGGACGGACGGACGGACAGACAGACACATACACAGACAGGCAGACAGACAGGCAGGCAGGCATGCAGACAGACATACATACATACATGCATACATACATACTGACAGGCAGGCAGGCAGACACACACACAGACAGCCAGTGGGACGGAGCGCCTGACGGAGGACGGTTCGGAAATTGTATCTTTAATCATAGTTAGTTAGTCGGATCATTCGGTCGTTTCTTCGTTGTGTCTTTCGTTCGGCTGCTGGTTGGCCATTCCCGGCATGCACTGCGCAGTAACGATCCGATGCAAATGAGAGACTTCGGATTTCTTCCCTGATGTCCTAATTGGCTGAGAATCTCCGACGTTTGCCTTCGTCTGTCTGGCTGTCTGTCTGTCTGTCTGTCTGCCTGACTGCCTATCTGTATGTCTCTCTGTGTGTCTGTGTCTGTCTGTATGTATGCCTGTCTGGCTGCCTGTTTGTCTGTCTGTTTATCTGCCTATCTGTATGTCTGTGTGTCTGTCTGTGTGGCTGTATGTCTGTGTGTCTGCCTGTCTCCCTGTACCTGTCTTTCGTCCTACTCTAGGTCTATGTATATCTTTTGTCTACGACTATTTCTCTTGATCCATATGGTTGTGTGTGACAGGTAGACAGACATATACGCACACGCAGACAGAGATACCTAAAAAGACAGACAAGATTTCAAGGCAGACAGACAGACAGACATATATGCACACGCAGATAGAGGTATATAAAAAGACAAGATCTCAAGGCAGTAGACAGACAGACAGACAGACCGGCAGACATATATGCACATGCAGATAGAGGTATATAAAAAGACAGGCAAGTCCTCAAGGCAGACAGACAGACAGACAGACATAGACAGACATAGACAGACAGACAAACAGACAGACAGACATATATGCACACGCAAATAGAGGTATATAAAAAGACAGACAAGACCTCAAGGCAGACAGACAGACAGACATAGACAGGCATAGACAGACAGACAAACAGACAGACACAAACACACACACAGATACACAGACAGACACAGAAACACACACGGACACACAATGACAGAGTGATGGGAAAACCGACAGATGAGACAGAAAGGCAGACAGACACAAACATCCAGCAAAACATGTTGCAAAAGGCGAGCAAAACGTCTAGCAAAACGGACTCGACAGGTGGGGCCTCGACACACTAATGACCGCAACATTCTGTCTTGATTAATGTAATTCTTTCTTGTTTAAAGGTCCAATTAGTCCCAGCCGAATAATAAATAGAACCAGACAAATCCCGATAATATAATATACACAGCAAATCCGTTACCACGCGGAATTTGGGGTTCATGTCTGCTATTGCGCGTTATACCGAATACCGCATTATAAAAAAGAGTTACAATTGTGTAGGTTTTAGGGGATGAAATCGCACATGGTTGTCCTTCTGTGCAGTGAAAACGCCGTACAACGGACGAATTATTTGCCAGATATTGCTTTCATTGGTTAATACGAATGTATGATAACTTCCAAGGTAATGTGTTGGCCCACGATTGTCGTAACGAGTTGCTTCCGATGGCGTAAAATGGCGTCTGATTTATTCTAAACAGAAACGAGCTCTACGTAAACGAATTTCATCAGAGATCCTTTTATCTCGTTACGTCTTGCGTCCGCAGTTTCTAGCTTGCGACATATAACTGCATCATTATCAGCCTTTATCAAATGCGGAAATATATTGGGACATGTATTATCGTTCACAAAAGGTAGCGAGGACATGAAAATACTTGGTAACAGCATCTGAAAATGTCAAGTCATTCTCCAATAATGTATGATTACAGCGGGAACAATTGAACGCTAGTACGTACTGTGGCAGAAATTGTTTCTCAGAGAAAAAAATTCGGCGGCCATGACGCGATCTCGTTATAAGCGATTGCTCATTACATCGGAACGCGCTGTAACGGGTCTATGGTGTACATATTCACACACGGCATAAAGATCATGCAATTACAGTAAGGTAAAGTTAAGAGAAGAGAAGGTAAGGTAAGATAAGGTAAAGTAAGGCAAGATGGAACAAGACAAGATAGGAGAAGACAAGGTAACACTAGGCCATTATAATGCGGCTTCATCAACGCTTAACTTTAAGATTATTCTCAAACAAGCCCCTACGGCGAAGCGTTTTTGCGCGCAAGTTCGGCAAACTGTCCCGTCCGGGGAAAATCCATGTTCATACTTTTCACATTATTCATGGGATAACCACGCCAACGTAGACCATCACATACGCTCTTTCTTTTTAATATTATTCGCCAGATAGCGCCAGCACTGTCGGTGACAGTTCGACCGAACTATGTACGCTCCTAAGTCTGTTATTATGCAGACGATGATGGAAATGTTGCGACTAAAGAGGTGGATGAACAGCCATCTATGGGAAAAGGCGTCGCTCTCTCTTAATTGTATCTCTAGTTCGCATGGCTGCACAACGAATTGCCAATTATAGATGTCGCTTCAGAATACGAAATTCAAACGAAATTGTTGGAATGTCGCTGCGAGGATATATAAGGCAGGCAGGCAGGCTGGCAGACAGGCAGGCAGGCAGACACAGACAGACAGAAATCCAAACTACAGTTCTGTTGGAATATCGCTGCGTTGATAAATCAAGCAGACAGACAGATAGTTAGACTGACTGACTGACTGACTGACTGACTGACTGAAGGACTGGTTGTTGTGCATGCATGCATGTATGCATGTATGTATGTATGTATGTATGTATTTATGTATATATGTATGTGTGTATCTGTGTGTATGTATGTATGTATGTATGCATGTATGTATGCATGTATGTATGCATGTATGTATGCATGTATGTATGCATGTATGTATGCATGTATGTATGTATGTATTTATTTATTTATGTATATATGTATGTATCTGTGTGTATGTATGTATTTATGTCTGTATGTCTGTATGTTTGCATGCATGTATGTATGTATTCACGTGTCTATACACTTCATATAGCGCCTTTTATTGCCTCGCTGCACCTTAGGCCCAAAAGCGCAATAGGCCTAGAACGCAATAGACCTGCGGCACTATGTGCCTGCAGCATAACAGCCATAACGCAGTCGTGGTTTCTGCCGCCATGATGCAGTCCGCGTTGACCCAATGGAAATTAGCGTCGAATTAATCATCAACATTGTCAACAATTACCTATTGACAAACTGAAGGAGATGTGGCTGCCGTCCGTCCGTCCGGATGCATATTTAATCAGACGACCTGGAAAATACACAGATGCCTAATAACGGCAATACGACAGATGACGTCAACCGACACGGATTGACGTGTGATTGGCCAGATGGAAACGAGGCTTTAGCAAATCAAAATCAAAAAGGATTTATTTGAACGTTTGCCAAAAATGCAAACTTATCACAAACTGTTGTGGACTGAGTTACTTTTCCTTAAATCTTATCCTGATTCTTCCTTTTCCCTTATTACTCTTCTCGCTTCGGTTTCAATCACTGTAGCCGTCTGGATCTTGACCTGGAACAGAACCCTTCCTGCCTTTCGATTTTGTTTTGTCTGAGCGCCTGTAAATAAGCTGACTCCCGCGACTTAGCTTTCGTTGGACGCCGTAGAAATATCGAGATTACGATTACGACTTCTTAAACAGCAACATTGAAATAATAAGATTCTAGTCACAAAGGGGTCGCTACAAAAAGTGTGCATTTACAAACACACTTAAGTGCTATCACGAGGTACAAAGATATGCGAACAGGCTTTCTCAGTCTTCCGGTAAGTCTAACCGCTTCTTTTCCAAACACCACCCACCTTAGCCGTTTTGACTCTTGGATCTTTACCCGGAACCGTACCCACCTTGCCTATCCATTTTGTTTTGACTGAGCTCCTTTGAATAAGCTGGTTCCTGCGACTTAGCTTTGGTTAGGCGCTGTAGAAATCTTGAGCTTACGATTAATATTACGATTCTTCTGAATTTAGAAGTGAAGTTAAGAGGCCCAATCTGCTGATACCGATTACAGACAACTAGACTAAACCTAAATATTAACTGAAAGCTTAAATTCAGACGAAATTTTAAATGACATTAAAGAACTACTTCATAAGGCAGCCATAGTTTTGAAATGATTATGACCTCATTTTTCTTATCCTTACTGCGAAAAATCGATATCTGAAGTTTCAAGCTTCAGAAATCTAGACACAAAATTCAGAGTAAAAGACTTTAAAATCTAAATTCGAGAGTTTAAAATCGGATAGACGTATAATAATCCAGGATTCAGAATATGCACCGGGATTTTAGACTGCTCTTTAGAATCCAAACCTGAAACACGCTGAAACGATATCTAGGCATTAAAGGACATTCGGTGCAAATGCATAAAACCACGCTTGTGTAAATACCCACTCAACATAGAGAGAGAGAGAGAGACAGACACACACACACACAGACAGACAGACTGACAGACTGACTGACTGAATGACACACACACAGACACATAGACAGACAGACAGAATTATTGATTGATTGACTGACACACACACACACAGACAGACAGAATTATTGATTGATTGACTGACACACAGACACACACACAGACAGACAGGCAAACTGATTGATTGACTGACACAGACAGACACACACAGACACATAGACAGACAGAGAGACAGACAGACAAACTGATTGATTGAATGACTGACACAGACAGACAGATTGTTTGATTCACTGACACACACAGACAGACACACACAGACACATAGACAGACAGACAGGCATGCAAAACCAAATAAAATCTCTTACTGATAATAAACCCGGGCTCTACTACGGCGTTAAAGAGAGTGCAATTATCTCTAACAACGGCTACGGTCGCTGGTTTCTGCGCGGGTCCTAATTGCCACGCTGGCCACCCTTCCTACGGCAACACATTTGCCGTTACACATCGACCGAATTGTTAGCACTGTTAACAAAGTCAAACAAAGGGTACAGCTTCCACGGTGGGTATCGTTTGTTTCTAATAACGTAGTCTCCCTTATCGAGGTCTGGCAGGGTATCGATTATCGACGGAGCTTTCGGCGTAGGGGTTGCATGCTTTTGTGATGTACTCTACCCCCGCTGAGCAAACTCGATGATTTCCGGACTTTAAATTGTCGTTATTACTTTTTGACGGTATCTGAAGGCGATTTCCCGCCAAATGTGTATCTATGTTTGCAATATGTATGTATGTATGTATGTATGTATATTCATGTATGTATGTATGTATGCATGCATGAATGTATGTATGTATGTATGCATGCATGTATGTATGTATGTATGCATGCATGTATGTATGTATGCATGAATGTTATATATGTATGTATGTATGCATGAATGTATGTATCTATGTATGTCTGTATATATGTATATACGTATACATGCCCGTATGTTTGTATTTATATACGTATGTACTTATGTATGTATGCATGTATATATATGTGCATGTATATGTGTGTAGGAAAGTATGTTTATGTATGTATGCAGGAATAAATGATGAATGAATGTATAAATATCTGTATGTATTTGTGTACTTGGATATGTGTGTATGCATTTGTATGTATGCATGTTTATGCTTATGTATGTACGTATTTATGTATGTATGTATGTATGTATGTCTGTATGTATTTGTATGTTTGTATATATATGTATGTACGTATTTATGTACGTATGTATGTATGTCTGTAGGTGTATATGTAGTTGTATGTTTATATATATATATGTATGTACCTATTTATGTATGTATATATGTAAGCACTTTTGTACGTACGAACTGATCAATCAATCAGTCAATTAATACAGTTCTACGTGTGTGTGAGTGCTTCCCATTGGCGGCGTCTTTCGGCTATTATTGCGTGATTTGCCTACAGATGATGAAGACAATCGTTCTCATCAACCTCCAACATCAGATAAACTGGTGCTAGTGCCTCGAATGAAGTAAACAAGTAAGTAATGCATTTGGTAACAAGCCGTATATCCATCAGCTGGCTAAGGTGTCGTTGAATAGATTCTAGTTACAGCTGGTATCTAGATAGAATCTATTGGCGCGATAAAAATTTGCATTTATCCAATCTGTTATAATCTACTGAAATGTTTTGTACTGTATCATATTCTGGTAACTTCTATAGCGCCGTTACATATTGCACAGGGCATCTGTCGATGGTCACAGTTGAAATCCGAAACTCAGGTAACTACGGCCTTCCTTGGTCATAGCAAGCTAACTACTTTTGATAATTACTAATCACTTAGTAACTAAGTACAAGTGTCTGCTTCAGCACAACAGCAGATTCCTAGAATCCATTTCCAGAGCAATTACCAAATGCGTAAGCGAGGGTCAACCGTGACGAGGTTGCGAGTGTTTGCCAGCGGAAGCCCTCTCCAGTTCTGCGAGCGTCAAACGCCTTCGAGAGGTTATTGAAAGACGCCATGTAAATATACATATTAAGACATGTTTATGTAAGTATGTATATATGTAAATGTATGCTGCATGCATGTACGTATGTATGTATATATGTATGTATGCAAGTGTGTATGAATGTATGCATGTATGTATGTATGTATATTTGTGTATATGGATATGTGTATGTATGTATGGTTGGATGTATGCATGTTCGTATGTATGGATGTATATATGTATGAATGCATGTAGGTATCTATGTATGTGCGTATGTATGCATGTGTGTATGTATACGTGTATATTTGTGTATATGGATGTGTGTATGTATGTATGTATGTATGTATGCATGCATGTATGTATGCATGTAGTCATGTATGTATATATGTATGTATGCATGTACTCATGCATGTATGTACGTGTGTATATATATATATTATGTATATGCATGTATTATGTACTATTATATATATATATATATATATATCCAGCTTATATAACATGCAGGTGAGCTAAGTGGACTGTCGTCGTGACACGAGCTTTTAATACCGACAGCTTATGATTGACTTTCAACGGACGAAGTTATTGAAGCCCTCGTTATTTTCTAAAACTGTTCAGTATTTATTTGTTTATTTGTTATTTTTTAAAACCGCCGCTGTGTCGAACTGTGTCTGACTGATCCAGACATAGTCAACGGAGCTGTTCACAAAACGTTTTGGGCGTACAGACAAAACGGATGTTTGATATGCGTCGTCCTTGGCAAATACTCCAATCAACAATCTCTCGAGATGACATGCGCTATGGCCCCCGAATGACCCCCATTGGACGCGCAAGGTCGGTTAAAATAAACAACTTCCGTTGTCATGACGACAAGTGTGGCGCCGGCTGGTGACAAGTGGCGCCCCTATCGACAAGAGGTTGCTGCCTACGATCATTTATTGTGAGACTGCCTGACCTTTACTGTCCTTGTCTTGAGGTCAGAGGGATCATGCAATTGTCTGTAACAGACATATTTTATGAATAAAATGATTGGCTGACGAATTAATTACATTCAGAAGATGATCATCAACGTCGACAAAAAACTTGAAATGGCAAACAACTTCCTTTTGTTCTACCGGGAAATCCGACATAAATTGCATCTCAAGGGACGAAGAGGAAATCTTTTCACTCAGGTAAAGGTAAGGTAGACGTCGTCAGCGGCCTTGGCAGACAGACATGTAGACATACAGACAGAGACAGTTACACATACAGACAGACAAACAGACACATTTACGTATGTTTGTATGCATATATGCTATAGACAAGCATATAGTCAAACAGACAGACAGAAGCATATATGTATGTATGTATATATGCTATAGACAAGCATATAGTCAGACAGACAGACATAGACAAGACAGACAGCCAGACGCATTTATGTATGTATGTATATATATATATGCTATAGACAAACAGACACACACACACACAGACATATGCATTCTAACATCTGCGCATGTCTATCGTTGATTGTGTTCATGTTATGTTGACTGACTAATTTGTCCGAGCTTCATGATTCTGGTAATTTGGACTTCTACTGTTACCAACCCGTCTGCGTGTCAGAATTATGTGTCGTTTTCAACAAGTATTTGCTGTGTGTCGGTCGGTTCCTGTTGCATGTAATCGTCACCTTCTGTGATTGGAATGGTCCACCTACCGATGAGGGGGAACAGGGTTCCAACAGGACAGTCAGGCCACAGACCACAGACCAACGCACGCCGTCTACTCCGAGAAATCTTTTGTACTCAGTGGAGGAAGGGCGAAGAGAGTCTTTGGAGCGACACCTACCGTCAACCTAGGAGTGGTTCAACTACCTTAGGGTTGGCGGGCGACGAATGCCTGTCCAGCGCATATCCGTCGGTTCGAGGATATACGGTCGCCTTCTATCTACGAGGGACCGCTGGACGGTGAGACAACCGTGAGCCATCGGCGGCGGATCACTTCACCCATCGTCGTCTCCTCATCCTCGATCCTACGCGCTTCAGGAACTCCGAACATTCTGTCATCTATCAACTCTAGTTGGTAATCGGTTGGTTGGGCTCTGCGTGTGTGAGGGAGCTTGCCAGCGGTGACTCTTCTAGTTATCTGAACAGAGTTTGCTAAGGGATGAATGTTCTGTTCCTAACGACATTAAACATCGCTAAGGCTAGCGCAGAGAGCGCCTCCGATTAGTTTCTCTTAAAGCGGCGCTATACAAATTTCTGATTACAGTTACAAATTTCTGATTACAATTACACATTTCTGTTTACAGTTTCAATGCTTACATCCACACATGTTTACGTTAGAATATTTTGAACCGTTGACAGCAACTCTTAACTGCAACTATTTTGTGAAACGTGAGCTTTTCTCTTGCTGTAATTAAAGGCTACTTACTTACCTACTTACATACATGCATGTATATAAGCATACATTTACATACATACATGCATACGTACATGCATACATACACGAATACACGCGTACACACATACCTACACAAGTCCTTTCACAGACCCATGAACACATAAACAAGCCTTTGTTGTCCAAAACATCCTCATACAACGCCAGTGCTTATTATAACAAAGGGTCATAAAGTAGCACTTTTATGAGATTCCAAAAGGCGCTATATTAATAGGCAGGTACAAATACACTGCATGGACTATAGATGTCACTGTCATGCATCGTCCAAGCGACACCTTGGTGTAAATTTTTCTGTTTCTGTAGCGCCACTATGTAATGTAATAGCCAAATATCAGTAGATGCTCCTTCTTTGAGCAATTTAACAGTTTTAGTGTAAAGTTACTGTATTTGTCAGTGAACATACATACATACATATACACAGATATACATACATACATGTATACATACATACATACAAATATACATTGTATAAATACATACTTATGTACATGCACACATTCTGTATATATTTATGTATGTATGAATGTATGTATGTATGTAAGTATGTATGTATATATGTATATATGTATGTATGTATGTATGTATATATGTATGTATGTATGAATGTATGAATGTATGTATGTATTTTGCAGCTCCTTCAAAGTACCTCACTGCATCCGTGAATCTTACCTCGTCCCTCGATGCATACTTCAGCCATCGACAAAAGCGTATTGTTACCGATGCTCTCATGCGGCTCCGGTAACGCTACCTTGACATCCAATGCTCCATTACTCTCCGCCTGGCGGCGCTGCTAGATGCTCAGCATTGGACTTCCGGGTGGCGCGTATGACCCGGATGTGCGTCACAAAGACGGAACTGTTCACGAGCAGACGGAAGCGGACGGATCTTCCGGTGTTTAATAAACACTTGTTCCGCTTTGTCTGGTTCTGGTCAACAGATGGCGTGGGAAAATATGTCTGCGCAGATTACGAATTATCTGCTAATAGGAGATAATTGCAATACAATCCAGTCGTTCTGTGTCTTTGTGTCTGTCTGTGTGACTCTGTGTGTCTGTCTGTGTGATGTCTGTCTGTGTGTGTGTCTGTGTCTGTCTGTGTGTCTGTCTGTGTGTGTCGTATCTGTCTGTGTGTGTCTGTGTGTGTCTGTCTGTGTGTCTGTCTGTGTGCCTATCTGTGTGTGTCTATCTGTGTGTGTCTGTGTGTCTCTGTGTGTCTGTCTATCTGTCTGTGTATGCCTCTCCGTCTGTACGTTTGTGTGCTTCTGTATCATTTGAACAACTGATGCAAATTTTTATTTATGATCTTTTCTTTTTTCTTTCAATCTTACGTTGTCGTTTTTTCACTTTTCTTGGAACAATTAGAAATCGTCTTCTTCTTCATCTCATCTGATTCTTATTTCTCATCATATCCTTCATTGTCGCCTTCTTCTTTATGATTATCATGCTTGTAATCATCATCATCATCATCATCATCATCATCAACAACAACATCATCATCATCATCATAATCATTATCAACAACAACATCATTGGCGTCGTCGTTATCATTATCATCACCGTTGTCGTCAACAAGGTCATCATCATCATCATCATCATCATCATCAACAACATCATCATCATCATCATCATAATCATTATCAACAACAACATCATTGGCGTCGTCGTTATCATTATCATCACCGTTGTTGTCAACAAGGTCATCATCATCATCATCATCATCAACAACAGCATCATCATCATCATTATCAACAACAACAACATCATTGGCGTCGTCGTTATCATTATCATCACCGTTGTCGTCAACAAGATCATCAGCATCATCATCATCATCATCATCATCATCATAAACAACAACAACATCATCATCATCATTATCAACAACAACATCATTGGCGTCGTCGTTATCATTATCATCACCGTTGTCGTCAACAAGATCATCAGCATCATCGCGTCGTCGTCGTCATAACCAGACATAACAAACATCGATTTCGATCAAATGCAGTACAATACACCTGTCACGGTCTGCGCACAACCGATCGCATTACACATAGGGCCTATATACATATATATATATATATATATATATATATATATATATATATATATATATATATATATATATATATATATATATATATATATATATATATATATATATATATATATATATATATATATATATATATATATATATATATATTATATATATAAATCCGTCTATATATATGTCCGTCTGTCCGGCTGTATGTCTGTCTGTCTGTCTATGCCTCTCCATCTGTTCGTTTGTGTGCATGTTTATATATCGGTCTATATATATATATATGTCCGTCAGTCAGTCAGTCAGTCTGTCTATGCCTCTCCATCTGTGCGTTTGTGTGCATATGTATACATCCGTCTGTATATATATATATATTTTCTCGTCAGTCAGTCAGTCAGTCAGTCAGTCAGTCAGTCAGTCAGTCAGTCAGTAAGTCAGTCTGTCTGTCTGTCTGTCTGTCTCTCCATCTGTCTGTCTGTCTGTCTATGCCTCTCCATCTGTGCGTTTGTGTGCATGTGTATCAGTGTATCTGTCTGCTTCCTATTTTGAGTTTTGAATGAAAGGCCGAAGCGAGTGTGTGTGTGTGTGTGCGCGCTTGTATCAGAATAATACAATTTGGCATCTAGCCTCCCGCTAGCACCAGTACTTTAGTGCAGCAGATATCCTCTCGAGAAGGGAATCCTCTCTTGTTGTCCTTTTCTGCTTCTCGCTTCTACTCCCCTCCGCCTCCCCTCTCCTTCTCCCTTCCATCCCTTCCCCTCTCCGCCTCTCTCCTCCTCTTCTTCCTCTTCCCCTATCTGTTCCTGTTCTTTTCTGCTCTCACTTCTCCTCCCCTCCACCTCCCCTCTCCTTCTCCCTTCCATCCCCTTCCCTCCCCGCCTCTCTGCTTCTCTTCTTCCTCTTCCCCGATCTCTCCGTTCTTCCAATTATCTCTCCGTACTTCTGCGTTTGCCGCTCTTGTCTGCGTCCCTCTATATCTCCGTTGCTAAGCGGAAGTCAATTACTTAACTCCAAATGGACCACCTACCGAGCGACTGTCTCGCCAGCTGCACTAAATGGACCTCGGGCCACGAATACACGCGTCTTAGCCTTTCATGCAGAGAAATAATACCTGAATCGGAGCTATTCCAAACACCACCCACCGTAGCCGTCTCACTGCCTGCCTGCCTGATTCTTGGATCTTGACCTGGAACCGAACCCTTCCCGCCTATGGATTTTGTGTTGACTGAGCGCCTGTGAATAAGCTGGTTCCGGCGACTAATCTTTCGTTGGGCGCTATAGAAATCTCGAGTTTACGATTACGATTACGATGTGTGAACTGTATACTGTAGTCAGCGGTGCAGGCGTGCAGGCAGTGATGGTTGTAGGTCCAAGTAACTTAGAACAGATGACCTACTTATTGACGTTTATCAATCAAGATTCCTCAAAAGTGTGATCAGTGGGCTAACGAATCTTTCCTTCGAAACTTAGACATCGTCATCATCATCATCATCGACAACAACAACATCATCATCATCATCATCATCTTCTTCATCTTCATCTTCATCTTCACCATCATCTTCTTCATCTTTTCCCCATCATCTTCTTCTTATTCTTTTCCTCATTCTTCTTTCAAGTCCTCTTCCTCCTCATCTTCTTCCTCGTCCTTCTCGTCCTCCTCCCCTTCTTCTTCTTCGTCTTCTCCGATGTATTTGTGTAGGCCTAAATGTGATTTGTATGTGTTTTAACAAATAATAGTTATATTCGATCCTTAAAGATATACATTGGATTCGAGGTTCAGCTAAAGCACAAAACCGCCATTGACAGCGACACTGCTTCTTCCTCTTTTCTCTCTCCTCTCCAACCCCAAACGCCACCCCCGCCGTAGCTGCCACGCTGTCTCTCCGTCTGACTTTTGGATCTTGACCTGGAACCGAACCTTTTTGCCTATCGATTTTGTTTTGACTGAGCGCCGGTGAATAAGCTGGTCCCTGCGGCGCGGCTTTCGTTGGGCGCTGTAGAAATTTCGGAATTACGACTACGTTTTATATATATATATTATATATATATTTGTAGTTATATGTATTCATCCATGTATATGTATATATGCATTTATATATACATGCATATCAATAGCTCTGTAGCTGTATGCGGCGTGGATCCAGTACATTATTTGTTGCTTGGAGTCGAATGCCTGGTGTTGACTGTATCGAGTCGTTTTCAGTTCATCGTCACTAGGTGGCCTGCGAAGCACGGTCTTCTTTCTGTAGCGCTATCACTTGACGATTGAAACGGTTACGGGTCGGAACGATTCGTGGTGACTTGTTGCGAATTTTGGTGCTTTTCTGGCGTTTAGGTGTTATTTCAACCGGATAAAGACACGCAACAGTGACTCTGACTGGCGTCATGGCTGAAAGACTTCATAGATATACCGTTTGTGAGGGTGATTTTCATCCCAGTTGAGGGTAATTATTGTGTCATGTTGACTTAGTTTGTGATTCTGTCACTGGGTGCGCATTTGTTGCCTATTTTGATGTTAATAACATTTATATATGTATAAACTATTACTCACTTTAAAAGTATCAAACGATGTATGTATATAGATTCTTAATATAGCGCCTTTAAAGTATCTCTTCTCAAAAGCCCGGTTCAATTACAGAAACAGCGATTGCCTTCTTTACGTCGGCGTCCTTTGACGGAAATCCGGGATTGCTACGGGTTGATCTTCGAAAAAAGCGATCTCTTGGAAGCGACTGATTGTTGTATGGATATGCATGACCACGCGCCTAGCGACAGCTTGAAAACCTGCAACGTACGATTCAGCGGGGACTGGGGGATGAGACTGGGTCAATATTTCGGGGATTAGCGTCTACCGAGGGAACGTGCTAATGGTTCTTACTCCATCGGCAACGGAAGACAACCGGAAATATAACAACATGCAAGCGAAAAAGAATTGGATGCTTTTTCTATTCTTATTCTGGACACCACCGTGTTCGACTAATACAACTGCGTATGTTTGGTAATTTCCAGGGCCTTTCAGAGGTTCAGAGAAGCACTGGGCCACTACAAACACGAGGCCCCAATCTCGAAGGATGCACGTCATAAGCCTACTAAATCGCAGTTGTGAATTATAATACAAAAAAGAGAAATAAGTATCGATAATTAATCAAATAAATTAATTCAAGATTTGTTGCTAGTTACTGAATCATTAAGCAGAGAATCGTTGGTTCGAATTTGAAATTTTTTCTTCTTCTAAAGGAGATGAAAAACAGTATGCAGAGTTGAGGCCCCTTACCAAATGGCCCTGCTAGCTTCCACTCTGATAGGGCCTGGTAATTTCTGCTGTATGTTTACTTTTTGTTCTCCACCTTTTAATGTCTACTGAAGCTGAGCGTGCAACGTAGCAGTTCAATTTTGAGCAGTAAAAGGGAATAACTAAAGCTACCATATCCCATAGTGGAACGCAGAGAAGGCGTTCAGTTTCTCCTCTTCAGCCCTTGAGCTGACATCGGACGATTCCCAAGACACGAGACCATTGCATCGAAGGACTCGTGGTAGTAGTAGTTCCTCAGTTTAACGACATCTTAGAGCATCAAAGGCCGTTGACGTCGCCCTCCTCCTTTATCCAGGCTTGGGACTAGCGCTACCCGACTAAAGGCTCGTCGTTTACTTGCCCGCTTAAGTAAAGTATCCGATATCCCACAAATGAGACGTAGCGAAGGTGCTAACTTCCTTTTCTTTAGGCCCTTGAGCCGGCAATGGACGAATCCCAAGGTCCTGGACACGGGGCCAGTGCATCGCAGGATTTGCCGTTTACTTCCCAGCTTATGTAAAGTATCCCATATCCCACAAGTGAGACGTAGGGCCCTTGAGCCGGAAATGGACTAATCCCAAGGTCGTGGATACGGGGCCAGTATATCGCAGAACTTGCCGTTTACTTCCCAGCTTAAGCCCGTACCAAAGTCTTGGCAACAAAGGCACATGTGGACGAGCAATTTGTTCAGGATCGTTACACGTATCGTTTTGAGCGGATTAGGACCATTACTGCGAATTCACATATGGACCATTGGCTGGATGTTTTTCTTGTAGCGATAATTGCTTAGATAAGTATATCACGACTCTGAGAGTCGTCGGTCGATTACCTCGTTTACAAATCTCTCTCGGCAGACCGACTCAGAAAACATACTTATTAGGTCGCTGAAACAACAGCAGCATCTGGAATTCATGCCTGGAGGGCGAAGAGCTGAAGAACAGAATGCATTGATGGGGAAGAGGCTGCGGAAGACGAAGAAACCAAGCTGTATACGATGCTTTGTGATTAAGAAATGGATCTAGCCAACGTATGTTGTGACCAGGGCCTATCAGAGGGGGAGGGGCCAGCAGGGATATTTGGCCCGAGCCTCACATAGGAAAGGGGCCTTAGATTTTGATAAAAAGTTTTGTGTATTAGTTGTTAATATTGATTTATTAGTTTTTTAAACTATAATTTGCTTCTGCGAAGTAGTAGGCGTATGATGTGCACGATTCTAGATGGGACTCCGGATTTGCATATACCTTGGCCTCTTTGGATCTATGAAAGGCTTTGATTGCGACATCTAAAGGCCCGGAGAACCTAAAATATGAGCAATGAAATATAAAGTTCATATAAGGTATATAAAATAAAATATGTAAAGTTCATGAAATATGAACAGTCACCGACAGCGAGCACGCCAAGAACAGCGAAGATACCACGGACCAGATTACTCAACAGCGAACACGAACCGAATGTTGGAGCTTAGTGAGAGCCTTGTGAAAGAGCCAGTTGGTATTCTCGTAGTTTGGAAAACAATTATCCCTGGCTGAAATGTCGGACGCCACAGTTCAGTGGGGGGTATGGACACCACCAGTTCCTTGACTTCACTTAACCTTTACTTTACCTTACGTTACCTTTATTAGGTTGTCCTACATTTCCATCCATTGACCTGACATGACTTGGCCAGGCCTGGCCTTAACTCTTACTTTACCTGACATTATCTTTCATAAGTTGCCTTACATTTCCATCCACTGACCTGACCTGACCTGGTCTGATCTGACCTGACCTGACCTGGCCTTACTTTACCTGACATTATCTTTCATAAGTTGCCCTATCTTTCCATCCACTGACTTGACCTGATCTGACCTAATCTGGCCTAGTCTGCCCTGGCCTGGCCTGACCTGACCTGACCTGACCTGACATTAAATCACAGTCCTCTGTTTTCCTATTCCCCCAGGTACAAGAAACAAGCGACGGCAAAGCATTCCTCGTGCATTCCTTACATCTACTCTGACCTGCAGACGAACGACTGTCGGCAGGGGGGCGATGAACGGCAAGTACATAGCCTTCGTCCCGGCCGGCTACACCTTCGGCCCGAACGACACGTCGCTTCTACCTTCGTCGCTGGCCAACTGGACGCGGTTGTCGCCGGGGCACGCGGACCCGAACGTCGCCGTACTGCGCTACGTCGTCGAGGTATGGCTGTGCACTCCGATCACCGTCCTTGGAGTACTCGGGAACCTTGTATCCCTCATCGTTCTCTACTACATGCGCAAGAGCAAACTTCGAGCCGTCACGACGATGCTGCAAGCCCTGGCTGTCTCCGACACCCTCGTCCTTGTGGCGGCGTTTTGGTTGCGGACGATGAGGTACCTCACTGGCGAGTGGTACGTGTACTACCACGCCATCAGTTTTCCCGTCTTCTTCGCGACCAACTACGTACTTCGGCTCGTCAATACGTGGCTCACCGTACTCCTCACCTTCGACCGGTATATCGCCGTCTGCCATCCACTGCACGCGTTGAGCCTCTGTACCACGAGGAAGACTTACATTCAGATTGTCTGTGTTGTAGTTGCGTCGTTCGCTTTCTGCGTACCTAGGTACTTTGAATCGAAATTCGAGTAAGTATGACGTACTCGCTTCTGCATTATTCTATTGTTTCGTCATGTGATCTTTGTATTGCAAGTAACTTCACTACATTGCATTGTATTGAAATATTGTGGCGACATATGGGTGTGAGGCCTGGACATTAAAGAAGGAAGAGGAGAGACGCATTCAGGCTTTTGAAAACAAGTGCGTCAGAAAGTTACTGCGGATTGCCTGGACAAAGAAGATGACCAATGAACAGGTGTACCAACTGGCCGGGGTGCAAAACGAGCTGCTGGGTCACATTAAGGCCCGCAAGTTGCGTTATTTCGGGCACGTGGTAAGACATCCTCAAGACACCATCGAGAGTAGTGTTATGATCGGTCTTGTTGAGGGGAACCGAGGCCGTGGAAGGCCAAAGATAAGTTGGATTGACAACATCTCGGCATGGACTGGCTTGTCGGGAACCAGGTTGTTGGATGCTGCGCGCAATAGATGGCTTTGGTCGAAGATGGCCCTATCATGTAGTCAACCGTCGCGACGCGACGATGACGAATTGACATGACATGACATGACTCGCTTCTGCATAATTCTATTGTTTCGTCATGTGATCTTTGCATTGCAAGTAACTTCAATACATTGCATTGTATTGAAATATTGTATTGCATTATAATGTATTGTATTACTTATTGCACTGTACAGTACTGCATAGCATTGTATTATCTTGCATTGTGTTCTATTTTTGTACTGTACTGTCATCTGTGTATCGTAATGCACTATATTGTCCTGTATTGTAATTAACAGTATTGTAATTCTTAAACTGTATTGTGATGTAAATTATATACTTTGTATTGTATTTCAAGTAGGCCTACTTCTGAGAAGTGAAGCAGACTATTAGACGGTTTTGTATTGAGCAGCGTATAGTGTTGTGTGCTGCAAGGTGGTCTATCGGTAACGCATCTGGTCATTGATCACGCGGTTGCAGGTTCGACTCCGTGTAACGACCCTGGGAGGCAAGTTGTTTGTGCATACCATGCCTCTGTTACGAAGCCGTATAATTTGGTACCGGCGTAAACTGGAAAGTAAACGGCAAGTCCTGTGATGCACTGGCCCCATATCCAGGACCTTGGGATTCGTCCATTGCCGGCTCAGGGGCCTAAAGAAAAGGAAATGATCGCGCCTCCCCTACGTATCAATTGTGGGATCACATGGGATACTTTACTTTGACACTGTATTTTCGTGTATTGTACTGAGGTTTGCTTCATATGCAGGTACGCTCCGACTCCTCATTACAGGACGATGCCGTTGATGGGCGATCCTCATTACGCCGTTATCTATCGTATCCTCCTCTTCCTCTTCGTCCAGTACATCCTCCCGATGGTCATCCTCATCGCCCTCAACGCACGCGTCGTCTGGTCGCTCCGTTTCTCGTCAGACCAGCCGCGCTTCACCCGCAACCGACCAAACGACTATAAAGTATCATCACTTGAGACCACCCACTGTCTCCTCAAGGCACTTGTCATCTCGACCACCCGCAATGCGAGGGCACCGGCGAACACCCAAGACGCATCAGCGGGAACACCTGAGACCACACACGATGCAGCTGCGAAAACACTAGCGACCACCCAGGACGCAGCGGTGAGGACAGTCGCGACCACCCACCACGCAACTGCAAGGACGCTTACGCGAATCGTGGTGGCCATTGTCCTTCTATGTACCGTCTGCCACGTCGTGTCGATGGTTTCACACGTTCTTCTGTCGGTCCAGACCGCCCTCCACCAACAACTCCCAGGCATTGACCTGTGGCGTCGATACTTCTCAAACATCTCCAATCTTCTCGTGACCTTCAACTCTGCCGTCAACTTCCTCATCTATTGCGCGCTCAGCCGCAACTTTCGCGCCATTCTCGACAACTGCCTGGCAGGTGTCTTCCGTAGAGGGCGCCGCACTCGTCGCACCAGTCGCCGTCTCTACCACCTACGTCACATCCGGTCAGCGATGACTGCCGGCAGCGGAACGAAGCAGCGAGGTATGAGCAGCACCAGTCAGTCAGTGTCCACTCAGACGTCGATGACCACGATGTCCGTCAAGCGAACCAGGAGCTACGACGAAGTCCAGAAGACATCCGCGTCACCCCGTGACGCTACCCTCTGAGAAGTAGCGGTTGACAGGAGCAAACACTAGTCTGCCATGTGGTCAAAACTGTCTGGTGCAATCGCATATACACTGCTTCCCAACACCAGATAAATTTACACAGATACAAACGCGACTGTATTTGCTATTGCCGTCGTTGCAAAGCTCAGAAATGCACACCCGCCATTAAAACAGAACCTTACAACGGAATATTACAACAGAACCTTACACCAGAACCTTACAACATAATATTACAACAGAACCTTACAACAGAACCTTACGACAGAACCTTACAACAGAATATTACGACAGAACCTTACACCAGAACCTTACAACAGAACCTTGCAACATAATATTACAACAGAACCTTACAACAGAACCTTACGACAGAACCTTACAACAGAATATTACGACAGAACCTTACACCAGAACCTTACAACAGAACCTTACAACAGAATATTACAACAGAACTTTAGAACAGAACCTTATACCAGAAACCTTACAACAGAATATTACAACAGAACCTTACAACAGAATATTACAACAGAACCTTACAACAGAACCTTATACCAGAAACCTTACAACAGAATATTACAACAGAACCTTACAACAGAACCTTACAACAGAACCTTACAACAGAACCTTACACCAGAACCTTACAACAGAACCTTACAACATAATATTACAACAGAACCTTACAACAGAACCTTGCAACATAATATTACAACAGAATCTTCCACCAGAACCTTACAACAGAACCTTACAACAGAATATTACAACAGAACTTTAGAACAGAACCTTATACCAGAAACCTTACAACAGAATATTACAACAGAACCTTACAACAGAACCTTACAACATAATATTACAACAGAACCTTACAACAGAACCTTGCAACATAATATTACAACAGAATCTTCCACCAGAACCTTGCAACATAATATTACAACAGAATCTTCCACCAGAACCTTACAAGAGAACCTTACAACAGAATATTACAACAGAACCTTACAACAGAACCTTACAACATAATATTACAACAGAACCTTACAACAGAACCTTACAACAGAACCTTGCAACATAATATTACAACAGAATCTTCCACCAGAACCTTACAAGAGAACCTTACAACAGAATATTACAACAGAACCTTACAACAGAACCTTACAACATAATATTACAACAGAACCTTACAACAGAACCTTGCAACATAATATTACAACAGAACCTTACAACAGAACCTTGCAACATAATATTACAACAGAATCTTCCACCAGAACCTTACAAGAGAACCTTACAACAGAATATTACAACAGAACCTTACAACAGAACCTTACAACATAATATTACAACAGAACCTTACAACAGAACCTTACAACAGAACCTTGCAACATAATATTACAACAGAATCTTCCACCAGAACCTTACAAGAGAACCTTACAACAGAATATTACAACAGAACCTTACAACAGAACCTTACAACATAATATTACAACAGAACCTTACAACAGAACCTTACAACAGAACCTTGCAACATAATATTACAACAGAATCTTCCACCAGAACCTTACAAGAGAACCTTACAACAGAATATTACAACAGAACCTTACAACAGAACCTTACAACATAATATTACAACAGAACCTTACAACAGAACCTTGCAACATAATATTACAACAGAACCTTACAACAGAACCTTGCAACATAATATTACAACAGAATCTTCCACCAAAACCTTACAAGAGAACCTTACAACAGAATATTACAACAGAACCTTACAACAGAACCTTACAACATAATATTAAACCAGAACCTTACAACAGAACCTTACAACAGAACCTTGCAACATAATATTACAACAGAATCTTCCACCAGAACCTTACAAGAGAACCTTACAACAGAATATTACAACAGAACCTTACAACAGAACCTTACAACATAATATTACAACAGAACCTTACAACAGAACCTTGCAACATAATATTACAACAGAACCTTACAACAGAACCTTGCAACATAATATTACAACAGAATCTTCCACCAGAACCTTACAAGAGAACCTTACAACAGAATATTACAACAGAACCTTACAACAGAACCTTACAACATAATATTACAACAGAACCTTACAACAGAACCTTACAACATAATATTACAACAGAACCTTACAAGAGAACCTTACAACAGAATATTACAACAGAACCTTACAACAGAACCTTACAACATAATATTACAACAGAACCTTACAACAGAACCTTACAACATAATATTACAACAGAACCTTACAACAGAACCTTGCAACATAATATTACAACAGAACCTTACAACAGAACCTTGCAACATAATATTACAACAGAATCTTCCACCAGAACCTTACAAGAGAACCTTACAACAGAATATTACAACAGAACCTTACAACAGAACCTTACAACATAATATTACAACAGAACCTTACAACAGAACCTTACAACAGAACCTTGCAACATAATATTACAACAGAATCTTCCACCAGAACCTTACAAGAGAACCTTACAACAGAATATTACAACAGAACCTTACAACAGAACCTTACAACATAATATTACAACAGAACCTTACAACAGAACCTTGCAACATAATATTACAACAGAACCTTACAACAGAACCTTGCAACATAATATTACAACAGAATCTTCCACCAGAACCTTACAAGAGAACCTTACAACAGAATATTACAACAGAACCTTACAACAGAACCTTACAACATAATATTACAACAGAACCTTATAAGAGAACCTTACAACAGAATATTACAACAGAACCTTACAACAGAACCTTACAACATAATATTACAACAGAACCTTACAACAGAACCTTACAACATAATATTACAACAGAACCTTACAACAGAACCTTGCAACATAATATTACAACAGAACCTTACAACAGAACCTTGCAACATAATATTACAACAGAATCTTCCACCAGAACCTTACAAGAGAACCTTACAACAGAATATTACAACAGAACTTTAGAACAGAACCTTATACCAGAAACCTTACAACAGAATATTACAACAGAACCTTACAACAGAACCTTACAACAGAACCTTACAACAGAACCTTACAACAGAACCTTACAACAGAACCTTACAACAGAACCTTACAACAGAACCTTACAACAGAACCTTATAACAGAATATTACAACAGAACCTTACAACAGAACATTACAACAGAACCTTATAACAGAACCTTATAACAGAATATTACAACAGAACCTTACAACAGAACCTTACAACAGAACCTTACAACAGAACCTTACAACATAATATTACAACAGAACCTTACAACAGAACCTTACAACAGAACCTTATAACATAATATTACAACAGAACCTTACAACAGAACCTTACAACAGAACCTTACAACAGAACCTTACAACAGAACCTTTCATCAGAACATCGATAGAGCTGAGCAGTTGAACGTGAAGGACTTGCTCAAGGTCCCTAGACAGTAACCACCTTGAAGAATAGGGGGTCGAACCCGTCCTCTCCGCGTTACAAGACGAGAACCAGTCGGCTACCGTGCCACACAGAACTACTGCATTACTGTCAGTGACTGCGCTTGATTGCTAGACAATTACTGTAGACTTACTGTAATTCAGTGTTCTGAATACAGTATCTGGTGTTTCCAGACACTAAAATTTAAAGCCTGCTAGCCTGTAAGACTCTTAAGAGCGCAATGTCATTCCAATACTAGTGTTGGGGGTCCACAGACTGAATCCAACACTCGTTCAGTTATGAAGAGACAAATGTTCCACTCGTGGAGAGGGTGAGGTAACGAATGTCTTCAGAGGACGCAGTTCCTCATCTACGTATCAAAAACAAATTGCAATCGTAATCTTCTATTTCAAGTTTTCTACCTCAGGAAGGTTCGAACGACCAATGGCGCTGTACCTGATGTTGTTGGGCCTCCTCCTTCAGTTTACCATATCCGTCCTCCATCATCCAATCGAGTGGTATTTGTCTAGGTCTTCCTCTTGTTTTCTTTCCCTCCATTCTTCCCTCTGTGGTATCTCTCAGAAGGGAATCACCTCTCAGTATGTGTCCAATCCATTTCCTCTGTCTCGTTCGTATTGTAGCCATCAAAGATCTTTTCTCTCCACCTACTGAAGCACCTCTTCGTTCGTAATTGTAACCTCGACCATTTCTAAGGCGCTACTTTAAAGCTAAGCGCAGGGCACCAGCTTATTGACGAGAACAAATTTTGAATCAATGCCTACAATTTGCACTCACCAGATGTCGCCAAGACATGCTAGTCGTTGTCAGATATTACCTGCTGTAACTTTGGTTTCAAATGATTTAGAAAACATTCAATTTCGGTTAGAACCACTGTAAACTATCAGGAATGTTTAAAAGCCAAGCCTTCCTAGCTTCCCCATGAAAGCTGTGATTAAATGTACACGTTTTTCTGTAGCGACCTGATAGCTTCGACCCTGCTCAGTTTTCAATGAATTGATCGGGTGAGACCCTTCACCACCGCTGTCCGTTTGAATGGGTGCCACGCCACTTAAGGTCCCCGTGTACGGACCGTACTAGTCCAAGATTCAAAATCTTTGAAATAAGCCACGACCGGGACGCGAACTGGCAACCTCACGCTCAGAGACGCCTTGACGTAGGCGTTAAGCAATTTAGATAACCAGGCCACTGTATTAGTGTCCGCAAAGACGGTAACTTTTAAAGGTAATGTAAGCGTTACAAGTAATGTAAACATTAACGTCCTTAACAGACATTAAAGGCCTATGTTCGTTAAGCTATGGAAACAGAGATATCATCGAAACAATTTCTCAAGACTACAACTCTTGTACTGAAGATTTTCCGCCCTTAAGCTCCTGTGGTAGACGTTTTATTCGATCTGGGAGTCTAAGTTTGTCTTGTGCGCGCAGTTCGTTCGATAACTCTTGTATGTTCGACAACGCTAAACGGAGAACACAACGTAATCCAATGCAAAGAACACATCACAAAACAATTGAGTTATGCTTACTTACTCGGGTTTCGATTCAAAGTACCTAGGTACAAAACAATTGAGTTCTGCTTACTTACTTACTCGAGTTTCGATTCAAAGTACCTAGGTACGCAGAAAGCGAACGACTTGTTCTGAATTTGTTTTAGCAGTTCCGCCCTCCTCCTTTATCCAGGCTCTATAGAAATGATCAGATTAGGATTGAACTCTTTTGAACGGTCAACTTTCAAAATGGCCGTTTCAGTATATCTAGAATACGTTGCTAGCATCCGAGCGAGATACGTAACCAAGTCAGGTTGTTGTGATGAATGGATTATTACCAATTAAAGTCCTCAGCATTTAATTAATTTATTTCTTTAGTAATGGTATCACGTGCTGTGGACACCTTCTCTGTTTAGCATGGTCATTTCCCCCTTCTTATTGTGGCCACTTTACAAAATTCTACTCGTACCTAGCTACAGCTTCCCCATTGGGGTTTTGTGTTTGGGTAGCTGGCCGGCAGCGTATCTAGCTTCGGACCCCAATGGTTTAGCTTTAAAAGTGTCTCTTAAGATTCCTCGCTCAGTCGATGGACGCATAGCGTGTTAACAAATGCATTACTTACTTACTTAAATTTTCTGTATGAATATCTTCTGGTAATGACTCCAATAATTTTTATATGAATTCATCGTTAGATAAACGATCTAAGTTTCCCAATTTTATTTTGTATACTTTTCAAACCAACATCCTACCGTTGGTGTTATTTTGAGTGACTAGTGGAAACTTTGCTGACTTTCGCCTATTCCGTCTGGGACGTAGACAAAATCGAGTCAGAAGTCATTTTCTTCAAAGCATTTTCGCCCTAGATCGCAGCTGCAAGTGCTTTTGAATAGTTCACAAAACTATTCCAGGTGAACTTCTGGATTAGCTGCCTACAACACCCCTATGGCACGGATCAGCTTGAAAGCGATGACAGTTTGCATAATTGTGAATCCTACGGGAACTGAATTTGTTGCACGTCTCCGGGGAATTCAACCAATCATTGTCTTGTTAGGACCCATACATATATTACGTACGCAATGAGGGGGGAGGGGATCGGATTTAGGCGATTTTGCGTACGGGTGCGTATGGCGAGGGGGCGGGTCTCGACAAAATGTTTATGTACGCAAAATAAATTTCTAATTATGACGTCCACATTGTTAGTAGTTTTTTCTTCATAACAGTTAAGAAATTTTAGCTAGCAAAATAAATGCCTTATAAATGACTTTAGCTAATTAACTTTTGTAAGGGGGGATTAGAGAAGCTTGGTTGTACGTACGCATGGAGGAGGGGGTCCACAAAATGTATGAGGTGCAACTGGTGGAAGGGGGCTAATGAAAATATAATTTTTCCGTACGTAATATATGGATGGGCCCTTAAATGGATCTTGTCTGCAAGAATCAGGAATTATAACTGAACCAGGCAATGACGCATACAGGCAGGTGTCTCTTCACCTGTTTCCACCCAACCACTCATTACACGTCTTAATTCCCTCCAAAGGCTCCAAGTTACATCCAGGTGACGATTTTGAAAGTGGGGGCCGTGGGTGAATCTCCAAGATTTATACGACCTTTTTAAAGTCTCCGAAAATTCTAGCGATCCTTTTTGATAATGGCAGTTTTTGTTTTACATTGAATCATACTTACTACATATTTCCATTAGAAAATTTTGCTCCTCATCTTTTGGGTAGCTGATTAAACTTTCCCCATCTCTTCCCAACAGACGAATATGGCTTTTAGTCAATCCGGAAAAAATTAAGCACCAAAAGTTTACCTTTAGGGTCAAAAGTTCGAAAACCAAAAGCACTTATGTGCCCACATTTTCTAACTTGGCCTTAATCACAGTATATTACGGTTTTTCCAATAATAATTTATATCAGCTGTCATGTCAACAACATCTAAGAGCAGCATTTTATCGATCGCATACACCCAGACACCCTATCCACCCACCGCACACATCCCCACACATGTGTAGTCTGCATTCACACCTTTGTATAGCAGGCGTATTCGTATATCAAATATAATCTAGTCGACTGATTTTTATAGCGCCGCTATCCTAATACAAAAAGCATCAATCGATGGTCGCTTCACGTGAACTCGTAGTCGAAAGTCATAACCAGATCGATATCCGGTAAGTCGAAGAAAGCAGAAGTTAAGCTACGATGGGTTAGCAAGCTTATCTCTTCGCTTCTGTGCTTAATCTCTGCGCTTAGCTTTAAAGTAAGTGGCGCTTTATAAATTTAAAGTTTACGATTACGAAAAAATTCCGATTCGGATTACGAAAGAAATTAGTACGCTGAACCATAAAGTTATGATGCTTACGTACTTACTTTCACTTGTCTGGAACAGAGAACCAGTCTGCTACCGCTAGATCTTGTATTATTGCTCACTAACAACATGTTTGCAAACAAGGCTTTAAGTTCTCTGCTTAAGAATCTAAATTTATGTTTACACAACCATATTACCAACTTTAATGTTCGGGATTATTCGACAAAAGCTACAAAAGGTTATTTATCATCTTCCTGCTCTATAAATGTCAGTTTAGTCGCAAAACTGGTGACCCTTTAGCAACGCCTTCGACGCGATGAACTGCTTTTGAGTAGTTTTCCACGACAGACGCTACATAAATGTCACTCTTGTAATTAAATGGGACCGTGCAGGTTTCGAGTGTAGCTTTGGTGACTGTTACCGAATCTCATCAAATTTTACCTGACGATAGCTCTGAACATAAGTAGTCCACCGCGCCTATTTCCCTCTTCCGGAAACGATCCGGGAATTTTTAAAAAGAACTTTCAAAGTTTCAGCTTCTTACAATGGAAGGCAGTCGTACGCCGTGTATGTTGATATAAAGTCCGGAAGTGGTCATACTCAAGTATCTCCCGGGATGAGAAACTCAGTTATTGAACTTTTGTAGCGCAATTATAAACACGGCCACGTACCCCGTGCAGTTCTGCGTTGTTGATGCGCTTTTATTTGATGGTAAACTATCTTTAAGGTTTACGTTTTCACATAAAATGTATTTTTGTGTGGATATGTACATCTTATGATTTCTGTTGTGTAGAGCTAAAAAGATTCTACAAACAAGCGTCCATTTCAAAAACAGAAGGTAAATATACTAAAATGTTAATTGTCAAGTTTTTGAATATGTATTTATGATTTTCTGACTATGTAAATTAAAGGTTCTTATTATTTTGTGTGGTTTATAATTGTACTCTTTGCTTCTCTTTTTGAGATCTTTTAGTATTATTATTATTAATCAGATATTTATATCACGCTAATTTATGATTTCACCTCAGAAGCGCAGGTAGCTGTAAAAAGACAAGTCTTCAATTGTTGTAGAAATGAAATGAAAGCTGGTGATAGTGAATTCCATGGCGTCACTTATGCCAGCAGGAAGCGCTTTTGAGCTGCTACAGAAATGCCCAGAAAATGCCCAGAACCTATCGATTTTGTTTTGACTGAGCTGAAATCTTGAGTTTACAATTATGATTACAATACACACATACAGATGTGTTTTTATTTGTAATCTTGCTTGTCGGTGTGTGACAGGTGGCTATGAGGTGAACTTAGACAAGTTTAAGTTGAAGACACCAAGGGGTCAGCTGTTCAAAGTCCCAAACGAGGCACTGGCGTTAGGAGTGGCCACAGAATGGAATGCACAGCAGTCGGTCATTAAACGACACACCTTGTCGCTGGTAAATTATCAGATCTGTAGGCAGCCTCACTGAACTTCATATACACTGGAGCATCTTTGTATCATGGTCTGTGGTATAACATAGTTGGGGACGTCAGGCTCTGAATAAGACATCGTTGTAAAGTCATCCATAAAGGAATTCCACAAAAACACTTTTCCTGAATATAGTCACAACCCAGATAAACCGCCTTCCATCAGTCCAGAATGCTTTTGTTCGTGCTGTCACCAAAACTCCGAACATTATCACATCGATCCCAAAACCCCCAAACACTATCACATCGATCCTGTTCTAAAGTCACTTCACTGGCTTAAAACACCTGAACAAATAGAGTATAAAGCCCCATCACTTACCTATGACACACTTCACTCCTCCCAGACCTCCTATCTTTCTGTCTTTACAATCCAACCAACTGCTCCTCTTTCGCCCTCAAACTTCTTCCGCCCGCCACCTCATCCTTGAAACTCCGCCACTGCCTTGTTTTGGGGGTAGTGCCAGTCCCAAGCCTGGATAAAGGAGGAGGGCGACGTCAACGGCCTTTGATGCCATAAGATGTCGTTAAACTGAGGAACTACTACTACCTCATCCTTGAAATTTTGAAATCACTCAATCGGCATAGCTGCTCCACCCCTCTGCAATAAATGCCCACCGACAATTATCCAATCCATCGTACTAGCTTACCATCACATCATCCCTTGCAATCTCTGCACAGGTCTTCCACTCAAAATTGGAAAGATTCCTCTTCTGCAGATCATATCCTGATTCCTCTTCTCCTTATTTGTCCTGCAGATCCAATTCCAAACATCACTCACTGTAACCATCTGACTCTCCTCTTCCCAATTGTCTGATCTATGCATGGGACCAAAATCACTGCAGATGTCTGGGATAATGAGAGCAGAGGCGCTGAAGTGAACTGAACAAATATGAAAAGTTTTGTTAAATGTCAGAAATGTTTTTTCTTCGTTTTGTAACGTAGACGGCGCTTTGCAATATGGCCATAGACAATCCAACCGGTCGGTCGAAGGAAACGGTCATCGGCGGCATTCTGGAGATGCTTGATACTGACACCATCTGGTGGGTTAGCTGGTCATTAGAAATGCCATCTAGTGAGTTAACTGGTCATTAGAAATGCCATCTGGTGGGTTAGCTGGTCATTAACAATGCCATCTGGTGAATGAATTAGTCTTCAGACTCCATCTGATGAGTGTATTGGTCATCTAGTGAATGAATTGGTTATTACAAATGCCTTCTTTCAAAGAGTTAACCTTTGCCTTTATTTTACATTACCTTACTCTACCTTGCTTTGCTTTAACTTTCCTTATCTTGGCTTACCTTACCGTAATTACCTTACCTATGATTAGCTTTGTGATATTAATCCAAATGGTTATCAGCTTATTACGCATGAAAAACATTTAAGGTGCACATTGGCTTCGAATGCATGCAGTTAATTGTTTTCCAAGTTTAGAAAAAAAGCCTGCAAATGAAGAAAATCATAAAGAAAAACTCTGTCTGTTCCAAGTTTCTGCTATGAGCTTTCATCTTTCAAGAACCCTTAGGAGTCATTCATAAAGGTTGTCCACAAAAATTACCTATTTCAGAGCCCTCCCTCCCCTTGTCTCCATCTGTCCACATTTGGCATTAACCTCCCACCACTTTGCGGACATCAGCTGCGTACTTGGGCCTAGATTAGGTTGTTCTGTTGATCGTGCGCAGCTAACGGTGCTACGGAGTGGGGTGTTTTGATACTGCCGCATCGGACAAAGGTACTGTAATGAGATCAGGCGCAATACGAACTGTCTGCTGTCTGATTGAAGTTGATGTTTACAGCACAGGTTTCTGCTGAATGAGTCTATGTTCTAAATTTAGATGCGGACATCCGCGTTGGGCAAAACACACCTTCTTTTGTCCACGTTTGGATGACCCCTCCTTTTTGCAGACGTACTTTATGGACGACCCCTTATTGCCGAATTTGATTATGTTGCTGTAATCTGTGGAACGATCTCTAGGAACCGCAGCAGAAGTTGGAACTGCTTGAATGTCCAGTTCTCCCCTTCGTTGGAGACATTTAAATCACGGCTAAAAACATTCGTTTTCAGCTCATCCTTTGACAGCTGAATGCACTGGTGAATGTACAGCACCTTTTTTGACCTCAGTTGTGTTACGGTGCTATATAAATTGTCTTATTATTATTATTTTTTTTCAATATTATTATTATTGCAATTATTATTATTTTTATTGTTATTATTATTATTACTGGATTGCAGAAAGGTGAAAGGCTTTGTTACTTGTGACTCAGTTTTGGTTGTATTTGTTTCACGTGAGCAGTTATCGTGTAGAAGAACCGGAACAATTGGCCGAATTACAGCGAAAGAACTGGGATCCTCTTCTGCGATGGTTCCACGAACGGTAAACTGGGTGTTCTATTTGACTTGGAAACAGTATTTTTATTCTAATGCTGACCTAATTATCTAACTACATGTAAGTGATGTAGGTAACTCCTTAAGACTAATTGCACGTACCTGGTAAGTAGCTACACATAACGATACGAAATGAACTACACAGAACTGACTACACAAAACAAACTACATGTAACTGACTATCTGTATTTTTATGTATGTGCATATAAGCATGCATGTATATGTGTATGTATGTATGGTTGTATATACAGACTGTAGGTATATATGCACTGTATGTATGTGTGTGCACATGCATTTATATATGCATATATACTGGTATGTGTATTTAAGTGTGTGTATGTATGTATGTGTGCATGCATATTTATGTGTATGTATGCATATATCTTTACAAAGAGCATTTTAAAAGCCTTTCAAAGGTCCTGACTGCTTAGCAGAAAGCTAACACAGATGACTCGTTTGTCGTTTGATAGGTACGGTGTTCATCTGGAAGTAACAACGGGACTTGGTGTTCCAGTGATTCCAACGAGTTCCAAGGAATTCCTGAAGCAGCATCTGAACTCGTACAACGACTGGGCTCTCGTAGGTCAGTTGGTCACAAACGCAGGAGGTCCAGGTTTTGTGCTGACATACATACTTGCATACACACATGCATAAATACATACGTATACATGCATATGCTACTATGTGCTCAAGTACAGGTACACGCACCTACAAAGTACATACATGTAAATTTGTAATACATGCATACACACATGCATAAATACATACATATACGTTCATATGCTGCTGTTTACACAGATATAGGTACACTCACATACAAATTACATACATGTAAATTTATAATACATACAAGTATACTTGCATACACACATGCTTAAATACAAACATACGCTGCTATATACACAGCTATAGGTGCAGTCACATACAAAGTACATAGATGTTAATGTATAATACATACAAGCATACTTGCTTACATACATAATACATGTATACACAAGTGGTAAATTGCTACATGTGCATATGCATTAGCTTAGAAACTGTTATATTTTGTATGTCATATGGTGATCAACTGATAGATGTGTATTTCTGTTCTGTCCCGTAGGATACCAACATGCAGTTGAATATGTTAAGTCATTTATTATTGCGTCGGCTCTGATCGATCGGTTACTCGGTGTTGAAAGAGCCGTTGACCTGGCCCGACTCGAAGTCGAATATCAGGTAATGTGTGTCCTAATTAATAATTGTTACTGGCAAATTCCCTAGTTGAACACAAATCCTTTAAATGACCGCGAATTCTTTAATTGATCACAAATTATCTCTGACTGGAAATGCTTTTTGTCTACAAATTTGAATGCAAATCCTATGCAGTTTTCAAGAAATGGTTTAGAAAGGTGTGTTTTGCAGGTTGAAATCATGCATATTGTTTTTTTAACATATTTGAGTCACACATATCCTTTTCTGTCGTTTTCATTTAAATTTAACATCTTTTACACTTATAATTTATGCTTACTTTTAATGCCTTAAATACATTAATCTCTTCCAACTTGCTTACCCAATGTAGCCTGGCATCTGGTTTCTCTGACTTATCAAAATTCGACCCAGCTTCTCCAACAGTTTATGAATTTTTAAAGAGATTTTGACTTGAAGTGACCACTGACTTGATGCATTAACCATTATGATAGCGGCGCTATAGAAGTCATTAGATTAGAATGACTTGTTCATGGCAGGAGTCGCGAGTAACCTTGAGTGGAGTTAGAAATTGTTATGACATAGTTCGACCTGATCACACGAATAATCGTTAAGATCAGTCAGATTCATTAATAATTAACGGCGACTAGAAGCCATAAATACTGAATAAAGCGAAAACAGATCAATAATTAATCAACGGCTGATATCTGTTTCGGCTACTTCGCCGATACCGGATGCTGTCTGCGGCCATGTTGTTGAACAACCCCGCTGGGCAGATGCCGTCCATTTTGAATTGCCGACGCAACCTTTGTCGTCCTTTCCAGCGGTGCCGACCGGAGTGTTTGCAGTCTTTATCGCGTTGCGAGCGGTCGCGCCCCCTTGCAGGTGTCCACCACTCGATATGTTCTCTTCTAATTGAATTTCGTTGGTATGGTTACAGACAAGTCTCTGGGGGGACGTGGAGTGGCATCATGGGATTGATAAACTCGATCTGAACACCCGTCTGGCAGCTGCGACGCTTTTTGTACACCTCAACTGCAACGAGTTCTGCGCAACCTTCAGCAAAAACGCCGACGCTAAACCCATCTGACAGGACTGCGCGAAACGCTGGAAGCAGTTGAATCTTGCCGCTTGCGTTCGAGTTTAAAAGCAGCTAGTAGATTTGAAAGGCTGTCAACGCATATACTTTCTGGTAGAAGGTCCAGGCACTTTGTTCTTGACCTTGATTTCGATTGCCAGTGATGGAAGGCATATCTTCCAGCAAAGCTACAGTAGTTGTCCTACTGACTGGCATTGTTTCGGTGAGTTGTGAAAAGCTTTGATGCTTTTGTCTGAACACAAGCTGTGCTTTTTTGTCTGGGATTATATGACGTGTCCGATTCTATTCAGTTCTGTTGTTACCGGATGATAAATACTTTTTAGAGTTGAGTTGCCAGTAATCTTGTTCATTTGCGTAAATCGGAGTTTGAAGTACAATTAGTCAGAATAAAAGGGTTTTTGTTGCATGTTGCTTTATTTTTATTTCAAGGGTAAATGATATTAATACAGTATGTAGTATGGCATAGTAAGCATCAGGTTTTTTATGATTGTAATTACGAATTTCCGTAGCGCCGCTTCGGTGTAAATGTAAATCTCAGAAACCTCTCTGTTCTTGGCAAAAGCAGCATCAGGGAGACCAGTGTATTCATCGGCTTTTTATCAGATCAAGTCCGCAAGAACCAGTTTGGCTGGTCAGTTTCTGTGCCAGGTTAAAGTCTAGGGGTCAAGCCGGGAAGACAGCGTGGTTCAACGGAGGAAATCTTTGGTGATTGTGGTCGTGGGATGATGCAGGATGGGATAGCTGAAAAGTTCGGTTTTCAGCCTTGAGTGAAAGGCTGCAGGAGAGAAGGCAAGCGGAGGACTGGCGAGAAAGGGATATGAGCGAACTGGCGGGATTTCTTTTGGGAGTTTATTCCAAAGAGCTGGAGTTATGCTTATCGGGGTGCGTACGTTTCAAGAGAAACTGCTCAGAGGTATTCCCGACCTAACAGCGTAGTGAAGACCACAAACAGAACGGTTTCGATTCGTATGCAGTGGGTGGGGAAAGTGTAGCCCAATTTAGAGGATAGCCAGAATCAGTCAGTTTCCATCTTCCCTTTACAACCATAAGATTCGCAATCTGGGCTTAGGGGTCATACATAAAGAACGCATGAGAACTGGCTGATATATATTTAAAATGTACAGCTCGTGCATATACGCACAGTTGTTCTTTGGGAGCTGTTAAAATGCGATGCAACATCCGGTTCGGTCCGAGAGAAAACACAGACGGGTGAACATGTGGCCGATAATTGGGCGGGATTAATATCGACCTGTCCAGCTGGTATAATTCAGTGCAAACAGTACTTCACTTACGAAGCTCTCGGGCAAGATTACCTACTCGAGGCGCAATTAACTAATTATGCATTTTTTTCGGAATTGATCGCCTTTTATTCAGAACAATTATATAACGCATTTTAAAGTGGAATGCGCTTTTACATCTGCTGTTACCAGTTCAACCCGGCGAAAGGGAGCAGTTTTCAAGGTGCATCAGGCGTCCCTGGCCAGAGGGACACGCAGCTCGAAAGAGAGATTTTATGACCCTACCCTGACAAGCCACAATAATTGTTTTTCTACATATTAGTTAGGATCGTAGGGTGGATTTAAAAACAGCACACGATGAAAAGCAAACTACGGAGCGTCATCCTAAGGGGAAAAAGGTAAAAGGTAAAAATTCTGATGTCCGAATGTTCCAATGGTAAAACTTCTATGTCCGAATGTTCCAAAGGTAAAAAATTCTGATGTCCTGTTGTTCCGAAGGTAAAAAATTCTGATATCAGTATGTTCCAAAAAAATTCTGATATCCGTATGTTCCAAAGGTAAAAAAATTTGATGTCCGAATGTTCCGAAGACATCGATGACATGTAGTTGTTATCATCAAAGCTTTCCCGCGATGCGTCCCCCAATAATCAGAACGGATCGACGCCACTGCGTATATATATACATGTATGTATATATATGTATGTGTTTATCATATACTATGTGCACAGTTCTCCTGCTTCGCTCACATGGGTCCGTAGCAATGCAAATCGTTTGAGAATTTTGGACACCATCTGCTTTCACAAGCATTTGCACAAATCCCTATCGGCATGTATGCACTATAGGCAATAGTGGAACACGAATATATATATATATATACACAAATGAAATAATTAAATATATGAAGTTCCAGCAATGGATACAATATATATATATATATATATGGAATATAATATAATTATATATGTATTTATGAACTTTTATATAATAGGCGATTATAAGCCTACATGTATACTGTACTTTTCATGGGTCCCATTCAGTGGCTTTCGCGTATTTTTTTAGTCAGACGGGTCCGGAACCTGGATACAAATTAGTGGGTCGGGACCCCCTAAGAAGGCGTGAAGCCCCTAATGCATAGGAGGTTCTGAGAAGCTTTGTTAGCCCCCTATGGGGTTCTGAGCAGAGCGCGGTAAGCATTTAGTATGAAATTGAGCACATATGGTCTACTTGTTTGTGCGACTTTTTTAACTAGGGGTCCAGTACCTGGATGAAACTTGAGGGTGTCTGAGGGTTGAGTCCTTTGAGCACTGGGGGGTTTGGGGAGCGTCGTAATCTCCCTGAAGCGGAGTCGGGGAGGAACCTGGAAACAAACGCCCTTTCCCGATAAAAGCAGGCCAATAATCGAATTGGAAGAAAGGATGAGGAAGACCTAGACAAATGCCACTCGATTGGATGATGGAGGACGGATGTGGTAAACTGAAGGAGGAGGCCCAACAACGTCAGGAATGTCGCCACTGGATGTTCGAACCTGCCTGGAGACAGAGAACAAGAACAAGAAGAAGGAGGAGGAGGAGAAGGAAGAAGAAGAAGACGAACAAGGTCTGCTTGAAATTAGTCTGGTAAATACTCCTTACTGTACGGTAGTTATATCCAACGACTCGCCGATCAGAAGTGGGATCTTGTCTTCAACCGTCCTCGAGCCGAGGATTGGCTGCACCACGGACAATTTTGTGCCAACTGCTTCTGTCCCTCGTCTCTTGTAATAACTGGTCAAACGATAATTCAGTCCACGACTTTGTTTTCTATCCGTGGTGCGTGGGGTAGACATAACTGATCTCATCGATTTACGCGATTACCAAGGTTGATGGTCATGACCTCAGACAAAGGCCACTGGTACCAGTAGAGGATAAAATTAATACTGCGTTCCAATATATATCTATATATATATATATACAGTGGCGGCTTCAGGATTGTTTGCGTTGGGGGCACGGGCATTTCCAGAGGGGCGCCATTTTCTGGCACAATGCACTTGTCTGGTCTGAGAGCCGCCGGCATATAACCAAGAGGGGTGCGGAGGGACGAACCATCCCTCGCGCCTATAGACAAATCCACCACTACATATATATATATGTATATATATATCACTACGTAGTGATATATATATATATCACTACGTAGTGGAGAGAGCGACGCGCCATCTGCAGGCAGGTCGCGGCGACCTGCGACCTATATATATATATATATATATATATATATATATATATATATATATATATATATATATATATATATATATACATATATATATATATATATATATATATATATATATATATATATATCACTACATAGTGGCTTGAGGCAGATTCGAACCCGCGATCCTCAGGTTACGAGGCACAGACCATACTACTACGCCGCGTCCCACATGAGTGTATATATAAATATGTATGCATATATATGTATATACACATATATGCGTATATGTATATATGTGTATGTATGTATATTTGTATATATACACATATATATGTATATATATATGTATATATATATATAGGGTACCGGATAGGCTGATACTATAGGGACTGGAACTAAGGCTACTTCTGAATGCAGACGGTGTCGAACAATCTCCGATGATTTGCATTGTTACGGACCCGCTCGAGACTTGCCGTAGAATCGTGCCTTGCCTCGGATCGTGGCAATGCTGTCGAATATTGCCCGTCGAGCGCAGCAAAAGGAAAAATCACTTTTCGCCGCTCGTGGCAATAGGGCGAGGCGAAATTGCCAACATCTGTAACTTCTCGTCGCCGCGACCTGCCTGCAGATGGCGCGTCGCTCTCTCTCTCTGACGCTGGTTCTCTGGTGATCGATGGCTCGCTTCCATTTGCGCATCCGGAGATTTGGCGGGATAGGGGCAACGGCGGATGAGGAACGTGATGCTGTGAGCCGGGGAGGGAGAGGGGCGGCTGCTGAGGGGAGAAAGGAAAGAGAGAAAGTGGAAGAAGCGATGCGAGAGAAACTTAGATGCATACGGACTGTGAGGAAGAACATAAGAGACGAAAAGACAGACAAAGGCAGACAGACAGACAGATAGACAGACAGGTAGGCAGGCAGATAAACAGAAAGACAAACTGTCATACAGAAAGACAAGACAGACAGACAGACAGACAGACGGACATACAAGCAGACACACAGGTAGGCAGACAGATAAACAGAAGGACCAACAGGCAGACAGACAGTTAGGCAGACAAACTGAAAGACAAAGACAGACAGACGGACATACAGGCAGACAAAAAGACTGACACGATGCGCTTTGTCAGAGGTAACTTCCCCAATTAGCCATTTCCCCATAGGTTTCACCCCCTCCCCACTTGATTATCTCCCTCCACAGCTGTCAACCGCAATGCGCACCTTCATGGCAGACAGGATTGGTAGAGAGAAGAAGAAAGAGCAAGAAGAAGAAGACGAAGCAGAAGAGGAGGGGAGAGCGGGAGAAGAAGAGGATGAAGAAGAGGATAAAAATGCGGAAGATGAGGAAGAAGAGAAAGAGGAAGAGGAGGAAGAGCAGAAGGAGAAAGAGAGGATGAGGAAGACGAGAAAAATGAAGAAGATGAGGAGAAAGAACAGAAAGAGTTAGAAAAAGTGGAAGCAGAAGAAGAGGAGGAGCAGAAAGAGCAGAAAGAGAAAGAGGAAGAGGATAAAAATGCAGAAGATGAGGAGGAAGAAGAGAAAGAGCAAGAAGAGGAGTTGGGTAGATGCGAAGCTGGAGGTGAAAGAGGAGGAGGAGGTTGGGTAGAGAAAGAGGAGGCGGAAGAGGCAGGGAGGAGGAGAGCGATGGCTTCGTGACGTTACACATGGATTTATTTGCCGCCAGCGTGTGCTATTTTTAGCGGCTTGTACGCCATCTGGGGACGAAATTGAACGCAGTTCGGAAAACAAGTCTGCGAATCATGATCCCGATTTAGCTTCCGCCGCAGAGTTCGTGCCAATTATGCTCATTAATTCATGACGCCATAGCGTACATGCTTATCAGGGGAATAAATTGATAACCCCATGTACAAATGCTAATTGGACAATTAGTTATTCATGAAACGGTGGCTTTTGATGTGAATTTATAATTTAGCGCTATTTAAATATCTAATTAACAGCAACAATAATAATAGTAATAATAATTATAGTTATTATTATTATTATTATTATTATTATTATTATTATTAACACTACTACTACCAGTACTACCACTACTACTACTACTACTACTACTACCACGACCACTACCACTACTACTACTACTACAATTATTATTTTTTACCGGATGTATATATGATCCCTCAGGATTCAAAAAAATTCTCCGGAGAATAAATTAACATTATTATTATTATTATTATTATTATTATTATTATTATTATTATTATTATTATTATTATTATTATTATTATTATGTGTAAAATTATGCAAATCGATTTCTCGGCGTAGACGGCGTGCGTGTGTCCTTCGCCTGCGGAGGGGCCGTTGCAGTCATAAGACTATGGACTCCAGCGCAATGTCTAATCTACTGTAAACACAGCTCCAATGGCTTCTGTAGCGTCATGGTGATCGCTTCGATGGTCACTTCAGGTGAAATCGTAGTGAAACAGTTGTAATCCGCTGGAGAAGCATGGGGCCGAAATCCTATAGGTCAGGGAAACCAGGAAAATGAGGCTACGGTGGGTATGTAAGTTGAATTGTGTCGCGATACTGTTCCTAATGTCACAGTCTGAGCCAATGCCTTTCAGCTCGGCATATTTGATTCATGTTTGTCCTAGTTTTGCCTTTCAACTCACTGTATTTTATACATGTTTGTCCTAGTTTTGCCTTTCAGCTCAACATATTGAATTCATATTTGTCCTATAGTTTGCCTTTCAACTCAATATACCGAGTCATAAATGTGACGTTAATCCCACGTATACAGCTAAACTGAACGCGCTTTTCAGAGGCCAAGAAAGGCCACTACCCCAAGGCCACACCTCGATCTTATTCAGGACCTTTCGGAGATTGAGCGAGACCCGGGCCACTGCTAATACAAGGCCTCAATCTCGAAGCATGCCAACTAAATCTCATTAGCATATAGGCCTACGTTTGAGTGAATTGGGTCTAGTGCAAAAAAGGAGGAAACCAAGAGATCAATGGCGGATTTAGGGCGGTTTGCTCCCCCCATCCTGCGCCCCTCTTGGTTATATGTCGGCGCCCCTCGCATGGTTGACTGCCAGGATGGCGACCCTCTAGACATGCCCTTCCCCGACGCAAGCAATCAAGGAACCTCCACTTGCAAGAGCTACAGCAGAAGCTAAGCAATTCGTAATCGTAAGCTCGAGATTTCTATAGCGCCCAACGAAAGCCAAGTCTCAGGAACCAGCTTATTCACAGGCGCAATTCAGACAGGCAGAAAGACTGACAGACAAGCAGAAAGAAAGACAGACAGTCAGACAGGTAGGCAGACAGATAAACAGAACGACAAACAGGCAAACAGAAACGGAACATGGCTTTAAATCATCCATATAGAACTACTGCGTTACGCTTAAAGGTCGTCGGGGCAAACCGTCTAAAATATGAATATGAATAATTAATATTTTAAAATTGCTTAAAATCCAAGGCCCCTTCTCTACATCAGGGTCGGGTCAAATGCCCCCCTGAGAGGCCCTTATCTTAACGAAACAATTCGCCTCTCGTAAATTACAGTCCTGGATGCACGTGTATTTAATCAGAAAATTAATAATTGATAAACAACGCGAGCTTAATTAGTACTGTTGAAGCCGAACTCTAAACTGCTATGAATCGTATATCATCTACAAAAAGGTCACGTTACAAAATTATAGATTTCCGAGTTCAAAATGTCGTTAAAACATCAAACACCTCCGACTGTCGTGTTTACCCAACGGGCCATGTGCAGTATGCGTTCGTAAAATACAGCCCATATATTCAGACAGACACAGACAGAAATACAGACAGACACAGACATACAGACAGACAGAAAGCATAGGCGTATCCAAAGGGCTATAGGTTGGCTCTGCTCCATCATACTTTAAGGGCTTCTGCACTTTAGTTTCTTCGGTTCCCCGTCCGTGACTCCAGTCGGCCCTCCATGGGTGCCTCACTGTCCCGCGTATGTGTACCTCTACCGCTCAGCGTTGAAGCTTTGCCTATGTTGGACGTACCAGCTGGAATAGCCTTTCTCGTGAGTTGTGACTCGAGCTCCTCAGTTTTCCCATCCGCAGTTTCGCAGCCCCTTGAAGTCTGTCTTATTTGACAGTGGTTTCACTGGTCTGGGCCGGGAGCACCCGTGATTAGTTTATTCTTGAAGTGGCGCTTAATAAATGTCAGATTATAATTACAATTACAATCAGCACCCGCGATAGAACGAAATCTACATACTGCCGGATATGACATGGTAGTTGATCGGTTTGAGCGTTCCTCTTGTAACGCAGAGTGCGCAGGTTCGAGTCTCCCCTGAGACGGTTACTGTGGAAGGACCTTGAGCAAGTCCTTCAGCGTCATCGCTTCATGTTTTCCATTGTAAATTGGCGCTATATGTGTGTATGTGTGAGTGAGTGTGTGTACTTAAGAAGTAATAATAAGACACAAAGCTCTGCCTAGGCCATACAGCTTAAGTCAGTCTAAAGCGAGATAGTAGGTAGGCTCGTTATTTAGGCCTAACACGTTTCGAAATACCGCCTCTGATGTGAAAATTTACTCTGTTTGGCTTCGCAGGTGGTAAAAAATATAATAGGCTACCCGAATATTGTGTCTATTTGAATGCTTGCCTACATTCGAGCGTCTTGTCACCCGTTCTTTGCTCGCGACAAGACGTGACGCAGCAGGCTGAGAAGCGAGCCCGGCGAACTCTAGGGGATCGATACTCTATGGACACTTTGTTTGACTAGCTCTTCTTTGTTCGACGAGAAAATGACGCGCCCAGCAACGAGATAAGATTACTCAAGAGGAGTCACTCGATAATGACGCATCTTGGCATGCGCTCCTTCAGATAGCGACAGACGTCCGTGTTGGCGACGCTTGGGCAGTTGGTGAGCTCCAGTTCGCGAAGGTTTAGGAGCTGGACGAGGCCGGTTAGCCCGCTAGGCGTCACCAGATTGCACCCTGAAAATATCAGTATTAGCTGTCAATAAAACGAAATGAATGAAACGTCAAAACATTAAGGAAAGGGAGTTTTCAGAATAGTAAGTCGCACTACGGATGATGTATAGGACAGTTGCAGTTGGCTGCAAGGCTGACATTTAAATCTGCAAGATGGCCGGAGAGCAAATGCTTATTTAAAATGAAACTAAAGACTCTCTCCCATAGCAACAAATGGCTAGTGAATAAATTCCACGTCAGTCTTGTCACTGCAGAACAATTTGACCAGTCAGGGGCCCCTGTCGAGGGCCCCTGACGAGGGTCCCTGACGAGGGCCCCTGACGAGGGTTCCTGACGAGGGCCCCTGACGAGGGTCCCTGTCGAGGGCCCCTGACGAGGGTCCCTGACGAGGGCCCCTGACGAGGGTCCCTGTCGAGGGCCCCTGTCGAGGGCCCCTGACGAGGGTCCCTGACGAGGGCCCCTGACGAGGGTTCCTGACGAGGGCCCCTGACGAGGGTCCCTGTCGAGGGCCCCTGACGAGGGTCCCTGACGAGGGCCCCTGACGAGGGTCCCTGTCGAGGGCCCCTGACGAGGGTCCCTGACGAGGGCCCCTGACGAGGGTCCCTGACGAGGGCCCCTGACGAGGGTCCCTGTCGAGGGCCCCTGACGAGGGTCCCTGACGAGGGCCCCTGACGAGGGTCCCTGACGAGGGCCCCTGACGAGGGTCCCTGACGAGGGCCCCTGACGAGGGTCCCTGTCGGCGGGGCGCCCCAAGCAGTTGCATATTTTCGCATTCTGGTCAATGTCGCTCTGGGGTGAAAACGGCCGGAAATCCTACGCTGGAACGAAAGCAGGTCTACCGTAGATGTAAATGGTTTTATATGGCAACCGTATGGCCTCGACCCTGCTCCCTGCGACCCTACTCATTTTTCAATGAATTGATCAGGTGAGATCCTTCACCACTGCTGCCCGTTTTAATGGGTGCCACGCCATTTAAGGTCTCCATGTACGGATTGTGCTAGATTCAAGATTAAAATCTCTGAAATAAGCGACGATCGGTATGCGAACCGGCATCCTCACGCACAGAGATTCCTTTTCTACCTGCAGTAACTTGTTTACCGGTAGTCACAAACAAAAAATCCGTTCTCTTTCACAGATCCTATCCCGACTCCCCTTCTTCCTCTTATCCCTCTTTCCGCTCCAATCCCAAACATCACCCACCGTAGCTGCCACGCTGTCTCTCTGCCCGACTCTTGGATCTTGACCTGGAACCGAACACTTTTGCTTATCGATTCGTTTTGACTGAGCCCTTGTGAATAAACTGGTCCCCGTGACGTGACTTTCGTTGGGCGCTGTATAAATCTCGGGATTACGATCACGAATACGATATTGCGCCATTATTTTCGTACTCGATCCACAAGGGGTCCGTTTGGTGGTGGACTGCTGTTACAAGAACATCCATCCAGCAATCCTCGCACATATAGTTCTATATTTCTACTGAGTTGCAAACAAGACGTTTGTCCCATGTGCAACCATGTACAACAAAACCTCAAAGGGCTGATGTTGCTCCAGCACTTAATCTACATCACCAAAGTTATTTTTGCATTTATATATCATTTATATGGCGCCATTTTCGACGAAGCCCCAATCGACGGCGCTATGGACGCAGTAGTTGATAACAGATCTGCTCACAGTTCTAAGGGAATAGCTGTCTTGAACAGGGTATAAATAAGCGCTTGTCGGCTTTACGAGGCTTGCCGTCTGTGATTCAACGCCGCGTTTACAGACTATGTAATGTACATCCTGGCCTAGAAATACAAGTATTTTCTACATATGTGACTATGAGTCAATTGGTTAGAGCGCTCGGCCTGTCATGCGGAGAGTAAGGGTTCGAGCCTCCTCCTCTGAGATGGTTATTGGACTGGTTAGCTACTTAACGCGTATGTCAAGGCTCTTCACTTGACCTGACATACATTGACGTCACAATAGTCGCCATGGTATCTCAGCTGGCCTGGTTAGCTACATTGGTTAACGCGTACGTCAAGGCTCTTCACTTGACCTGACATACATTGACGTCACAATAGTCGCCATTTTATCTCAGCTGGCCTGGTTAGCTACAGTGGTTAACGCGTACGTCAAGGCTCTTCACTTGACCTGACATACATTGACGTCACAATAGTCGCCATTTTATCTCAGCTGGCCTGGTTAGCTACATTGGTTAACGCGTACGTCAAGGCGCCTCTGAGCGTGAGGATGCCGGTTCGCGTCCCAGTCTTGACTTATTTAAGAGAATTTCACCTCGGGCTAGCTACGGTCCGTACAAGGGGACCTTAAATGGTGTGGCGCCCATTCAAACGGGCAGCGGTGGTGAAGGCTCTCACCCGATTAATTCCCTGAAAAGTGAGCAGGGTCGAGGCTATACGGTCGCTATATAAAAACGTGTCCATTTACATTTACATCAATGCCTAGAAATGTGAATATTTTTCAACATATGTGACAATGAATACGTTCTGGTAGTCATTTGGTTGCAGCGGTCGGCCTGTGACGCGGAGAGTACGGGTTCGATCCTCCTCCTCTGAGACGGTTACTGAGTAGTGTGCACTCACAACTGCTCAGCGCCATCGACTGAAGCTAAGTCATTAGATAATGGCGCTTGATAAATGCAGAAATAACAATTTATGACGATGACGTCAACCAGCTATATCTGAAGCAATGATTTCATTTGCTGGTAATTTGTTGACCATTTGGCGACATCTGTTGACGACAATTGCAGGATAATCATCATGTGTTACATCACCGACAACAACAACGCCTCCACACAACCATTTAAAAATACATATATATATATATATATATATATATCATACACTGTATGTTATATATACTGTATTACTTAATATACATATACATTAGGAAATACAATATGTATTGTATTACCTTACATATATATGTTAGGTAATACAATATATATACAATTATATGTGTGTGCCTCTGTATATGTATATACTGTAAGTGTCTCTGTATATTTATAATACATTGCATATTACATATATAATATATATTGCATTATCTAATATATATATATTAGATATTGCATTATCTAATATATATATATTAGATAATGCAATATATATATATATAATAAATAGATTAGTATACAATGTATTATACATATATACAGAGGCAACACTAAGAAACACGATCAAGTATATCGTAGATCTTACAAACGCCAATAACTATTTTTCTGAAGGGATTACTGTTGCTATGGATACATACACACCTACACACACACACATATATATATACATATATATATATATATGAGTATTGCACGTGTGTGTGTGTGCGTGTGTGTGTGTTCCATCCATAGATCATGCAATATATTGCGATCTTATTGTATGTTGCTGAGTTGTGGCTGTCTAGATGAAGGGTTTCTAAGCTGTATTTACGGGAGACGATGTCAAATACACGAGTTCACGTGACCATAAATATCGGATTATAGACCCTTAAATACAATGGCCTATAACAGTCTACGAGAGCTAGACATACGTACGTACGTACATACAGACACATACATACACACAAACATATGTACATAGATACATACAGAAAGACAGGCAGACATACACATACATACTTACATACAGATAAACAGACAGGCAGACATACATACAAACATGCATACAAGCAGACAGACATGCAGGCATACACAAATACAGACAGACATACATATATACATACAGATAAACAGAGACAGGCAGACATGCATACATACGTAAAGAGAGACACATACATACATACATACATACATACAGACAGACAGACAGACAAACACAGACAGACGTACATATATACAGACAGACAGACAGGCACATACATACAGATAGACACATTCAGACAGACCGACATACAGACAGTTGTGAGTTTGTTACAGTGTACCCGAGGCAAAGATGTAATCATTTTCGGCCGGTACAACGCGTTGTATATAAGATTATGAAGTCCACTTCGTCGTCAAAATGACTTTTATTGGGCGCCATATAAAGCGGAAAATAGGACTTTGATGACACGCATACAGGGGCACGCAAAGCCTCTAACGCATACATACAGAGACAGGAACAGAGGCAATGAAGGATACAGACAAATATAGAAACAGAACAACACGAACTCAACGACACATGTAATACACTTTTGAAAAAGCCAATTACTTTAGGGATTTAGTATATATATACATACATAAATATGCATATATATATGTATATATATTATATATATATATACTAAATCCCTTAAGTAATTGGCATCACTTGCGTATATATATGTACGCCCACATATATATATATGTCTAGTATTGGATTAGGGTCTTTATGGAAAGCTATCTTCGGGCGTGAAGCAATTATGTCAGCGGTTCTAATCCAGGAAGTAGTTTTGCAAGCGACGTGTGTGACGATGGATGAGTAGATTCGTGCGAGCGTGAGTGTGCGCGTGGGCGGACGCAGGGACGAATGGATGGAGGGAGGAACGGAAGGAAGGAAGGTAGGGAGGCAGGGAGGGAGGGAGGAAGGAAGGAAGAAAGGAAGGAAGAAAGGAAGGAAGGAGTTGAAGGATGGTCTGAAGGAAATAGGGCGGAAGGACGAATGGATACGTAGAGAGACACATACATACATACAGACAGACAGACAGACAGACAGACAGACAGACAGACAGACAGGCAGGCAGACAGACAGACAGACAGACAGACAGACACAGGCACAAAGACAGGAAGGCAGGCAGTCAGGCAGGCAGACATGCACACAGACAATGCAGACAAACACAGGTACACAGGCATACAAACGTAATATATAGACAGACGGACAGACAGACATGCACACAGACAATATAGACAGATATGCACAGACATACAAACACAGACACAGACAGACAATACAGAGAGACACATGCAGCAGACATAGAAACACAGACACAGACAGACAGACAATACAGAGAGACACAAGCAGCAGACATAGAAACACAGACAGACAGACAGACATATGCACAGCAGTCCATACCTGCGAGGGACAAAACCTTGAGGTTCTTCATCGTATACATATGCTGAAGACCAAAGTCTCTGACTTGTGTGCACCATCGTAAAAAGAGGCGGGTAAGTGACGTCATTGTTGACAGGTACCCGATGCCAATATCCGTCACGTGGCAACACCTGTATAGGTAAGTAAATCAGTACGCTCTTAGCAGCCGACATAGGCATATCCATAGGACAGGGGGCTTGTTCCCCCAATTCCTGCACAGGTCCTTCACTCAAAACCGAAAACACTCCTCTTCCACAAATCCTATCCTGATTCTTCCCCTTATCTTACTTTCACGTTCAATTCCAAACACCATCCACCGCCTACGTTAAGTTAATTGAAGTTACAAGTCACGCCTACTAGCAGGAGTTCTGAGCCATTCCTGAACAATGTTACACACCTGTCTAAGGTAAGTTCTGAAGCAATAACAACCATACCTGTCTATTTAAGGTGAGTTCCAAAGGGAGGAAACATACCTGTCAAAGGTAAGTTCTTTTAAGTAAAAAGACCTACCCGTCTATATAAGATGAGTTCCGAACGGAGTAAAGGTACCTGTCTGAGGTAGGTTCTGAAGTGATAAGCGCCATACCTGTCTGTATAAGGTGAGTTCCAAAGGGAGAAAACATACCTGTCAAAGGTAAGTTCTGTTAGCTAACAAGACATACCTGTCTATACCAGGTGAGTTCCAAATGGAGGAAACATACCTTTCTAAGGTAGGTTCTGAAGTGTCAAGAGCCATACCTGTCCAGAGTGAGTTCCAAAGTGATAAAACATACCTTTCTAAAGGTAAGTTCTGAACTGAAAATAGCCATACCTGTCCAGAGTGAGTTCTCGCAGACTGGCCAAGTCGCAGGCGATATACTCAAGAGCTGCGTCGGTGATTCGCGAGCACCATGACAGATCGAGCGACTCGAGGTGGCGGAGGTTTTCAGCGACCACCTCGACCCCATCATCGGTGATCTTGCTACATCCGGACAGACTGAGAACAGTCAGCGACGGTAGGGACCTGATCACGTTCACGACTCCGTGATTCGTTATCTCCCAGCACGACTGCAGCCTCAGGACCCGGAGGGAGCATCCCTGCTTGGCGCTGAACAGCGACAACGACGAGTCGGTGACGTGATATGCTTGAAGGTTGAGCTCCCGCAGGGCCGGGAGAAGCTGGGCCACGGCCCCGACGCTGTCGTCGGCCACGTTGATGCAGTCGCTGATGCTGAGACAGAGCAGCCGGCTCGGGAGGCAGGCCCATAGTCCCGCCTCAGTGATTTCGTTACACCCGGACAGTTCGAGGCTGGACACGGACGCGGCCAGCTCCATCAGCGCCTCGAGTCCCTTGTCGGTCAGGTTGGAGCACCGGATGCTGAGGTGCACGATGCCAGTCCGACAGTAGGCGAAGTCGTCGGCCAAGCTGGCGACGTCTTGGTCCATGGCGCCGACAAGGCACACGGAATCGAACCCGCGCAGTTCGATGCTGCGATAGAAGCTTCTTCTCGTCTCCTCGCTGCCCGGAAGTTCCTTGCAGTTTATAATCGGGGTGACCCCCGTCCACAGACTCTCCGTCGGCTCGTACAGTACCTCTCTCCAGCGCCGACAGACCTGCGCCAGCACGCACAGTTCGCTGGCCGTGAAGCAGCGAAAGAAGACCGCTAGGAACTTCCGGTCAAGCCAGAGGTCAGAGGTCGATGGCTTGACCACAACGGGCGCCGACTGCCCACCACCACTGACCGCGGCGCCATGTCCGTTGCGCTCAGCCGCCGGAAACGACCGAACGCGATTCGTCGCCGACCGGATGACACGTGATATGGTGTTCGTGACGCTGTCGGCCGTCACCGACGACAGGTACGTCACTTCCTGTTTGTCGGCGACCGACGAACGCGGCGAAGTGGAAGTCGAATCAGAACCGGAAGCGAAGTCTTTCGATTCCGTCGGCGATCGACTAAACCGGAAACCCTTGATGCTCTTGGAGAGCTCCATGCAGGCCTTGCTGATCGACGACATCTTGGTGACGTCACAGACCTGAAATGTGATCAAGCCGAGCACCAAATCAATCAATCGATAAACCGGAAACGGGAAAGAAGGCCAATTCACAGCGAGCTCAATAGGCGCCGACAGCTAAACCTCCGGCGGCGCATAAATGAAGACAATAACTGATTCAATGCACGGCTCCATCGACTCAGCTCTCGGTGCCAGAACCAAATCTCGCGAAAATACCGTCACGCGTCGACGTAACTGTCACGAATGACGTCACTGCACCGAATAACCTCTGTCCCATATACCTCTCAGTGAACGCATCAAAAACAGGCGTGTACTGGCTGACCGAACGTCGAAACAGGTGGTGACGGTTACGCCGAGCAACCTGTTAATAAATACAAAGGAAAGGCAGTTCAAGCGGCATTACCCTCTGATCTTCCTACAGAAAAACACGATCGCTATTCTCAGTCGCCATTACGACCGCAGTCTTCTCCTAATAACCACAATTCACCCAGTTTCTTATCGACCACACGAAAGCTGTAATCTCCAGGCTCCTAAGAATCGTCGACTGTACAACACAAGCTTTGTTAAAGCCGTCGACAGCCTATACGGTGTGTATACACAGTTGTACACCTCCGTTCGTATCCACGGGTACGCCGCGTATCCCTCGCAGCCGCGCAGGCGCACACGCAAGCACGCAGAAGCAATAGGCGACCGAAGATGGCGCCTCTGCAACGAGGCCTGCCTCCGAATGGCGCGCGTGGCCTACCATACGCTGAGCGCGCTGCAGCCTCGCGCAGCCGGTGTGTTGACAAATTTGTACCGGATCAAAGATAGTTCCGAGTCTGTCTAGTTCGGTCACAATACAGTAAAATACAACAGAATTTGATAATGGCCCTTATAAAGTTCGTTGGTGCACTTTGAGGCACATTTTCTAAACAGACTGGAAAAGGTCAGCTTTTAGCTCCTCGGTAACAGTCGCGAACATAAGAAGGTTGAGAGATGGGTTTCACGTCTTTGCAGAACAGAATATTTTAAAATTCGCCTCCGTAAGGCAAATTTTAAACTATCCTGTTGACTTGATAGCAAAATTTAGTTTGTAGTTTGCAATCGTAATTTAAAAAAAGTTTTACTACAAACATCTGGACGAACGAAGCGACAGCAAAAGGTGTCGACAACACAGTTCCATTTCATAAACAAATGTCCTTGTCGTGGTCACGTGATGCAACCAGTAATTCCGGAACTACTTTCACCCGGAACCGATCGGACACCAAACCGCTCATGCCGCTGCCGGATGCATGCCTGCTGGGAAGCAGCGATGATCGTAATTATTCTTCAACGTGTGCCAGCGCCGTCGTCGAGGTGAGATCGATAGTGGCGCCGCCGTGTAACTGGATTGACGGGCGGACTGACGGGCGAAGCGGCCATTTGGCCGGGTGGACGGGAGGACGGGCAGCCGCATGTTGACGGGAGGCGGCTGGTCCAGCAGAGGCGATGAGGCGAAGCGCGCCTGGGTGGCTGTATGCGGGGCTGACGTCGATGTTGCTGACGTCGATGGCGGGCCGATGGAAATGGCCGGTGTTGCCCTCTACCGACTACCGACAGACCCTCAGTCGGATAACATCAAGTGTAAGAAGCTTAATTGCGATACCGTAGCATATCCCATCGTATCCTATCAAATCCTCTGATCCTGCTTGATCCTTTGCTATCCTTTTTGGTTCGATCCAATCCTGTGCGAGCCCCTGATCATACTTGATCCTTTCCTATACCTTTCTATCCGATTCAATCCTATACGATCCTCTGATCATACTTAATCCTTTGCTATTCTTTTCGATCCGATCCAATCCTATGTGATCCACTGATCCTGCTTGATACTTTCTTTTACCTTTCGATCCGATCCAATCCTGTGCGATCCTTTGATCCTACTTGATTCTTTCCTATACCTTTCGATCCGATCCGATCCAATCCTGTGCGATCCTTTGATCCTACTTGATTCTTTCCTATACCTTTCGATCCGATCCGATCCAATCCTGTGCGATCCTTTGATCCTACTTGATTCTTTCCTATACCTTTCGATCCGATCCGATCCAATCCTGTGCGATCCCCTGATCCTACTTGATTCTTTCCTATCCTATCTTAACCTATCTTCCGATCCTATCCGATCTTATTCTATACCTGATTTTTTCTATCATATCTAATATTATCTATAAATACTATCAAACGCTTTCTTGTCCGATTCTATCTACCCAAAATAATCCCATATTATGCAATCCTATCCCATGGCATCCGACTTACAAAGGTCACCAACATTCCAGGGAAACAGTTAAAGGTTATAAGAATCAGCAGAAATACTACAGAAGTTACAAAAATTCCTGGAAAAGCCACGAAAATCTGATAAAGTAATCCCAAGGACACGGGCCCGGTGCATCGCAAGACTTGTCTTTTACCTTCCAGCTTACACCGGTACAAAATTCTACTGCTTGGTGACAAAGGCGCGGTGTGTGCAAACAACTTGCCCAGGGTCGTTACACGGATTCGAACCCGCAACCGCATGATCATTGACCAAACGCGCTACCGACAGACCACGGTGCCGCACTAAGGAAAGGTCTTAAGAGACTTTCGGGAAGTTAAGTAAAGTGTTGCTTATTTGGCTCCCATTGTGAAGTGCTGTCTGTCATAGTCTCATCACTTGATATCGCAGTTCATGCTATCAACCGTCTCCTGCCGTACAGTTATTTTCATTGCAAATGGGCAATATCAAATTACATTTATTATTATTTCTGCATTTATTATGCAGAAATAATAAGTAATAATAAATAATTAATAAATAAATGTCAAAAATCATAAAAATCCGGGTCGAATTCTGATAAGTCAGAGAAACAAGAACCAAGTTGGAAGAGATTACTGCATTTGAGGCATTAAATGTAAGCATTTGTAAGCGTCAAAAATAATTATGTATCTAAATGAAGACGAACAGAAAAGGATATGTTTGACCCAGATGTGTTAAAAATCAATTTCAACCTGAAAAACACACCTTTCTAAACCGTTTCTGGAAGACATATAGGAATCATTTTCTCATGCACAACAGGTCACATTTCAGGCTCTACATATTCTACGTAGGTACTGTATTACCAATGGGCAATATTGCGGCAATATTGCGATTTTTTCAAGTTTTCATAAACACCGAGTCTCGGGACTTGCCCACGAACAGGAAACAACGAGACGAGACCAAAACGAGATCAAAGCGAGATCAAGACGAGACCGAGACGTAGGCCAGCATGTCCGAGATGATGCTGAGGGAGACGTTAGGAACGTCTTGAGATCGTCTCAAGAACGAGACGTCGAGACAGATTTCTGCCTTCTCTCTGTCTTTCTCTGTGTGTGTCTCTCTGTCTCTCTGTCTCTGTCTGTCTCTCTCTCTTTCTCTGTCTCTCTCTATGGCTCTCTCTCTTCCTCTTTCTCTCTCTCTCTCTCTTTCTTTCTCTCTCTTTCTCTCCCTCTCTTTCTCTCTCTGTCTCTCTCTATCTTTCTCTGTCTCTCTATCTGTCTCTGTCTCTCAATCTATCTATCATCCATCTATCCATCCATCCATCTATCCATCCATCCGTCCATCCATCCATCCATCTATCCATCTATCCATCTATCTATCTATCTATCTATCTATCTATCTATCTATCTATCTATCTATCTATCTATCTATCTATCTATCTATCTATCTATCTATCTATCTATCTATCTATCCATCTATCCATCTATCTATCTATCTATCTATCTATCTATCTATCTATCTATCTATCTATCTATCTATCTATCTATCTATCTATCTATCATCCATCTATCTCCATCTCTCCCTCCACCTCTCTCTTTCTCTGTCTGTCTTTCTTTCTTTCTTTCTGTCTGTCTCTGTCTTTCTTTCTCTATGTCTGTCTGTCTGACTGTCTGCCTGCCTGTCTGTCTGTCGGTCGGCCGGTTGGTTGGTTGGTCAGTCGGTCGGTGTGGAATGCGTATAATCGGATACTTAATACACACGCGATATAATCAAAGCGATTAACTTGCAAAGAAAGACTGCTGTGATAACAACATCTCTGAGTCTTATTTGGACTTTCAAGTCGGCGCTCAGCAATCGTACATTCGATTAATCTTAATTTCGACAATTTTTCCCAGAAAAAAAGGAGATGTACGGTATAGATTTTGCCCACCGCAACAACCAAAATAAGAAAATGACGACAATTTCCCGATCGATATATCTTCGTTTACGCCCGCGAATGACGTCATGTCAACGTCACGTGACTTCAAATAACTACTTTTTGTTCGTGCGTATAATTTAATCTAATCTTTGTGAACCTAATTTAATCTAGTTTTAGACTTCTGTAGCGCCATAATAATAATGCACTAGGAATCAATCGACGGCTGTAAAACAACATCCGGTCATTTCCAAAGGTCAGTCTCATGAGACAGAAAGACAGCCAAAGGAGGTAGATACATACATACATACATATATATATATATATATATATATATATATATATATATATATATATATATATATATATATATATATATATATATATATATATATATATATATATATATATATATATATATATATATATATATATATATATACATATGTACACATGGAGGTAGATACATATACATATATATGATAGATATATGTTACATATAATATGGAGGTAGATACATATACATACATATTTAGCACATATTGTAATGGTAATGTAATTATAGCTGACTTTGTAAAGTACCCTGTATTATTATTATTACTTACTTACTTATTATTACTTACCTACTTACAACCTACAAACTGTTTCTACAAAAACAGCAGACACAATATATATATATATATATATGTGTGTGTTTACTGTACTACTATATATAGGCCTACTATATTACAATTATAGATTTTATATAAATATATATATATATTACAGGCCTAAACTTACTATTTAGCAGAAGCCTACGCTACTGCTACATACACTACACAGAGCCTAAATCAGTCTATATATGCGAACGAAATATCAGTCTGAGCTTATCTGTCCTTGACGTCATTTCGATCTCCACTCGAGACTTTTCTCATCCTCATCCCATCCTCCGCAGCTCCAGCATCTCTGTCTCCGCCGACTGACCTTCTGGAAATCCTCCGAATAACAACACTTCTGTCTCCTTCTCGCTCTCCTTGTGAGTCTGTCTGCCTGTCTGTCTATCTGTCTGTCTATTTGTCTGTCTGTCTGTCTGCCTGTCCGCACGTTCTTCTAGCAACCGAATTTTGTTCTTCATACATGTAAATGATTTTTCTAGCGACCGTATGGCCTCCACCCTGTTCGTTTTGCAATGAATTTATCGGCTTTTCACGTTGGCAGCCGAGGTTAAAACCCCGTGCCCGCCATGTTTGTGCTTATTTCAGAGATTTTAATCTCAGACTAGCATGGTTCGTACACGGGGACCTTAAATGGCGTGGCGCCCATTCAAACGGGCAGCGGTGGTAAAGGATCTCACCCGATCAATTCATTGAAAAATGAGCAGGGTCAAGGCCATATGGTCGCTATAGAAAAACGTGTACATTTACACTTATATGTGGAATCGACATTGTCGAACTTTGCGAAACCTCAAATCATCATCTTATATACGAACGTCTCTTTAGATCTAACACACGCGCACACAAACACACATCGAGAGCGAGAGAGATAGAGAGAGATAGAGAGAGATAGAGAGAGATAGATATAGAGATAGAGAGATAGATAGATAGATAGAGAGAGAGAGAGAGAGAGAGATAGATAGATAGATAGAGAGAAAGTTTGTGAGAGAGAGAGAGAGAGAGAGAGAGAGAGAGAGAGAGAGAGAGAGAGAGAGAGAGAGAGAGAGAGAGAGAGAGAGAGAGAGAGAGAGAACAGAAACTACATTAGTGTGCAAATGGGAAAACGAGACACATGCAAGGCAAACGAATAGTTCTACCACGCAGTGAAGATATCGAATTTCGACGATACTTCTTCAACCGACTACAATCTGTGACTATATAGTTTCACTTGAAGCGACCATCGATTAATGCCTTGAGCATTATTATAACTGCGCTGTATAAATCCTTAGATTAGATTAAGAAACACGCAAATATGGACTCACAATACTACAAGCGGAATGCGTGAAATAATTTTATTTATTTATTTAAAGGACTTGTAACGCGCGTAATATCAGTAAACTCGAATCTGAGGTGTGGATGTATGTTCGCTAGGTTCCAAGATGGAATCATGCAAAAGCCAGGATGAAATAGTAAGTCTTAACAAGTGATTTGAAAGATAATAGCGAGTTTGCAAGTCGGCCCTTTTGTGGTAGACGATTCCAAATGCCAGGAGCACAGCAGCTAAAGACACGCGATCCTACAGCTGTCTTGAACCTAGGTTCTTGCAACAAACCAGTATCAGAAGAACGCAAGAATCTGGGAGGGCGATATGGAGTCAGCAAAGTATTAAGATATGATCGTAATCGTAATTCCGAGATTTCTATACAGCGCCCAACGAAAGTCGCGCCGCGGGGACCAGCTTATTCACAGGCGCTCAGTCAAAACAAAATCGATAGGCAAAAGGGTCCGGTTCCAGGTCAAGATCCAAAAGTCAGACGGAAAGAAAACGTGGCAGCTACGGGGGGTGTTTGGGGTTGGAGAGCAGAGAGAGAGAGATATAAGAGGAAGAAGGGATGATGGAAGGCCAGTATCGGATAGGACTAGTTTTCAGTGAAAAGAAGTTACAGTATAGGTTTTATATAGCGACCGTATGGCCTCGACCCTGCTCATTTTGCAATGAATTTATCGGGTGAGATCCTTCACCACCGCTGCCCGTTTGAATGGGCGCCACGCCATTTAAGGTCCCCGTGCACGGACCGTATTAGCCTAAGATTTAAATCTCTGAAAAAAGCCACGACCGGGACGCGAACCTGGGATCCTCACGCACAGAGGCTCCTTGGCGTACGCACTTATCGATGTAGCTAACTAGGCAAGCTTAAGTAAAGGCCGCTTTAAGCAAACAACACGAAGCCCGCAGATATAGGCACGGATTAGATTTGCTTATCAACAGTCGTGGTGCTGACTAACAGAAGTAGGGCACAGGGCAGTCAAAAGATCTGTCATAGGGCAGTCTAAAGATTATTCGTAGGGCATAGGGCAGTCAAAAGATTTGTCATAAGGCAGTCTAAAGATGTGCCACAGTACGCATATCATTTTACAAATGAAAAATTTAAAATGGAAAACGCCATCTTGTGAATGATTTCCTTGTTTGGAATTCGAACTTAGGCCGCTGCAAAAGGCCAACGTTTAAACCATTAGGCCACTACCATAAAAAATTCAAGAAGCTTCACTCCTAAACATTCCTAAACTCTCCTTCTTCCTCTTATCCCTCTCGGGGCTTCAATCCCAAACATCACCCACCGTAGCTGCCAGGCTGTCTCTCTGCCTGACTTGGATCTTGACCTGGAACCAAACAATTTTGCCTGTCGATTTTGTTTTGACTGAGCGCTTGTGAATAAGCTGGTTCTCGTGACGTGGCTTTCATTAGGCGCTGTAGAAATCTCGGGATTACGATTACGATTACGATGTATTGTGGAGGCAGCCCTGACTTTAGCGGTGGACTTACAAATCAGTTGGCTTGCAGCTGTTTGCGTTTTGAATTACAAGGCTAATAGTTGTTCATAAGCTGTTCATAAACTGTTCGTCAGCGGTCCGCTTCTTAAAGCCAATCAATAAATAAATGGCCTTTACAGTTTTCGCGGCGCAATACCTGACCTGCCGAATACGGTTGAGAATGTTTTGACTCGCAGTTGCTTTCTTTTTTCGTAAGAGCTTGCGTCTGCGTAGCCCCACCGCCCCAACTTTGGCGCCTGCGTTCTGCGCTTAGCCTGGCTGGAGTCTTAGTCCATATGTTCGCCTGTCTGGCTCGGCCGCTTAACAGTCCTTCTCCGTTTTGGGGTCTAGGTCAAAGCCGACTGTCTATGGAAAGCGCTTTCCTTCATAATGATGCGATTTTGCAGAAAATTGTTTGCCTATACGATCTTTCCGCACTCCATCATGGCATAGAAACGAAAGAAGATAGTGTAATGTAGATGTAAATATACACGATTTTCTATGGCGACCGTATGGGCGTATGGCCTCGACCCTGCTAATTTTTCATGAATTAATCGAGTGAGATCCTTCACCTCCGCTGCCCTTTGGAATGGGCGCCACGCCATTTTAGGCGTAATGGGACGTCAAGGCTGAAGCGTGAGGCGATATTTAGGAATATGCCTGTTAATATAGCGCCCTCTTGAGTCGATGAATGCTTTAAGTTGGGCAATGTAAAAGAGGATAACTATTTCGCTGGATGAACCACATGTTCTAGAAAAAAGTTCTTCAGTGTATGGAGTACTAAAAGCCGCTATATGGAATACGGAAGTTTGTTCGATGTAAGTGGGTGACCTTCGTAGCGTAACTGTTTGTTCCTTTTGGGTCAGCTAATTGGCACCAATGTTTATGACAGACTATGATTGTATTTGTTAATTATTTTGGTGATCAATAAAAAATATCTCTCACGTTAATATTGAAAGAAAATGCACAGAATTTTTATTTGGAAACTATGTGGGTGCATCGCCGCTAATTAATATGGCGTCAGCACCAATGCCTGCAACGAATCGAACACTTAGAGGATCAATGATCAATCCTTTCGATGCGAGAAACTAGTGCCTTCTACTTTGCTTCTACATCGCTGTTGCTGATATCTAAGGCTACGTTTATCGCTGGCTCACCCTTTAAACTATCTTACCTAGCCTGACGTAACTTTACCTCAGAGGCTCGGTCTAACTTAAACCAACCCCAAGCAATATTATTTTACATGCCTGCCGCTTTCCATACACGTTTAGGCCACGGCCGGCGAACAACCGCAGTCGGCTGCTCTGCTGCGGCGGCGTAGGGGAGCTGAGTTTTGACATTGATCGCCGTCGAAGGCACTGTGGCCGTCACGTGATGCGCTGTTTGGGCATGCGCAGTGCACCAAGCTGCGTCTGGGCATGCGCACTGGAGCAAACTATTCAAGATGGTGGCCGTTCCGAGTCTTGTACGAAGGCGAATAGAGTCGATCTGAACATTTTTCGGGCGAGAAAATGGCGTCTCCTTTTTGAAATCTGGTCCGTCCGGGCTTGGAACAATTAGGATTCGTGTCTGGGCTGACCAGGCGGCGCTTCCATCGACCGTAGCCGTGCTTAGAACTGGTTTTTAATGCCCCAGATCAGCACAGAATCTTCAGGTAGGCCATCTTGAAGACTGAAACCTGGCTTTTTGTAAAATCCAGCATTAATAAGGGTCGCCGTTTATGTTCATTGACGTTTGTCGACAATCGCGCGTTCAGGGAATACTTATTTACTTTTGTTTGGGAACACATTTGCCTTTTTGATCATCGAGAATGTGGCTCTTTAAAAACGAAAATATCTTTGCCGAGATTTTTGTATGGCTGTTCTGATTTAAAGATAGACAATCGTAACAACAGTCTGGTAAAGAATATATCAGATCAGCGATTTTTTGTTGTTTGGCACTATGCATTTGGGGCAGAAAGTCTAGAACAGCGGCACGTGTGTCTGGTGACAGAGCTGCGATCAGCGCATCAGTTCTCGATGAAGGCGAAAATTCTACCTCAGGTGATCAGCTACTGATTTCCCTGTGGGATGCAACGGGGAACCACACAAGGAAGCATTCCCAAGATGGCGCTATGTGGTGCAGATAATGAACAGTCTTACCTTCGACGTTATGTGTCGTCGTATTTGTTCATTGTGAATAAAGTAATTTATCTAACATTTCATCATTTAGTAAAATTTTGGATGAAACGATACATGTAAGGCCTCGTACTGTGTGTTATCCATGCATCCAAAATTGGATTGATTCAAGATACAGTTCTGTTACTGTACCCCATGTCTCTGTGTTTTGTGAAGAATAGAGGATTTCTTCTGTAATAAAACTGTTATGGTCACTGCATGATTTTGACAATCATGAAATAGTTGCATAAAAGCAGCTGCAGATTGCGTGATTTCTCCGTGTTTCTAGAATAATCGAAGATCACTGGCAGCACTTAACTCAAAATATCAGTGGTCCAATTAAACACTGGCCTTCATGTCTCGGAAAACATGCCACCAATTGACTTGTTTTAAGTTACAGCTGATGTTTTTAAAGTTAGCGTTATTGTGCTTGTTATTGATTTTTAGTGTCATTGTTAGCTGTTTTTGTGACTATTATTAAAAAATTATAGTATATTGTAGCAAATAAATCAGCTGATGTGTGAAAGTCTTTCTGATGAGGTATTTGAATGCTGACTGATGTGCAGAGTATGCACACTTTTGTATTAGCTACAGCTGATACAGCTTAAAATGTGATTTACCATGTAACGTGACATTACGTACATAGCGTGATATTTTTTACTGCATAATCATTTTGTGGTTGATACATAAGGCTACATAAGGTACTGTGCAAAAGGAGCTAGGTAAAAGCTCCTGACCCATGTTTCTGATTAGCTATAATAATTGCATATAATTAAGGCTAATAATATATACGATATACGTATACATACGCGTATATGTAGTTAGGAAAGTGATAACAATGGAATTAAGATTATATTTATAATTTGTAATAAGACAATAGAATATAGCACGTTAGTGTGAAAGCGACTAACGAAAAATGGAGTACTGGCTGATATCGGAAGCAGTACCTGATGTAACAAGTTGGTTTCTGATGTGCAAAGTACTGGATGGTGTGACAGAATTTGAGGGGCTATGTAATGCACCAGCTGATGTTTGAATTACTTGTTGACAAGAGGTACCAGCTGAAGTCCAAGCTAACACAACAAGCAAGCTTGCATCTGACTTGGTCTGATTTTCAAAATACCATCTGACGTGTTTTGTACCAGTTGGTGTCTGCTCTGACGTGTTACCTGAGCTAATGTGGAGAACTTGTTAAGTCTCAGCTGATCTCTCCTCTGAACGCGAATAGTCGAGTGAACTTTCGTTGGGCTGTGAAGCACTTTGTGGCAGACCTGGAATGTTTACAAGAACATGTAGCCATATCAGTGTTTGTACTGATGGAATTTTCACTGCTGTTATGTGACAGAAACCTGAAAATGAAAAGGGAAGGAACTTCGCCTTTTGCAGCCAAATGCCTGACAGAAAGATAAAGACTTGTCAGTAGCCGATTGGTTAGAGCGCTCGGCATAGCCAGTTGGTTAGAACACTTGGCTTGTAATGCAGAGAGTACTGGTTTGAGCCTCACCTGAGACAGTTACCGTGTAGGGACTTTGAGCAAGTCCTTCACTCAAAATTGCTCAATGCCATTGATTGGTGCTTAGTCGTTAGATCGTGGCGCTTAATAAATGTAGATAAAATAATATTAATGACAGATTTTTAATGAAAATATGTTCGTCAATAACCCGAAGTTAATGGATCTGTTGGGGGATTTTGTGCGGAACCCATGGGGATGTGAACCAGATATAGTAAGCATGGATGGCAGGTTTTAGTTGCACAAAGCAGCAGGTATTGTGTGGGGCATGGTCTTGGGGCACCCGTTGGGATGCAGCTGAGTTTGAACCCTTATAGATGGATATCTGTGGATGTTTCACTGACACTTTGTTGAAGATGTTTTTGTTATTCAGGCTTTATATATACGTAGAAGAAGGGAAAGAGTCTTGTCACATTCAGAATACACTGTGTTTCGGTTATAGTCATGAATTTTAAAATTTTGTGGCATAGAAATATGCACTTTAGTGCTGAGACTGTAACCACTACAACATAGTAACCTGCATAGTAACGATTTTAGTTGTGACTTAATTGTTAAAATCAACAACTGGGTGTTGCTGCATCCCAAATGCAGTGTCCCACCATGTCAACATTCTGCCACACGGCCCGGTGCGACCAGGGACTTGGGGTTTGGTGTTGGTCCATCCACGGATGGATTTCATTCTGTTTCGAGCAAGTTCCTGTTCTCAGTCATGCCTGAGCTGACGTGAAGAAGTGGGTTAGATTTTAATAGCAAGTGTTCGTGTTGTTAGGGTTGGATATCTTGTTGGTTATGATGATAGCACTGTTAAAATCATTCATAGTGGATTAATTTTTTCGGTTATCAAGTTGAATGTTGATCGCTTCTGTTTTTTTGTTGTAGAATCCTTGCCAGAATTAAGACTTCTACTTGGTCCTTGACAGTAAAGTGTTCTGGACAGTTGTCAGGCTGTTTGAACACTGCCATCCATCCATCTGTGATATCTGATTGTTATTGATGTGGTTCGCCGGGACGAAACAATAACTCAATGTTAATATCACTTCCGCTGAGTTGAGTAGTCATTATTTCAGAAGGCAAATCAAATGGACTCTGTTAGTAACTGGGGTAACAATCCTGCAGTCAAGTCGGAATTATGGGGCAATGCCAGCTCAGCCTTAGGCAGCAGCAACAGCAGCAGCAGCAACTGTGGCAGTACAGGGAGCTTTGCTCAGAACTCTGACAGAGCATCATCTAGTTTGGGCAATCCGAGTTCTGCCTGGAACTCTACCGGTGCTAAAATATCACAGGTCGCGGGCAGCAGCAACATGTGGCCAGGCTCCGAGGTCTCGTCGAAGCAGGACGTCGGCAAGTGGGGCGTGGGTTTGTCAGGGGGAAATGGCAGTGGAGGAGGAGCAGGAGGGGGCCAGTCGGGCCAGAACGACACCGAGTCGTCGTGGAGACCCAGCGTAAGCAATAGCTGGACATCTAACGAGAAGAATGACATATCCGGCTGGGGTTCGCCAAACCGTAGCCCTGTGCCAAATGCTGGAACCGAGAGCTGGGGATCCAAGCCAATGCAGCCGGAAGACCGACTGGCCGGCTGGTCTGCGGACAACAGATCCAACAACAACGGATACCTCCAGCCGGATGCGAGACAGACATCGGGATCCTGGTCGGATGCGGCTGGCGAGAGATCAAAGCAGTCGCAGTGGGGCACAGCCGGGAGCTCGGGCCCCAGTTCAGCCTCTGGAGCCTGGAGTCGTGGCAACCCGATAATGCAACCTAGCCAATCAGTGCCTACTATGGGTAATCCGCAGCCCCAGCAGGGTGCACCGGGCAGCTGGGCGCAAGCAGTCACGAATAAGTCTGGTCAGGGTGCTGGTTGTGGTGCTGGCACAGGTGGTGCTGCTGGGGTACCAGATGATTCCAAAGCGTCAAATCAACGACGATCTCAGGAGGAGCTGATCGCGCAGGCAATCAACAGCAACGACGGTTGGGGCAAAACCACTATACGCCAGGACACGGCTTGGGTGATCGAGGATACGGTTGTGGAACAGAGAAAGGCACCGAGTGCCACCGAGGCTTCGTCCGAGGAGGCTGCCGCTCAGCTTGCTCGTCAGTTGATGATGGGTACAGCCATCTGGGAATCCTCCAAAGCTGCTGCTGCGAGCCGGGCTGCCGAAAAGAGCAGCGAAGACAGGGGTGCATGGAGTGGAACTCCGGTGGAGAAGACCGGGGGCGTTGTCCCTGCGAACCCGGCGAACGGACCCAATCCCGCACTGGCAGTTGGCAGCAGTCCGGCGTCCGCCTTTAGACCACCGCTCGAAAAACCACCGGGCAACTCGTGGCCGCCGGGACCAGCCGAGAAGCCGAGCGCCAGCTGGGGGGGAAGTTCTACCTCGAGCGAGGGTTCGTGGGAGGGCGCAAAGAAGGATGACGACAGGATGTGGGACTTGGATAGTAACAAGGGCAGCAAGACTGAAACCGGGGTCTGGGACCGACCGCTTCGTAGAAGTTCTTCCTCTGGCAGCTGGACCGGTGACGAGGTGGAAAACGTTGGATGGGGCGACGACAAACCTGGGCATCCTCCCGAAGTTGACGATGGAACGTCCGTCTGGGGTGATCCGAGCAGCCAGAACCGCCCGCAGAACTGGAAGCACGGTATTAAGCAGTCTGCTGGCAATTCCCAGTTCCTCAGCCAGAGGGTGCGACCGGACGAGAGAGGCGACGGGTTCTTTGGCATGCCACCTCCAGCCGGGATCGGGATCAAGCAGAGCGGGTTTGGTGACCAGATGGAAAACGCTGGGGGCCCATGGAATCCTTCTGTACCTCCGGTGAGAACAGGCGGATTTATACTTGCTCGCACTCAATTTTCACCATATCTTAAGTTGTGGTTTTATTTAGACCTGTCATCAACAATGTGTGTTTGTTTAAAGGTGCTTATACAAATCGGTTTACCTACAAGTAAACAACACGTGTTGCAATAGATGCACATGCATTTGAAGGCTTTTTAGAGACCCCTGTGTAAAGTAATAGCGTCTAGGAATATTCATTGAAGTAAGTGGCATTACATGGATATTCACTATGTTACTGTATTAGCTGATGGTCAGTTTGATGTGAGTTAGCAAATCAAACGTCTGCTGCTATGCCACGAATCATAATTTTTGAAGTTTTTTATGTGCCAAGTATATCTGTGAAAGTGCAGACCATGATGTGCTTATTCCGCTTGTACTGGTGATTCATTTCTTGGTGCTTTAGATCACAGCAGATGACAAAACCATGTGGGATTCGAGTTTTGTGTGTCAACTGTTTATTGCGCTTTACAGCATGGAATGTTGAGAAGTTCTGTGATGGGTCCTACATAAGTGTCCAGTTACATGCACAGACATGTCTAGATTTTAATAAGGCTGTAATTTATACTGCACTTTTGAGTCATATATTGAGTGAACAGCCTTTGGTGAATTAAACTGGCACAAAATTGGACCCATTGTTTTAGGAAGTAAACTGCTCTATTTGGGACTAGAACTTAGTAGCACCAGAGTTTACAAACTTTGTAAAAAACTTTGCCAAAGTTCAGTACTTCATTTATAATCATAATTGGTAGTTTTAGACAGTGAATTGGTCTTTGAAAATTGATGATTGATACAGACTGATTGATTGCTTAATTGTGTATTCATTATTTGTCAAAATGTTACCCTCTATGAGACAGCAGTGGTTGAAAACGACAAGCAAATTGCAAATGTAGTTAACAGTCTTTGGCACTGAATTGACTGCAGCCGATTGATACGGTTGTTTTAAATACTATTACTGTGAAATCCGTATTTGCGTATTTGCTAAGCAGATTGGAACAGAAGATGAGCAATTTTAAAATGATTTATGAAGAAACCTGTCAGTATCTTGGATGACAATAAAAATTTGTACTTGTCAACCCAAAGTACAGCATAGGCCTCAAACAGCTTCTGTATTATATTATGGAGCTAGACAACACACACAATCTGATGCCCAGTAAGCCTAAGCCAGGGTGTACAATCTGCTTGTTTAAAGACGCAGCATCTCGTAGACATGTTTACAAATTTTGTCAAGGTCGGTAGATTTCTTTCCACACAGCTTTTCCCAGCACCACCGGAATATCTTTGAATTTGTGATGTTTTTCCAAACAGGGTGTTCGTGACTTGACATTACTGGGTAGTTTAGTGTATTGTTCTCTAGTTTATATGTGTATGAATAAGGAAAGTGTGTGTGTGTGTGTGTGTGTACAACTGAGATCTTACTTCCCTGGCACAGTGATAAGTTCTTGCTGGCATGCTTCATTTTGTACTGCTCAGAATTGCCACCGGAGTGTTTTTGTAACAAAGAAATTAAGCTAATTACTGTAAGTTAATAAATTCCCAGATCTTTAAAGAATGCTGAGAAATAGTCATCTTTTTAGGGTACCTTAGTTCTGAGAAGGCAATGTAGCCAAAGCTCATAAGTCCTTGACGTGAAACTGGTGTACTTCTAGCCATGCTGTTGACTCCTAACTTACACAGTATTCAACTGTTTGATGACAAGTGTCATCAAGTGTCAACAATTTGCCAGGCTTCGGAGAAATTGACGCAGATGGATTGGCTGAGTGAAAGATGGGGCAGGGATTTAGAGTGACTAAGGTAGTGATGCCAAGAGAATACTTCTGCAGACTGTGCATGTTGGCTGGTTGGCATATGAAGAGATTGAATGGTCTCATAAGGCTTTAGAGCTTACGTTTCTATCCTTTGTTCAGCTTTTAGGCTGAGCTTTTCAGATAGCAGTATTTATACAGTGAGATGACGAACTGTGGCTTGGCTGGATGCGAGGGAAGTGTATTCCTTAAAACACTAAGTAGTCACCTTGATGTGCTGTCTTATTTAGCCTTGGTAAACAATGTCGGGTTATGTATTTATCCTGGCTGCATTTTATTATTTATTTATTATTCAGCCATGTGGAGTTTTTATTCTGTGGCAGTTATGCTGCTGCCTGGTCTAGGCACTGACGCCAACCTACCACATTTATTGCTGCTGTCGCGGCTTGCGAAATGCACCGGATTTGGTGTTCAGTTTGGAGCTTGTGTTACACTTTGTCATATAGGATGCTGAATTGTTCTGTAATTCGTCAGTGGAGCTGCAGATTCTTTTGTTGAGCAACCGTGACCCTTGGTTGTGTAAAAAATGCATTTTTGTGCCAATATCCCAAACTGCTGTAGTCTGAATCACCTCTTGAGTTAACTGGGTAAATATGTATGTATTTGTATCATGGGGCACGGTGGCCAGTTGTGGGGCATGTTGGCCAATTCGTTAGAATGCTCAGCTTGTAGCGTGGAGAGGATGCATTCGAGCCCCCCTTTAGACGGTTACTGTATGGGGACCTCGAGCAATTCCTTCACTCACAGTTGCTTCATGCCTCAGATTCAGGTTTTCTGACCTTGTGCGCGTAATAAATACAAAATAATAATAAATAATAATAGTTATAGAGCACCTTTTAAGAACTTTGCTAGTGAAGGATGCGTGTGAAATGTAACTCTTCTGCTTTTCTGTTTGATGTTGCAGCCCAAACCAGAGGGTGGTTGGGGTGACGGGCATTGGCCGAACGTTGGCGGACAACGACCACCCAAGTCTTCTTCTTTAGGCGGTGCTTGGGATATCAACGATTGGATGTCGGGAAGTAGACGGGTAAATAGAACGATTCTTCGAATTTGTGATAGTCATGTTCTTTGCAGTTTTTTAGATTTAGGTTTTTTGTAGAGGTATTGTTGGCAAATCTGTGCCTCAGATTCAGATGTACTGACATGACGCTCCATGCATAACAAGTGCTTTAGATAAATAAATAAATAAATCATAATGAGAAGAGGTGATATGTGTTCACTGTCCTTGCTAAATTTTCTCATTGAAGCAAATGAATTTTGAAGTCATGTTATTTTGACATTAGCCAGGTGTTTATTTCACTGGAATAATTTTTAATTGACTTGGAAGATGTAAACATATAGAAGCAGACACTTTTCTTCAGTTCATCAGTGGTTCCAGCCAAGATCTGAACATTGCTTGGCATATCAAAGGATACCCATGTGAATGGCTGACTGGGTGGACTCGGGTAACCATTGACAGCGTGTTACTTGGGTAGTGAATATACCCAGTTGTACCCGATCAGAATGAGGTATTTAGCCATTAGGTGCTCAAGTCATCACATGCCCATCACTTAGATTACTGGGGTGTTATCTTGAGCCTGGCTATGTTTTAGAGGTTAACAGGTTAACGCACGCCCATGCTTGTTAAAAATGGTTTAATGATGACAGTTTCCTGCAGTCTGTATTAATCATTGGGTATCAGTACACTGTCATCCGTCATATATGAAAGGGTGATTGGAAGTTGTCACGAATATGGAAGATTGATGACTGCTGATGCAACCCAGTGGAGGGTCCAAAAGGAAAATTATCAGATGATTGTGTCCTTTCTTAAAATTGCTGCCTGTGCTAGCCTAAATGGTGTTAAAGTTCGTAAAGAACAAACAAGTATATCAGTAAGTAAACGATGCACAGATGACTAGATGAGTCACCACTGGCAGGCTCCTGCACTCAGGTAGAGCCCAGCCAACGGATTTCCATCCAGAGCTGACAGTTGCCATAGTGTTCAGAGTTCCTGGATAACTTTGCTTCGAGGATGAGGAACGATGGAAGATAGTTAAGTCTGCAGCTCACAGTTACCTCGCCAGCATTGGTGAAGGATCTTACCTGATCAGTTCGTTGAAAAATGGGGAGGGGGTCAAGGTATTACGGTCGCTGTAGAAAAATGTGTACATTTACATTTGCTCTCGGGACCCTGTGTTCTTCTTTGGACAGAGATTGCAGTTGGTTCATCTCAGAAATCCAGGAATGGAGCGTTTTTGTTCACTGGTGATAATTTAAGTTTAAAATACAGATGTTTGTTTTCAGTAGTACTGTTGTTTGGTAATACCAACCAGTCTGTGCCTGCTCGTGTTTCAGAATGATTTTGCCATGTCTGGGGTCGGTGGGTCGAAGGGCCCAACTCCACAGAGAAGTGTCGTTCTCCAGCAGCTTCTCAACATGGGATTTCGAGTGTGTTCAGTGAACTTTCTCTTTCTCTTTTTGCTTCTTTCTTTCATGCAGAAAACGCGGTGTAGTAATGCATTTGTTAACACGCTATACGTCCATTGACCGAACGAGGAATCGTAGGAGTGGACAAACACAATTAAATACATAACATACCAAAGAAAGAAAGATATGCAGCCACAAAGGCATACATGCAGAATGATATTCAACAGACAGACATACAGAATGGCCACGTAAACATAAGGGATACTTGAGTCCATGTGGTCCTAGATCAGGAATTTAGTCCAACTTGCTAATGCTGTTCTAAATGCTTTACTGTTCGAAAGTTTTCAGAATCGGTCGTACTGCATTTATAAATATGGTAGAGCTCCCTTTATGCTTAAAAATAATTTCATGTAAATCCAAGATTGTTTCTTCATGTAACGTTTTCTCGAATGATGTAACTGAAAGATGAATTGCTAAAGTCTGTGTTGAAAATTTGTTTGTAGAAAGAAGACGCCCAGAATGCTCTCATAAGCAATAACATGAACCTAGAGAGTGCTATCTGTAAGCTGTCTGATTATTTCTAGTTATTATGAGATAGGCAGTTGTATTTTAATTTTAAATGAATTGACGTTGATGTCAGCTATCTTCAGTTTTATTTTATGTCCATGATTTCTTGCAAAAGAACACGAATATCATGAAAGGTAACATATCGGCTTTCAGGAACTTGTGACTTGGATTGCAGTGGCAAGGGTGAACTAAGGAAAGATTTGATCAGTCCATATGTACACAACTGTGGCAGTTAAGTTCGTTCTGCCAATTCTTTGACATCATTCACGTCTAAGCTGAAGACTCCTCTTTCAACTTGCTTACCCACCGTAGCCTGGCTTCTGGTTTCTCTCCTACATCGGAATTCGACCCAGCTTCTGCGTTTTATGATTTTTGACTGCGATTTTGACTTCAAGCGACCATAGGCTGATGCCTTGGACATTATAATAGTGGCGCTCTAGAAGTCTTTATGTTAGATGTATCCAACTTTTTTATGCCTTTAAAGAGCTTCTCGAAGGCACATAATGTCTCTAATGAGCTGACTGGTTTTAAGAACATTAGCTGACAGTCCTACTTGACAAACGATTCGAGTTTGCAGGATCTTTCAGAACGCTGTATGTTTTGCTTCAGCTGAACTGTTAGCCACTCGCCTTCGTGTTGACCCCGAGGTCGCTGACCTCCACAGAGGTCGTTGTCTGGTGCGACCTAATGACGAACTTACCTCTGACGCTTCGCTTGACGCAAACAGCATCCTGTTTGGCTTGCCATCTCTGGGACAGCTCAATAACAATCCATTCAGCCTGGGAGGAGGTGCCAACCCCCAGCAAGCCCTGGCCAATCCGATGAGGCCAGTCGGACCTGCTAGTCTTCAGCCGTTTGGTTCTAGTCTAGGCAACCAGCAATCGACAATGCCGGACTTCAATTCTCTTTTGCAGGTACGTTGATTGTTGTGTTTTGCCGTTCCGTGGAAATGTTAACCCATTCTGTGATGGGGAAATTAATTGGCTTTGGTGGGGTAGATAACTTGTTCTTTGGTGAAAAAATTAACTTGGAAATTAACGTGGAAATGTTAACCCAATCTGTGATGGGGAAATTAATTGGCTTTGATGGGGTAGATAACTTGTTCTTTGGTGAAAAAATTAACTTGGAAATTAACATGGAAATGTTAACTCAATCTGTGATGGGGAAATTAATTGGCTTTGGTGGGGTAGATAACTTGTTCTTTGGTGAAAAAATTAACTTGGAAATTAACGTGGAAATATTAACCCAATCTGTGATGGGGAAATTAATTGGCTTTGGTGGGGTAGATAACTTGTTCTTTGGTGAAAAAATTAACTTGTTCTTTGGTGAAAAAATTAACTTGTTCTTTGGTAAAAAAATTAACTTGTTCTTTGGTGAAAAAATTAACTTGTTCTTTGGTGAAAAAATTAACTTGTTCTTTGGTAAAAAAATTAACTTGTTCTTTGGTGAAAAAATTAACTTGTTCTTTGGTGAAAAAATTAACTTGTTCTTTGGTGAAAAAATTAACTTGTTCTTTGGTAAAAAAATTAACTTGTTCTTTGGTGAAAAAATTAACTTGTTCTTTGGTGAAAAAATTAACTTGTTCTTTGGGGAAAAAATTAACTTGTTCTTTGGGGAAAAAATTAACTTGTTCTTTGGTGAAAAAATTAACTTGTTCTTTGGTGAAAAAATTAACTTGTTCTTTGGTGAAAAAATTAACTTGCTCTTTGGTGAAGATGCTAACACATTCTGTGGTGGGGATTTGGACCTGTTCTTTGGTGAAAAAATGAAGTTGTTCTTTGGTAGGGAAGTTAACTTGTTCTTTGGTAGAGAAATTAACCCATTCTTTGGTGGGATACCTAATGCATGTTTTGTGGTGTGGTTCGGCGTTTTCTTTGAACTTAAGTGGTGACTGACAAAACAAGAGTGGCATTGGTAATGTTGCCCCAGCATAAACGAACAACTCCTGCAGCCAAACTGGTGCAGGTTGTGAAAAGGACTTGTGTGATTTTGAACACTACCTAGGATCAAGGAAACAAAGGGTTATATATTGAAAGTCAGCCGATACTTGGCTAAAGGTGGGCCACAGTCAATGTGTTTTAAGGTCATTGCAACAGCTATTATTAAATAGTAATCGTAAACTTAAGATTTCTACAGTGTCTTACGAAAGCTAAGTCATGGCAACCAGCTTATTCACAGGAGCTCGGTTGAAACAAAACTAGTCGGCAAGAAGGGTTCGTTTCCAGATCAAGATCCAAGTTGGGCAGGCAGGCAGTCAGACGGCTAAGGTGGATGGTGTTTGGAATTGGATCTGCAGGATAGATAAAGGGAAGAGGAGGAATCGGGATGGAATCTGTTGATTCTAAATTGGCTTCTGGTTAAACCTGCCATAGTAGTTCAATGCAACGATATGAAAGTAGGAATTGATGTGATGATGATTAAACTTATGATGGATCGAGGAGTCTTTCTGTTGCAGAGAACCAATCAGGTGATGAATAACTCAGTGTTTTCACCATCCCAGCAGCAGCAACAGCAGCAGCAGCAGCTGATGCAGCAGCTGCTGCTGAACATCCAGAGCGCCATTCACCTCGGCCTTCTGCCAAAGCAGCTGATCAAGCCGCACATGCTCACGAACAACAACTTCGTCGTCAACGTCCAGCGACTGATCCAGCTGCACGAGATGAGCCAGAAACTCAACGAACAGTGCCAGCTCGTCCAGCGCCAGCATCAGGGCCCCGTCCTCTCGAACGCCGTTCAGAACCACCTGCTCGAGCTGACCCTCACCAACGTCGGGCTCCAGCAGCAGATGGACCAGATCAAGGCGCAGATCATCCAGATGGCCTCCACGCCGGCGTCCGCAGTCGGTCCCATGCCGCCCGTCGACCAGCTTCTGAAGGGTCTCCAGATAAAGGACGATGGCACGCCAGCGTCGCGCCTCATGAGCCAGTGGAAGCTTGACAACGACGCCGAAGCCAAGTCTGTCCAACATTCCGGCAGCTGTGGCGGTCTCGACATGCCGATCACTGATCCTACCTGGTTGCCTATGTCCTCATCGTCTGCCTCTTCGTGGTCTGGCACGTCGCCTGCCGCGGAAGACGCCTCCACCGTCTCTTCCGGCACCGCCAGCGCCTCGGCCACTGACACCAAGGTGCCGTCGACCACCGGCGCCACTCAAACATCTACTCTGTCGTCTACCACCGCTGCTTTGGAGGGCATGTCTGCCAACTCGTCGAGCGCTTCGGTCCCAGCTTCGGCGCTTGACATCGAGGAGTTCGTGCCCGGGAAGCCGTGGCAGGGCCCGAGCACAAAGAACGTGGAGGACGACCCGTACATCACCCCAGGCAGCGTCACCCGCAACTCCATAAGCACAATCAACGACATCCAGGTGATGAGCATCCTTGGCAAGAACAACACCAGCAGCCTCATCGGCACAGACTCCCGCAGCGCGAGTTCGCTCGGAAAGGCCGGCTCGAGCCAGAACCTCCAGAGTCCGGCTACAGCTCTCTCAAACACGTGGCGCACCGAGCCTCCACCTTCGTTGTCGGTCGACCCGTGGAACCGAAACCCTGCTCTGCCTCCTCCGGGTCTGAATATCCCAAACAAACCTCAATGGCACTACAATCGAAGCATCTCCTGGGCGCCAGGGGATCGCACAGAATATGCATCTAGTAAGTTTTCTTGATTCAGCTCTAATTAAATCGTACAACTACTGTAGTAGCATTATTAGTTCATTCTCAACTGAAAACTTATGTCATGTCATGTAATCATCTCTGGACTGGATCCAGTCGTTGATTTCTCTATGACATCCCTCCACAAATCTCGTTTCCCGGCCATCTCCTCAAGGGTCATTCTCCGTCTGCCCTCCGTTTTCCCATAGATAGTAACTCCGGCACCTTTCAGATCCTCTTCAAGGCAGTCTATCCATCTTCTTTTCGGTCTTCCCGCTGCCCTCTTTCCGTCCGGTTTGTATTTAAAGATTTTCTTTGGATTACGGTTCTCCTCCACCCTCAGGATATGTCCTGCCCACTTCATTCTTCTTTTCTTAATCACATTGTTTATCAATGGTTGTTGTGTTCGTTGTCTAATACTTTCATTCGTTACATGGTCCTTATAGCTAACTCTTAGTATTCTTCTGAGCCATTTGTTTTCTGCTGCATTCAGTTTATTCTCCATTGTTCTTGTGATACTCCATGACTCACATCCATAGATTAGTACTGGGATCACGCATGTGTTGAGGATTTTTAGCTTTATCTCCAGTTTTATATCATGTCGTTTGAAGACCTTTTGCAACCTGTTAAAGGTTGACCCTGCAAGTGCTATTCTCCTTTTGATTTCTGTTTCAGATCCTCCCCCTGCTTTCATTTCACTTCCCAGATAGACAAACTTATTTATTACCTCAATTTCTTGTTCCTTAAGCTTAACTATCGGCCCGTTGTATTCCTTTTTTGTTATTGGCATTATTTTAGTTTTGTTATAGTTAATTTTCAGTCCAAGTTTTCCACTTTCCTCTGCTAGTGCCTCTAACAGCTCCATTATTCTTGTTAGGCATTCTGCAATCTGACATGCATCATCTGCATATTCGACATCCTCTGCATTTCTTGGTTGAGATTGTGCTCCCAAATTATGGGTTCTTTCCAGACGTCTCATGATATAGTCTAATACCATATTAAACAAGATTGGTGACAGGATGCACCCCTGTCGGAAACCTGTTTCTATCTTGAACCATTCCGTTTCCTCTCCTTCTAATCGAATGCATGCCATTATTGTGCCATATAGTTTTCTTATGAGTCTGATTAATTTGGCGTGAATGCCATATTTCTCCAAGATCTTCCATGCTCCTGATCTCCGGACTGAGTCGTAGGCCTGGTCTAAGTCAATGAAGCACATAACTGTTTCTTTATTGTATTCAATTCTTTTTTCGATGATTTGTCGGATTACAAAAATCTGATCTGAACAACCTCTCCCCTTTCGAAATCCACTTTGATTTTCCCGTAGGATGCCATCCACTCTATCTGCCATTCTATTCAGGATGATTCTGGTGAAAACTTTGCCTGGTACACTTAATAGGCTGATTCCCCTGGAATTGTTACATTCTTGTCTGTCTCCTTTTTTATATACTGGAATAATGAATAATAACTTACCTGTTTCAAATTCCCAATAGTCTGCCACCATAGTCTGCCTCTCCGTCTGACATTCTGGATATTGACCTGATTGCAGCTTGGCTTTTGGTGTGCCATCGGTTGATGCCTTGTGCATTAGACACTGGCACATTAGAAGTTGCTAATTATTATCGTCATTGTTATTATTATTATTATATTATTATTATATTATTATTATAATGCGTATAGCATCAGATCGAGACAAAGATCTTGGCAAAGCAGGAAAGGTGACAATGACTTTACTGTTGTTTTAAAATTCACGTTAATTGTTTAGTGGGCGGACTGAAGTTATGCTGCTATCAGATTGACTCATAACAGAGTTCTTTTTTGTTTGCAGTGATGAACAATTGGCCTGGTGCTCCTTCTAACTGGCTGATGATAAGAAATCTTACACCTCAGGTAGGAATGCATCAATGCTTCTTAGACAGGTCTATGCTTGCGTGACCAAGCTGTAAGAGGATGTAATATATGACGACGCAGTGCATGCGCTTTGTACAGGTGTGTGTAAGGCGTACGTAATCACGTTATTCTGCACGAAATGTAACGAAATACACAAGAGCCTAGTTATAGTTTCAGAATACTGGTTTTGATCCGTTGTGTCGAATTAGCAGGTCTTTGCCACGATGTGAAAACCTGTGAAGGATACGTTGAATCTGGGCTCTCTGGGTTGTGGTCATTTAGCTTGGTTTAACGGGTCAGTCTCTTTGGAGCGTGCTTCAATATTATTATTATGTTGCATTTATTATGCGTGCAAGGTCAGTAAATCTGAAGCACGAAGCAGCTGAGTGAAGGACTTGCTTAAGGTCTCTACATAGTAACTCTCAAAGGGTGGGCTCAAACTGTACTCTGCGTTACAAGCCGAGCGTTCTATCCTATTACCTCCTGTGCCCCACTGTTACAATTTTAACGTGGTTGGGACATGCACGGAATGTTTCAAACGGTGTTAGAACTTCATGTCATTATAAAGCAGACTTGTAAAGTGGTACTTGATGCAGCTGCCAACAGAAGTGTTCACTAAGGCGTGTACTAGACCACCAACTGGCCTAGCCAAATGACTGTGCTGAAGTTGTGCCCGTACATTCTTACCGACAGGTTGAGAACGGGACTCTGCAGGCCCTCTGCATGCAGCACGGTCCGGTCCTCAAGTTCTTTGCGAACGTCATTCGAGGTGGCGCCATCGTAGGCTTCAGCAAGGTGGAGGACGCCGCCAAGGCCCAGCGAAGTCTGCATTCCTGTAAGCTCGGCAACACTCAGCTCATCGTCGACTTCATCACCGAATCCGATGTGGCCCAGCTGCTCGACCTCAACGGGCGCGGGACAGCACCGCAACCCAGCGCTTTCGCTCGTCCACCCCTGCCGTCGCTAGGCGGCGCCTACTCGGGCCTGCATCCGGGCCAGCTCAACAGGCCAGACATGGTCGCGGCCGGCCAGTGGGGTTCGACAACAGGGGGCGTCGGTCTAGGCGCCAACTCGTGGAACGCCGTCGGCGGCATAGGCACCGGAAACTCGTGGCCGCTCGGTCTTGAAGATCACGGTGCCGCTTACCTTCCAGGCGATCTTCTTGGTGGCCAGTAGCGACACGGGTGGAGGTTGCTGTCTGGCATCGTCTTTCACCAGCTGTTCCGTTCATGTTCAGTACTGAGTTGCAAAGAATTTTGCAGCTGAGCGCTACGAATGCAGATACCTTTGTTCGTCTAAACCCGCCCAAAATGAAATTCTCCTCAGTCTGGCTTCCCGAAATGTCCACCGTTGCCGTGGGGTCGCGAACGCTCGTGTGGGCCGTTGATAATGATCTCTAGTTTCGCTCTCTTGTCACTGGGGATTTGTTGCGAGACCTGATTCTAGAAAAAAAATGCAAAAAATATTTATCACGAAGATTATCTGCAACGACATCCGACGAATACCTGCGGGCGTTTTATCTGTAATGTGGTTGACGCTGTCCTACGTCCTCTGACGCTGTGCTTCATTCCAGATAGTAATGAAACGATGGATTGAAATTGTATTTTAAATTTTTATGTTGACTAGTGTGAATAATAAGTGTCATTCTGCAAACAATGTGGTCGTTTCGACAGAGCTGGGTGAGGTTGGAAAAGGTGGTTTGAGCCGTGCACAGCACAGCCATAACAGCGACAAAGTCCGTGGTGCACTTCCCTGGTTGCAAAAGGCATGTTCAGAAGTTCCAGCTGCAAAAGTCTGTTCAGAAGGTCCAGTTTCCCTGCTGGAAAAGAGCAGAAGTCTGAACCGAACCATATCCCCTTCTCTGGGTTCCCGTGTTTTCAGCTGCTTTGCAGTAGCCTGCTTTCCAGAACAATCTAGTTTTTGAAATGTTCGAAACAATCTAGTTTAACTTGACCTTGTGAAGGTGAGAAACAATTGAACGTTTTTGAAGAGAAGCGAAAATAACAAACGTTGAAAATCTTGAACAATGATTTTACTATTTTTTGTCTGAAATTAACTGCTTTGCCATGATGCCGAATTTTGTCTGTTGCATGTCTGTGCATGCGTTTTAACTGTGCATATGTCAATGAGCTTATAATTATGGTTTTTATTTAAATGAGTTTATGATAATAAAAGGCCATGTCATACCCACTGTTGTTCAGACAGTAGTTAACGAGATTTTTGGAATCCAGTTTAAAATCTGTTATATCCATCATACCAACAAATGTTGCCCTCGACAGTGGACACCACAACTCTTGTTGTCCCTCGTACCAGGACATTGTTGGGTTCCACAGCATTCTCGGTTACTGGTCCACGGCTTTAGAATTCGTTGCCAAGTTCTATTTGTTCAGCCACTTCTGTGATGTCATTCAGGTCTAAGCTAAAGACACATCTCCATCTCTTTCAACTCGCTTACCCACAGTAGTCTGGCTTCTGGTTTCTCTGACCCATTGGCATTTGACCCAGCTTCTCCAACAGTATGATTTTGACTGTGATATTCGTTTGAAGCGACTGTTGATTGATGCCTTAAGCATTATAACAGCACTGTAGATATGCAACGCATTGCACGTTGTATATGAGCGGCTTCATGATGTGACGCACAGTGAAGATAGGGCATCTGTGGCCACGTCATTCCTTAATGGGAGACTCTAAGTGAGAAATATAGAGTCCATTATGGCTGAGATAATATATGCTGGCAACAACTAGTGTCAGTTTTTGCAACTGCGTCACAAGATGGTCGGCGAGTGTTAAACCAGTTATCCACCTCACGAAGTACACAATGACAACGATGATGATGATTTGAACAGCCTAATGGTTTTGAGGAATGAGTTTCATGTTTGCTTTGGTCCGGTATTACTTCTCGTGCACTTTTCAGTCCTTTATTCCTTGAGTAGGTAATAGTTCACAAGATCACAGTTCAAACATATGCTGTAAGCGAATGCAAGTGTATGAACAGTTCACAAGATCATGATTCAAACGAATGCAAGATGAACAGTTCACAAGATCATGATTCCAACGAATGCAAGATGAACAGTTCACAAGATCATGATTCCAACGAATATAAGCGTATGAACAGTTCACAAGATCATGATTCAAACAAATGCAAGATGAACAGTTCACAAGATCATGATTTAAACAAGTGCAAGTGTATAGCAGTTCACAAAATCACAGTTCAAACATGCCATAACGAAAAGGGTCTTGATAACGAAAGCGGCTCATAATCATAAGTGTAAGGTGCAAATAGACACACTTGGCAGTGCATTTGAAAAATTGCACATTTTCAACATGTACAAAGTTACAAACTGCCCAGTGCTACACCAAAACATTTTCATATATAGCAAGTGCACATCTACAACACACTTCAAGCAATCACGTTCTTCTGAGTTAGTCTCCTCTTGTGAGACTTCGGCTAAAGCAGAAACACGACAAAGAAATCAAATTGCAGGACAACTCTGCTTAACCGTATTTCGTAGCTTTTGAATAAGAATGGCATTTAGCCTCTTGCAGAAGTATAAAATTCTCAGTTTAATTATATGGCACATGTAAACAGCACAACATATTTCTTACTGGAAATCCAGCACCAGCAAAACACTTTTAGCATTAATAATTGTAAAAAAGGTGGAAACGTACCATACAGTCCCTGGCCAAGAGCATCACACTTTTACAAGAGGTACAGAAAGACTGGAGTTTACTGGACTTCAAAGAAATTTCACTTAAAACCAATACAGAGTAATGTCACTTTTGTCATGATGAGAATGCTGTTACTCTTTCACTTTTATTACCCTTCCCAAAATCCTAAAATCAACAGTTTTGCATATTACAGAAAAATGCTTCCCTACAACCGGTCAACTTTCAACTTTGTAATTCAGTATTTTTAGTTAAATTCAGCAGTTAATAGTAAACTTTAGAAATGTCTGCAGTGATTCAAGCACCACGAGTTTCATGCTGTTCCTGTACATTCTTACATTTAAACAGTTGAAAATTAAAGCTGCAACAACTTTCAAATGCAAAATATCCAATCTTCAATAAATAAAATACAGAGGAATGTTTTGACGCTTCCTTAAGGATCCGTATGAAAAACAGCCAAAAGGCTCATTGTTTTATAACATAAACAATGCACAAGAAACAAACATACTGCTGTTCAAAAATTGTTTATATCACCCAGAAAGCCACCCACTGAAATTAGAAGCAACGTTAGAAGCCGGCTTCAAACATCGCCCTCAGACAACTGGATTGTCCAACGCCATACGCAGAAACTGTAAAAAATTCACATCAATGCAGGTCATTAAAACTTTTAAACAAACAATACTCAATAAAACTGAGCTTCAATCATAAATGGAACTGTATTTCTTCAGATAGGTAAAGAGGGTCGGTTTGGTTAGGTCTGGTGCTGGATAAATAGCAAAAACATCCTCTGAAAACAGGCTACTTGTAAAAATGAACATGTGAAAGCCTTACCTTCCTTTGAAACAGAACATACTACAGCCTTAGCTACATTTAATAAGTCAAATCTTGCTTCCTTTTAAAAATTAACAAGCCAAAGTCTTGCCTCCTTTAAAAAATGTATATATCAAAACGTTACCTCCTTTTCCAATAACACAGAAAAGCTTCACCTCGTTTTAAGAATAAACTTACCAAAGACGTGAACACAAGAAAGCCTTACCTACTTATAAAAAGGAACAAGCCAAAGCCTTGTCTGCTTTTAAAAGGAACATGCTAAAGCCTTGCCTCCTTTCCGGCAACCTGACTTGGTTCTTCACATGGTATCTCTGGACAACCCCTCTGACTTAACGCAGCACTGGTGCCCTGTCCTTAGTTTTTAAGTAGCACTTCCTAAATTTTGAGTTTACAATTCCTTTTTAAGATGAACACACTAAAAGGCTTGCCTTCATTTAAACAGGAACACATTAAAACCTTGTCTCCTTTTAAGAAGGAACACACCAAAGCCTTACCTCCTTTTAAGAAGGAACACACCACAGTCTTACCTCCTTGTAAGAAGGAACACACCAAAGCCTTACCTCCGTTTAACAATAAACAAGCCAAAGCCTTGTCTCCTTTTAAGAAGGAACACACCAAAGCCTTGCCTCCTTTTAAGAAGGAACACACCAAAGCCTTACCTCCTTTTAAGAAGGAACACACCAAAGCCTTACCTCCGTTTAACAATAAACATGCCAAAGCCTTGCCTAGTTTCAGAAATGAACACAGAAATCTCACATCTTCATAGTGGACCGTCGCCATTCCTGCCATCCTCGTGTCCTTCTCACGAAACTTCTCAGAGAGCGTCTTCAACATGACACAGCACTGGATGAAAGCATCAAGATTAATCGATCGGTTAAATCGCTTGTCGAAGATTCGGATGCAGAGATAAATAAAGTTCGTCGACCTAACAAGACATGAATAAAACATCCAGTTCAACTGTTAGTTCATCCACTCAAAAACTCATGAAATCTGAGTATTATAGGTAGACCCAATATAACATGCACAGATAACATCAAGTCGAGCACTGAATTATCATTCGACCAGTTATTACAGGAGACGAGGGACAGAAGCAGATGGCACAAAACTGTCCATGGTGCAGCCAATCCTCGGCTCGAGGACGACTGAAGACAAGACTAGACAATAAGATTTACAAAGCACAAGTGAATATAATTAAATACACCACGAATGTGCTGTAAAGTAACAAATATGTTCCAGCTAAATTTCCAAGCTAGACTTTAATAAAAATGAACATGCCAGTAGGGAACCTCCCCCTTTATCAAGTCTCACAACAACAACGATAGAAAGTTGGGCGTTTTGTGGCAGACGTTTCTTCATACGAGGAGCCCAGGAGCTGACACCAAGTGATCTCACAACTGTTCAGAACCCAGGCTCTTGAAACAAGCCAGTATCAGAAGAACGTGACGGTCTAAGAGGGCGATATTGGGTTATCAAAGTATGATGATATGAAGTTAGGCTGTAAGTATGTTAGTATGGAGAACTGTAGGAACCACTTACAAGGTGTAGCCAAATGTTCTCAAGGCATTTTGCAGTTCGTTGGCATCAATGTTTCCAGATCGATTTGTATCAAACCTGTATCAGTTTCAAAGCCCTGTTTGCATATAGCAACTTACAAAACAACACACAGACAGACAGGCAGGCAGGCAAATAGGTAGACAGACAGACAGACAGACAAACAACAACGGGCCTAGTACCGGTAATTTCAAGTATACAGATCCAAAACAGAGATATTTTATCCTTTGTATCTGAAGTCAATAATAAACAATAAGCCTATATATTCTATACTTGCAGAATACAGGAATTTACAGAACATTATTATTACTGTATGCTTATTGCATCTTACAGTCTAGGATGTTACAGGCTCAGTCAAAACGACCATATGACAGAACATCAATGGCTCTGAGCAATTGCAAGTGAAGGACTTGCTTGAGATCCCTACACAGTAAACGTTTTGGCCGAGGCTCAAATCCACTCAAGCCTGACACTTCAATCAATCAGCTACCATGCTTTAATCATCTCTTATCAGCACTTCAAACCTGTCTTCTTTTGCGGGGACTGCGAACAACTGTTAGATAATTTATAAGGACACTACATAAATGGTCTGAATGACTGAATGAATGAATAAATGAATGCAAGGTCTCACCTTTTCAAGAAATCCCACCCCGATCCACTGAATCTGCTGCCTTCCCATTTATCTCAGCTTAAACACAACCCATCCTCCTTTCTCTCTCTCTCTGGTCTTCTGGCAAACGGACTTGGTTTTTGACATGGCATCTTTGGATAACCCCAATGACTTGATATATTGCTCGTGAATAAGCTGGTGCCCTGTGCTTAGCTTCTAAATAGCGCTTTAGAAATTTGGAGTTTACAGTTACGAATGCTATAATGATAATAATATAAGCACCAAAATTAACTGCTCCCCAAATTCAATTAACACTTGAAGAAACTACACATCATCATCTGCTGATTCTATAAACAATTCTGCAGTAACAAACACACCAGTAATCAAACCATTTTGTTTGGAGAATGACATAAAACAACTGGTTTGAATGCTGATATGACTGTTACTGCAGAATTGATTGTTACTGCAGAACTGTCTAGAGAATCCGCAGACAATGGTGCACAGTTTCTTCATGCATTATCTGAATCTGGGGAACGGTTAATTATGGCGCATTTGTTATTGTTGTTATAGCATTCGTTTATTCATTCATTCGGTCATTCATCCCATTTAAGTAGCTGTGTATTTTCTTGCGTACATTCTGGACAGAAGCTCAGAAAGTTCTGCCATTTCATTACACACAAGGTCTTTAGCAACTATTGCTTGAAAAGCCTGACCTGTCGAAGCAAGCTTTCCAATCCAGAATAAACTTCCACAGTGCTGCAAACTCATGTATGTCAATTGTTCCACTCCTAGTAAAACATTATAGAAAATAAAATATTTCAAATTTTTAACTTTACAACACACAGAACTTTAAAATATATCTTTAAAATGTTCGAAAAACGTTTTCAGCTTATCTCAGGTGCACCTTTTCAGATCTCTTAGGTAATTGTGTGAGCATTTATAGGAAATTCTTTTAAAGTGTTATTTAAATGTTCATATACATATATACATACCTACACATGTAACCTACATGTACACATAAGCTCCTTGGCCTTTCTCTACTTTTTTCCATCAGTACTTACAAATCATTCTTTTTTCTTTTCCAGCATTTTTGCAACGTGATTAAAGGTGCTACAATATGCGTCTTGATACGTGGCATCTTTGGAGAACCCCTCTGACTTGGCTCAGCGCTCGTGAATAAGCTGGTACCCTGTGCTCAGCTTTAGAGTAGCACTTTAGAAATTCTCAGGATTACAATTATGATTACAATACTTAGACACATCAATGTTTTGTGTTGTTGGGTCAGGAATCTCTTGAAGCAGTGCTATACAAATTTGTGATAACAATTACAACTATGTCATAATTATGTTAATGTCATCTAACCTATTGATGTCAAACATTCCGATCATAAGTCGACATGTTGCTGGATTAAACTGTGTCCAGTTGCCATTCACTAGCGCCCTCTGAAGTTCAATGGCCGTAATCTGTCCGTTGTGATCGGCATCAACCGCCTCAAATCCCACACAAAACAATCGCGTATGAAATGTTTTAAGAAACTCAAAATCCTCCATTGACCACAGATTAATTCAAATATTTAAATCAAGGAAGGAAATGCAAATAGTATAGAGATGCTTGTTCTACTCCAGGACCTCTAAGAACTTAGTTTTAGTACTTAGTTTCTTAGTACTAAAGTTTCTTAGTACTTAGTTTCTTAGTACCGGTATTTAGTTTCTTAGTACTTGGTTTTGTAGTACTTAGTTTCACTTAGCTTCTTAATACATGTACTCAGTTCCTTAATGTTCCTTTTCCTTAGGCCTCGTTCCTTACAACTTAGTCCTTTGGGAAAAGTTCTCTCATAGGACTTAGTTCCATAGGACTTAGTTCCATAGGACTCACTGCTCGTAAGTACTTACTCCATTAGCACGTGGTTCCTTACGGCAGAGTTCCTTAGCAAATGCACCTAGTTCCTTATTAACTGGTTCCAGCAGCACAGGACATTTGAACATTCCCCTTCAACAGATCCTATCCTGACATCCCTTCTTCCTCTTATCTCTCACTCCTCTCCAACCCCAAACACCATCCCCATAGCCGCCACGCTCTCTGTCTGGCTTCTGGATCTTGACCTGGAATCGAACCCTTTAGCCTATCGATTTTGTTTTGACTGAGCGCCTGGGAATAAGCTGGTCCCCGCAACGTATTTTCATTGGGAGCTGTAGAAATTTCGGAATTACGATTACAATTCGTATTGTTCATGTCTCCACTCCTATTCTGATAGGTTTCTTGATATTTTCTAAGTCTCACCTGAAACCAGTTCCACAGTTCGGGGCTGACACCAAGGGGCGCCCCAACCAATCCGATCGGAGGTGCCCCCCACTGCGTTGGCATTCCAACACTCGAAGGGTAGGGCGTAGGACCGCCACCGTATGGAAGAGGTTGGACACTAAATCCTGGGGGTCGTGGACCAAGAGGCAGAGGGATTACAGAAGGTGGTAGAGGCATGGATGATGGTAGAGGCATGGATGATGGTAGAGGCATGGATGGTGCAGGACAATAGGCAGATGGTTGAGGCATGATTGGGGGGCATGAATAGGGTTGTGGTTGAGGTATCACTGGGGGAGCTACAAATGGTGGGGCTAATGAGGCAGGAGGGCCATAGCCTCCTGGTACCCCGCTGAAGCCAATCTGAAAGCAATAAATAATTTTTTCTCTAAGTAACTGAACAGAAACCACGATAATCATAAAAAATCCACGTTCTAAAGATGTTAACGGCCATAGATGCTAAAAGATGTCGTTAAACTCTGGATCATCATCATCATCATCAGCATCATCTAAATAATGCATGTGAACTTGTCAGGTGCAAGTAATGGCTACTTACCTACTTACTTCATTCAGAAATGAATGATATCAATGCGGTAGTAATCTCCAATGTATTTACATAACACCACTGCTTGCACCTCAAAGACATTTTAAGTCCAATGCAGAGAAAAGTAGTCACCTAAATGTTACTGAAATGTCAAAGGGTTAAGAGAATGTACCAAGTGAATTTACTTCACATGAAGAACACACCAAGTGAATTTGCTTCACATGAAGAATGTACCAAGTGAATTTACTTCACATGAAGTACACTGTCTTATAACTCATCGATTGTTCTTTTGGTAAAACATTTTTGGCAAAACAACAGCAAAACTAGCATAGAAAAAGTACACGCAACCAAAACTAAAGAACATCGTCAAATTTTTAAAATTATAGGTGGTTAAAACTGCTAAAGAAGACATCAAGATTCGATACATTTTACAGGTCCACGGCATGCATGGGATTTTACCTGGTACTTACAAGTGCCTTATAAGTTAAAACCCACTCCTCTTCCTCCTCTCAATGTTTGCAGGTATCACCAAAAGTAGGTATATGATACTTTTTAAGTCACAAAGGTACTTGATTCAAATTCAAGTCTCTTTTCAACTACAAAGGTACTGGGCTCAAGTGCATTTGTGCCCACCTCTCACCTCTAGAGGTTAACTAACTGATTTGTTTATATAAACACCCACCTGCTGTTGATACCGTGTTGATACTGGGTGACTCAACCACGAATTGGGAATAGCAGCTAAAGTAGGCTACTGGGTGAGGCTTGAGCACTACGAGAAGTTGGTCTGCCTTGTAGAAATTTACGCTTATTATACCAATTAACTTCATATTACCCCACTTTACGGGTACAAGCGTGCCAAACTACCGACGAAATAGGCGAATATTCGGAGACCCACACGTTTTGTAATTTAATAACACGACATTATGTGGGGTGGTATGAGCGGGAGGAGGATTTGAACGTCTCACGTTTAAACTAACTTACGTAACTTGGGTTGAAAGCCATGGATGAAAGTCACGGTAAATTAGTCAGAGGCGAAGGAAAACTGAGCTTAGAAGACGTGTCGAAGCAAAACTTCTCCGCTTTACATCAAAACATCTGACTGCACACTCCTCTAGATTCCACGGTGGCGCCAACCATGATAAATAGAGGCGAATAATGACGGTTGTGCTATAATTAACACCAGGATAATTAGAAGATGAGGTTGTGCTGATGGCGATGGTCCAAGCCAACGGTTCCACACTGCTTCGAATCGTGGACCATCCTACCGCTGCCTTCGTAATCGCTTCCACCTTAGCACCATGACGACTCCCAGCTTGCCTTCCGGATTCTGACCTTCCAGTAAATCTGACCCGGTAACCTGGTTAATGCGGACCTTATATGATATAGCGCTGGTGCACGATTTGGTCTCCCTGTAATCGTAAAACCGTAATCGTAAACTCGAGATTTCTACAGCGCCCAACGAAAGCTAAGTCGAGTGAACCAGCTTATTCACAGGCTCTCAGTGAAAACAAAATCGATAGGCAAGAAGGGCTCGGTTCCAGGTCAAGATCAGGCAAGTCAGAAGGTTACGGTGGGTGGTGTTTGGAATAGGATCTGCAGGGTAAATAAGGGAGTAAAAGAGGACTCAGGATAGGATCTGGGGCTGCTTTTTGTGTGGTGCTGAGCTACGTTCGAGATTGCCATTAAATTATACTGCGCAGACTCCAAACAACAAGGGTGCCATCGTATTACGTAACAATCTCCGGCCAACCATTGAATAATCGTCGATATGACTGACATTCATGGCTGCGTTGAGCGTCGATTGGTCCCAGCTGGATGGGAAAATCAACGCTCGTCACCGTCTGCCATTTACTTCACCCGCTTATCCACACTCCTCTTCAATAGCAGCAAAAGTAGTCCGGCTGCATTAAATGTCAAAGCGTCTAGGCCCTAGGCAACAACACACACGCGCACGCACGCACGCACACACACACGCACACACACACACACACACACACACACACACACACACACACACACACACACACACACACACACACACACACACACTGATGTTTAAGGTGTATATGTGTGCGTGCGTGCGTGCGTGCGTGTGTCTGTTACCTAATATACGTATATGTATGTATGCATGCACGCATTTGTGTATGTATGTAGGCCTATGTATGTATGTATGCATGCACGTATGTAGGTATGTATGTATCTGCCTATCTAGATGTTATATATGGCAACTTAGCATATATATATATATATATATATATATATATATATATATATATATATATATATATATATATATATATATATATATATATATATATATATATATATATATATATATATATATATATATATATATATATATATATATATATATATATATATATATATATATATATATATATATATATATATATATATATATATATATGATGCGATGATGCACTTAATGAAACGACGTGCGTACAAGTAGTAGATGTGTACGCAAAGGCAGCGCGGATGTAGACTCGACCAAGAGGCTGGCGGTGTGGTATGCAAAATAATTCCTTGTGAAATTTATACCCCACTGATTGCTTTGTCAAATAAACCTCTGCTCAAACGATGTGGCATTTATCGATTGGTATGCGTATAGTGACACTAGTAAGCCACACGTCTTATAACTATTTATAACTTTTTTATTTTTTATTTATTATAACTTATTTATTTTTATTTATTATAGCTGATTTATTTATTATTTATTTATTTATTATTTATTTATTATTTATTTATTTATTTATTATAACTTATTATGAGTGAGCGAGACAGAAAAAGTTGAGGTAATACTACCAATTGGCTGACGAATGACGAATGCCCGTCTTGCACAGGCCACCAGAGACAATCTAGGCCGGGAGTATGCGCTGGTAGGCGGCTAACTTAAGCCCTGCTTATGCATACGGGCCATGGCCACTAGAGGATATCCGGACGAATCAGACTAGTGTTACGCTAGAGATTCCTTGGTCTCAAATCAACAGCCGTCATTGGCATCCAATCAACACCAGACTTCATTACTCATGAATATTCATATCTGAAATCGGGTATGAAATGGTTATATTGGAATATGGAAATAAAACTTCTAATTTGGCAAAATTTAATTTTGATAAATTCAAGAAGCAAAACTTCAATTTCAATTACATTACATTATTCACGAAACATTCATCTTCCTTTGGTTTGAAATCAACAGCAAGACGTCATTACTCATGAATATTCATATCTAAAACCGGGTACGAAATGGTAATATGCGGAACTATCCGTAAGCTGTGCCTGCTACCATCAACGAGAGACTGCATGGCGGTGGAGCAAACGTGTGCCCAGGCCACATCACCTCATCCTCGACGCAATGCAGTCCAGGGATCCTGAACATAATAACATCAGCTGTTAGCTTTGAATGGGAATTTGTTGGTTGGGCTCTACGTGTAGGCACGGGCATGCCAGCGTTGAATTGTCCAGTTATAAGAGCACTGGTTGTTCGCTGATGAGCATTACGTTCTTGATGACTTTAACGCCATTTAGGCTCGTGTAGGCAGCACTTTGTGATATACTAAGAGGCGCTATATTATAATGTCTAGATGTATGTATGTACGTATGTATGTATGTATGCGTATATACGTATGTATGTATGGATGTATGGATGCATGTATTCGTATATATGTATGTATGCGTATGTATGTAAGTTTGTAAGTATGCAAGTATATACTCATGCATGTAAGTAAGGTAGTGAGCCAGCCAGCGAATAAGCAAGTGGCCTTTGGTTTTATCTAGGAGGGCAGGTTTTCTGGCGGGGCATTAACTGTCGCCACAGCCTTCACACATAATGCCAGAAGAGGAGGACAAACGGACAGGCAAGCCGACCTGGCTCTGCGTCTTCCATCTGCGGACCTACGTCACGGACATGCGCAGTACTGCCAGCGCCCAGGCGACAGCCCAGCCCTGCCGCCGCCCGTATGGCTTAGAGCCGACGAAGACGACGACGACGATGTGGCTTCATTCGATGGCTCCGAGCCATTGAATGTCTCGATAGAGCGGCAGGGGCGACGGCGCGCCATTAACAGGTAGTTGCAAACAAGTGTCAGTTGCAGTTATTCCCGCTAGAGGGCGAGGGAGAGAAACACAGACAGAGGGGTAGACAGAGAGAAAGACAGAGACAGACAGACGGACAGAAAGGGGAAGGATAAGGTCTTGGCTAGTGAGCCCGGCTTCTCGGTTCTTGCTGCTCAGCGGGCTTGGCTCAGCGCAAGAAATATTGACATCCAGTTAAGGAGCTGAGAACCAGATAACGACTATGGCGCTAGATAATTAACAGGGAAGCAGGCTAGCGCTAGATAATAAGCAGAAAACCAGAGTTTACAAGGACACAGGCCACGGTGAAGGTGAGTGAAGCGGTTAACGCGTTTCGCTTCTGTGTGGTATATTGTTATTATTGTGATGTATTGAAAAAGTTAAATAATAATAATAATAATAATTCCCGAATTTCTATAGCGCCACTGTAATAATGCTCAAGGCATCAGTCGATGGTAGCTAAATCGTTGTGCAATCCAGGGTAAGAAGTCTAGTAAAATTTAGATTTCGTGGCAGCTGTACTTAGCCGAACTATGCAGTGACTAGCGTTAAGAATTCGTTCGTTCAGTCATTCATTCAGGACATTTATATAGCGCTGCAGATATCTGTGATGTTTTATTTTTGGGTTGCTGTCGTCATTGTTGTTGTTGTTTATGATGATGATGATGATGATGATGATGATGATGATGATAATGATGGCGATAATGAATTAGTTGCTAATAACAACGATGAACTCTAAGGAAACCAAAGTTTTAAAGCGATTTTTACAGATTCTTGTAGGGAAATCGCAGATAGCTTATAAAAATAAATCTAAAAACTGGCTGATCCAGAGAGCCCCCTCTGCCACGGCTCTTCCCACCTGAATTCATGGAATTGAGTTTGGCTGGAGTTTGGTCCCTGGACTCACAACCTTGCACACCAACCATATGTTCCTTGCACGAGGTTTCCAAACTCAAACGTAAACGCAATGTAAATATAAATCTTCTAAATGTAAATCTTCGAAATGTAATTTCTAAATGTAAATGTAAAGGTAAATCTTCGAAATGAATGAGTGCCACTCAGAAGCTGCGTCAGGGAGAACATCAAATCAAGGACACAGAAGCCAGTTTATTCCGAATATTAAACGTTAGCGCCAGAAGCCAGTTTATTCCGAATATTAAACGTTAGCGCCAGAAGCCAGTTTATTCCGAATATTAAACGTTAGCGCCAGAAGCCAGTTTATTCCGAATATTAAACGTTAGCGCCAGAAGCCAGTTTATTCCGAATATTAAACGTTAGCGCCAGAAGCCAGTTTATTCCGAATATTAAACGTTAGCGCCAGAAGCCAGTTTATTCCGAATATTAAACGTTAGCGCCAGAAGCCAGTTTATTCCGAATATTAAACGTTAGCGCCAGAAGCCAGTTTATTCCGAATATTAAACGTTAGCGCCAGAAGCCAGTTTATTCCGAATATTAAACGTTAGCGCCAGAAGCCAGTTTATTCCGAATATTAAACGTTAGCGCCAGAAGCCAGTTTATTCCGAATATTAAATCAAGGACACAGAAGCCAGTTTATTCCGAATATTAAACGTTAGCGCCAGAAGCCAGTTTATTCCGAATATTAAACGTTAGCGCCAGAAGCCAGTTTATTCCGAATATTAAACGTTAGCGCCAGAAGCCAGTTTATTCCGAATATTAAACGTTAGCGCCAGAAGCCAGTTTATTCCGAATATTAAACGTTAGCGCCAGAAGCCAGTTTATTCCGAATATTAAACGTTAGCGCCAGAAGCCAGTTTATTCCGAATATTAAACGTTAGCGCCAGAAGCCAGTTTATTCCGAATATTAAACGTTAGCGCCAGAAGCCAGTTTATTCCGAATATTAAACGTTAGCGCCAGAAGCCAGTTTATTCCGAATATTAAACGTTAGCGCCAGAAGCCAGTTTATTCCGAATATTAAACGTTAGCGCCAGAAGCCAGTTTATTCCGAATATTAAACGTTAGCGCCAGAAGCCAGTTTATTCCGAATATTAAACGTTAGCGCCAGAAGCCAGTTTATTCCGAATATTAAACGTTAGCGCCAGAAGCCAGTTTATTCCGAATATTAAACGTTAGCGCCAGAAGCCAGTTTATTCCGAATATTAAACGTTAGCGCCAGAAGCCAGTTTATTCCGAATATTAAACGTTAGCGCCAGAAGCCAGTTTATTCCGAATATTAAACGTTAGCGCCAGAAGCCAGTTTATTCCGAATATTAAACGTTAGCGCCAGAAGCCAGTTTCGCCGGCAGAAGTCAGTTTAGCCAGCAGAAGCCGGTTTCGCCGGCAGAAGCCAGTTTAGTCCGCAGAAGCCAGTTTAGTCAACAGAAACCAGTTTAGTCATCAGAAGCCAGTTTAGTCAGCAGAAGTCAGTTTAATCCTAAGATTTCATGTTAAGCCCTAGAAGATGGTGCAGTCCGGCGAAGCCAGCTTAGACCCCCGAAGCCATATGGAGGGAAGTATGGTCGGTTTGCCGGCCCTGGATCCGGCTTTGCTTGGATCCACCCTTAAATGTAAATGTACACGTTTTTCTATAGCGACCGCATGGCCTCGACCCTGGGCATTTTTCATTTTTTTGTTTTAGCCTTAGCTTGCGAATACTAATTGACTGAATTATTAAAGCATAGAGAGGTCGCTTCATTGACTGGCTGTCAAGCCGATTCCATCTTCAAATGATGACACATCCAGGGGCGCTGATCTCTATGAGACATGAGGACATGTGGATGTCATTGTAATTAGACATTTTTATAGCCTCGCTTCGAGAGAAGCTGAGCATTGGCGCTCTCGAGAGTAGCCTAAACGATGCTAAATGTCATTAGCAAGCAGTGCTGGGATAACTAGTCACCAACGGCGGGCACCCACATACCCCTAGAACCCAAACAATGGATTCCGATCCAGAATTGATAGGGGGATATGTCCCACAAGTATTTATGTCGAGGGGCCCCTGCAATACTTTTGGAAGTCTAGTGGTTAGGGTGTTGGACTTTCAACCCAAAGTTCGGGGGTTAAAATCCCGGCCAAGGCAGAAGATGTTTCGAGGTGTCTACTCCACTCGCCCCACCCCAGCGAACTCAGCTAGAAGTAGACTGTCGATGAGAGGATCAGGGGCGAGGTTAACGACTGGCCATTCGCCCTTGTATGCCGAGGCCAAGAATGTGAGGTCGCTAACATTTCATACCCATGGCTGCATTCTCTTTTCTTCTTGACCCCCAGATCCTGACTTGGCACCAACAGAGACCAAACATCCTGGCAGTACCAGACTTTATATAGCGCCGCCGAAAGGTTAGCTTCTAACGCTTGTGTGGCGCTAAAAAATCTCGGAGATTACAGTTACAGTTACATTAATTCTTTGTGTATTATTCCCTTAAATGATTACATCAATTTCATATGAAAACCAGATGAGGCGATGTTATCCCCTTTTTAATGTTGTCCCCCTCTTGAGGCGATGTTGTCCCCTTTTGAATGTCGTCCCCTCTTGAGGCGATGTTGTCCCCTCTTGAGGCGATGTTGTCCCCTCTTGAGCCGATGTTGTCCCCTCTTGAGGCGATGTTGTCCCCTCTTGAATGTTGTCCCCTCTTGAGGCGATGTTGTCCCCTCTTGAATATTGTCCCCTCTTGAATGTTGTCCCCTCTTGAGGCGATGTTGTCCCCTCTTGAGGCGATGTTGTCCCCTCTTGAGGCGATGTTGTCCCCTCTTGAGGCGATGTTGTCCCCTCTTGAGGCGATGTTGTCCCCTCTTGAGGCGATGTTGTCCCCTCTTGAGGCGATGTTGTCCCCTCTTGAATTTGGGGGACGGACGGATCTACGCTACTGCGAAGGATCTCACCCAATTAATTCATTGAAAATGAGCAAGGTTGAGGCCATATGGTTCCTATAGCAAAATGCGTACATTTGCCCTTACATTTACTGGACGCACACCTCCTTGTTTTTGCCAATACAATGGTTGTCATGGCTACGCTCTTGCAAGGGACGCAGCCGACAGCATGGAATAACCAATGAGCTTTAAGTAGGGCACAGATTTGTGTCAGCGGATAACGAAAACAACTAAAGAAGGCGCAGGCAGCTGCTATAGATGGGAGGTGATATATCGGGGGCGGGCAGGGTTTGGCAGGGGCCTAGAACAGCACCCCAACATTGGGTGGTCAAATTATTTCCTTTTTCACCCCTTCTTATGAAATTAGTTAAGCTGAAACATTTTAGATACAAGCTACAGCTCAGCGCATGACGTCGCTGTTGGGGCCGTATTGAAAAATCCTATTTCTCCTCTTCCCCTTACTTCTCCCCCTCCGTGAGCGAGGATGCCGGTTCGCGTCCTGGTCTTGGCTTCAGAGATTTGAATCTCGGGCTAGCACGGTCCGTACACGGGGACCTTAAATGGCGTGGCACCCATTCAAACGGGCAGCGGTGGTGAAGGATCTCACCCTATAAATTCATTGAAAATGAACAGGGTCGAGGCCATACGGTTGCTATAGAAAACCGTGTACATTTACATTTGCATTAACCTATCGATCTTGTTTTAATTTAGCGCCTGGGAATAAAACGGTTCCCGCGACTTAGGGCCTAACTCTATATGAGCGCTATAAAATTCTTAAGATTACAATTACGACTAGCCAACACCCCATGTACATTACATATGCATAGACCGTGCTAAATGAAGTTGCATATGCACTTGTAATGTACATAGGGTGTAGGTTAGTCGTAATTGTAATCAAGATTTTTTATAGCGCCCATAGAGAGTTATGTAATGTAGTCCGTGCCAAAGGAAGTTTAACTTCATACTTAAAACATCGATACAGATTCCTGTGAATATTTCAGAGCCGAAAGAGGAAGCAGACGACAATTGTTCGGCGCCGACTGAAGTCGACTTCCGTCGACGCATGCGCTCTGAAACATGGCTCCAGCGCCATCTGTCGACAACGTCAAGGTTCGAAACCATTCATGATCTTCGAAATTCGCCGCAAGGGGCGCTGCATCGGTAGCAGCGCTTCAGCCGTTGTCTCGCGAGTTACTGTCCTCGCCCAATTTCCTCCTCCTTCATACGTATGCCCTTGATTAGTCCCCTCACGTGCTCAGCATCCAGAAATCCCAGACTGGCCTCACTTTATGTAGCCCCTCATCTTCATACATTAGGATGAACGTACGTGTGCATGTAAGTAAGTAAGTGTTTGTATGTATGTATGTGTGTATGTATGTATATGAGTGTGTACGTATGTATGTGTGTATGCATGTATATATGTGCGTATGTATGTATGTATGTATTTGTGTATGTATATGTGTATATGTGTGTGTATGTACGTGTGTGTATGTATAATAGTGGTAGTTGTAGTAGTAGTAGTAGTAGTAATGGTAGTAGTAGTAGTATTACTACTACTACTACTGCTACTACTACTACTACTACTGATAATATTAATAATAATAATAATAAAGAGACGATTGATAGAGCGCCGTAGTACGTACGTATGTATCTGTGCCTTTATCTAACAATTTATATAGCGCCGTTAAGGAAGGTGAAAAAGTCATGTGATCTGATGCACAAGCAAATCCTTATCGCTCCATCACGTCAACAGAGCTTAATGGGTAAACGCGCGCGCGCGCTCGCACACACACGCATACACACATACACACGCATACACACACATACACACGCGCATACACACACACGCATACACACATTTGCACAGATACAAACCTAAGCGTATATATATAATGTCTCTCCTTATATAGCACTATATTTCAGCAAGTATTAAGCTTATCTGTAAACACGTGACCACATAAAATATAAATGCATAAAATACATAAATACTCTAGTGTATACATATAGATATGTATGTTTATGTATGTGTATGGATATGTATGTTTTTAATCAGCCTCACTTCTGTGTTGCCCGGTTGATTGATATATAAGATGTGGGCGTTGTATATATGTATATATTCTTTGTATATTCTTGTTGGTTATATATATATATAAGGCCCGGTTCAACACCCGTTGTATATATATATATATACACAGACATACATAAATGTTAGGAATATTCAGCAAATGACCAGTATATATATATACACGTGTGTGTGTAAATAAATGCATGTATATATAAGTATATATATGTATATGTGTATATATCTATATATAGACTAATGGTTGTGAGCACGTGGACGGTGACTGATGCTGGTGATGGTGATGTTGGTGATGATGATGCTGGATGCGGGTGATGGCGTTGGCCGGTGAACGTGGCTGGCTACGTGCTCAGCATCCGTAAACAAGTATTGTCGCCGATCTGTCGTCCGTCGGTGAGCAAGCGACGGAGACAGACAGACACAGACAGACAAACAGACAGACAGACAGACAGACAGACAGACAGACAGACAGACAGACAGACAGACAGACAGACAGACAGACAGACAGACAGACAGAATGCCTGTGAGCAAGCTACGGAGACAGACCGACAGACACAGACAGACAGACAGACAGACAGACATGCCTGTGAGCAAGCTACGGAGACAGACAGACAGACCCACTGGCACCGAGACAGAGACAGACAGAGACAGACAGACAGACATTGAGATCCACAGGCACCGAGACAGAGATAGACAGACAGAGACAGACAGAGATAGACAGACAGACAGAGACAGACAGACAGACAGATCCACAGGCACCGAGACAGACAGGCAGAGACAGACAGGGACAGACAGACAGACAGAGACAGAGAGTGGGAGAGGGCAGTAATTAACCGTGTCGCACTGCGTCCTCTTTGTCAAACTCTTCCTCCTCCTGCCTCTCAATTCCTCATCTTCTTTCTCTTTTTCCTCCTCTTTTCCTTTTCTGTTTAAAGTCTTCTGCTGCTCATTCTTCTCCTCTTCTCCCTCCTCTTCCTCCCCTCCCTCCTATTTTCCCTCCTCTTCCTCCTCTTCTATCCCTCTTCATCCTCCTCCTTTCCGTTCTCTTTTTCCTTTTCTTTCTCCTCTTTTTCTCCTCTTCCTCCTCTTTCTCCTTTTCCTCCTCTTCTTTCTCCTCTTCTTCCTCTTCTCCATCTCTTCTTTTTCGTCTCCTTATTCCTACTTATTCTTCCTCCTCTTTTTCCTCCTTTTTCTGCTCCTCTTTCCGTCTTCATCTTACTCATTTTCTCCTCCTATTCATACTTATTCTTCCTCCTCTTCTTTCTCCTCTTCCTCCTCTTCCCCTTTTCCGCCTCCGCTTATTTGTCCTCATTCCTACTCATCCTTTCCATCCTCTTCCTATTCCTGCTCTTCCTCATACTGTGTTTTCTCCCTTTCCTCTTATTCCTTTCCCTTCCATCCTCCTTCTGTCATTCCTCTTCCTCCTGCTAATGCCTATGCCGGCTACAGCTGGGCAGAACGTGTTGTCATCGGAGTAAAATTGGGGTAGGAGGAGGAAGAACTTGAGCCCATGCAAATATTAGTCACACCTCCTCATCCTCATGTTCGTCGTCCTCATCTTCTTCGTATTCTTCCTCCTTCTCATTTATCCCTCTCTTGTGTTTATTCTCGTGTTGATATCGTGCTTTTTCCCTCAGTCCTTTCATTCTGCCAGCTGTTTGGCTAAACTGTTCCTTCTCCCTCTCCCCACCTCCTCATGTTCCTTCTCCTTCTCCTCCTTATTTTCCTCCTCCTCCTCCTCCTCCTGCTCTTCTCCTTTTCACTTTTCTCCTTTTTTCTCCTGCCTCTCTTTTTCCTTTGCGCCCTCCTTTTCGTTTTCCTTCTCCCCTCTTTTCCTCTTTCTTCTCCTCCTCTTCCTCTTACTCATGCTCTTACTTCTCCTCTTTCTTCTCCTCCTCCTGCTCTTCCGGTTTTCTCTTTCTCCTCCTTTTTCTTCTCCTGTTTCTCGTCCTCCTTCGCGTCCTGTTTATACTTTTCTGCCTACTACTCTTCTTTCTCCTCCTCCTCTTCTTTCTTACTTTCCTGTTCTTTCTTCCTCTCCTCATTCTCTTCCTTCTCCTCCTCTTCTCATTCTCCTCGTTCTTCTCCTCTTACTTCTCATTCTCCTTCTCTTCCTGTTCCTCCTCCTTCTCTTCTTTCTTACTTTCCTCTTTTTTCTTCCTCTCCTCATTCTCTTCCTTCTCCTCCTCTTCTTCTCATTCTCCTCGTTCTTCTCCTCTTTCTGCTCATTCTCCTCCTCGTCCTCCTCCTCGTGCTCCTCTTATTACCTATCGTCCTCGTGCCTTGCATCCTCCGCTCGGACCTCTTCTGCTTTCCCTCATCCTCCTCTTCCACTTCATCCTCCTGCTTCACTCTCTCCTCTTCCGTCTCATCCTCTCACACGTCCTCCTCTTCCACTTCATCCTCCTGCTTCACTCTCTCCTCTTCCGTCTCATCCTCTCACACCTCCTCCTCTTCCACTTCATCCTCCTGCTTCACTCTCTCTTCCGTCTCATCCTCTCACACGTCCTCCTCTTCCACTTCATCCTCCTGCTTCACTCTCTCCTCTTCCGTCTCATCCTCTCACACGTCCTCCTCTTCCACTTCATCCTCCTGCTTCACTCTCTCCTCTTCCGTCTCATCCTCTCACACCTCCTCCTCTTCCACTTCATCCTCCTGCTTCACTCTCTCCTCTTCCGTCTCATCCTCTCACACGCCCTCCTCTTCCACTTCATCCTCCTGCTTCACATCCTCTTTTCTTGTCTGACCCTCTCCGGCCTTTCTGTTCCCTGGGGATCGAAATGGCATTGGGCTATATTTAGGCCGTTGCTAGGGCCGTAATTGCGCGACGACAACGAATTTAGGGGAGAGGTTTTCGAGATGGTCTTCCGCCATCTCTCTCTCTACTTCTGTGCTGACAAAACTAATAACTCCATATATGGTATGATGATATATATATACATATATATATACATATATATATATATATGTGTGTGTCTATGGATGTATATATACACATATGAAGTGCTAATATACATTGGATGATATATGTATAAGTGCTAATTTACGTATATATAAGTGCTGTTATACATTGGATGATATATACAGTATATATATATATATATATATCATCCAATGCCTATTAGCACTTCATGTGTATATATACATCCATAGACAGTTATATATATATATATGTATATATGTATTGATCACTGTGTATTATAATTTGCTGTTTAATTTATAGACTGTATACCTGTATACTATAAAAAGCACTAATATACATTGAATGCCTTTATAGAGAGCGAGAGACAGAGATAGAAGCACGTTATAATTATTATAATTACTATGTTATAATAAATATGCTTTTTGTTGTTATTATTATTGTTATTTTATAATTTTTATTTTTATATTTATTGTTGACTAAAGGCGATTAGTTTCTAATGTTTAACGACATCTTATGACATCAAAGGCCGTTGACGTCGCCCTCCTCCTTTATCCAGGCTTGGGACTGGCACTGCCCCAAACAAGGCTGTGCCGGAGTTGAAATTCATTGAACGCAGTTGTCTTGTCCATGGGTTTAACGACATCTTATGGCAATTAAGGCCGTTGACGTCTTCGACATGAAAATGTTGTTGACGTTGTCCACAAGTTCATTTCTTTCTTCTTATCGTTTCCTTTAAGATTTTTGTTTCCGTAGGTAATGTATGTATTTTTTTTAAACTGATTGCAGCACGACATGGCTGAGAGACCAAATGCAGGCGAAGGGGAGGGATTCTATTGACTGGTTGATGGCACCTTTGTTGACTTCTTGTTGGTTTTCTTCTTGTTGGAAGACTGTCCATTACGGCTCTTGTGTGTCGTCCATTAAGGGTCTTCTCAGTTGCTATAAAGCCTTTTCTCTGTAATCTTGAACTCAGTTCAACGCAGTTGGCGGCTATATATAACGTTGGCTAAACGTGTTTTAAATGTGTCCATTTTGAGCTTCATATTTAACGATAAAGTTTACAAATAATGATTCTGATAATTATTAGTATTATTTTAATTATCATTTCTGTATTTTTACAATGCCATATTGACAAGGATCAATCGCTGGCGTTTACAACTGTTTGTCAGGACTTGTAGACCACACTAGTGCGTGTTATACGATGCTGCCAGTCACTTGTGGCTGGTCCGTGGTCGGGGGGGGGGTATGGATGGGAAAGACGAGGAGAGGGCTTTACCGGTAAATACGGGCAAAACGCCCCCAGTCCGTTATATTACCGTTATTATCGTTATTGCAGTCGACGTGTTATCAGTCAGATGAATTGGTTTTTAATAATTCGGACCAAGTACAGGTCTATTCTTGTTCAACTACAGATTCCAGTCCAACACAGTCTGATCCCACTTGATGCGATTTGGGAAAATCACAAAGGCCGTGCTTAACAGCACCGATTTTGAGTGGCTGAGGCTTTGTAAGCAGAATAATTCTCCGCTCAACCAGCTCCTCTTCTGTCCTAACACTTCTCCGTCCTCCCGTCACCTCATCCTTAAAATTTAGAAACGTTCCAAAGCCATATAGAATAAACTCCTACCAGAATTGCAACAATTGTCTGATCCATCATACGAACTCACCAACACTTCACCTATTGCAATTTCTGCGCAGCTCTTCCACTCAAAACTGAAAACACTCCTCTTCCACAAATGCTATCCTGATTCTTCGACTTCCCCTTATCTCACTTTCCGGTTCAATTCCAAACACCATCCACCATACCCTGCCTGACTCTTGGATTTTTACATGGAACCGAACCTTTCTAGTCTATCGATTTTATTTTGACTGAGCCCCCGTGAACAAGCTGTTTCCCGCGACTTAGCTTTCGTTGGGCGCTGTAGAAATCTCGAGTTTACGATTACGATTACACTACGTTGTCGTTATTGTGATTTCAGCCGGTTAGTTCCATGGAGAAGGTTCTGGAGTTCCTCTGCTGTCCCCGTGGTCTGTGCCAGTACCTCTGCGACTGCCTTCGGGGCCTCGTGACCGACAAAGGAGGCCAGACCGTTCCAGCGAGGACACCCTCCGGGAAGATCCGCAAGGAGGACATCGAGTACCTGATCGACCGTCAGCCCGTCTCCCGATTCGACTCGGTCGCCAGTCACGTGAGCGTCAGCAGCGGAAGTTGCTCGGCCCAGAATTCCCCGCGGTCTCCGCGCAGTGCCAGCTTCCGTGAACGGGTCGACTCCGACCGCAGCCAGGAGAGCTACGGCCGGGCGTCCTCCTCGTCAGGGTCGGAGTACCGTCGCGTCGTCGGGACCCCGAAGCCCATCATCGACATGCGCCCGATCGAGTTCTGGACGGCCAACAGGGAGCCAGTCCAGCCGAGGTCCCAGCGACGCCGTCTGCCGAGCGAGAGCGAGATCAGCCTGGAGGACCTGCGACCGGACCTCTACACGTCCGAGAGCGCCGAGCGGCAGGACGAGGAGTGCCTGACGGACGAGGAGAAGCTGAACCGCTTCCAGCTGGGGCAGATCCACTTCAGCCTCCAGTACGAGATCGGCGCCAAATGCCTGATGGTACGCCTGATCGAGGCGCGCGACCTGCCGCTCCCGTTCTCCCAGGACTCCAACCGGCAGGACATGGCTCACTCGAATCCCTACGCCCGCATCTGTCTCCTGCCCGACCGCAAGGACTCGCAGCAGACGACCGTCCAGCGCAAGACGCAGGACCCGACGTGGGAGGAGTCGTTCCGCTTCGAGATGGCCCTGAAGGAGGTTCACGAGAGGACCCTCGAGATCACCGTCAAGGACTTCGACAAGTACTCGCGCCACTGCGTCATCGGGCAGGTCCATCTTGGGCTCGATACGGTCAATCTCATCAAAGGTGGACACATGTGGAAGCCCCTTCTTCCCTGCGCCACCAGGGTGAGTACCCCTCAGGCTGAATTTGCAAAGAATGGAGATGGGTAAAAGCTAAGGGGTGGCGGGCCAAATATGGTGGATCGGTGATTTTCAACTTGCTTACCCAACCTGGTTTCTCTGACCCAACAGAATTCAACCCGGCTTCTCCAAGTGATTATGATTTTGGATTGCAATTTTGACTTGAACCGACCATCGACTGATGCCTTGGGCATTATGATAACGGCGTTGTAGAAGTCTTTAGATTAGATTGGATTAGATTAGATTAGATTAACAGTCAATCCAGTGGGCTGTTCCAAAGGAAAAACACAGACGTTGGCTGCTTGACTGGCTCGCTGACTGACTGGCAGTCTGTTTGGCTGGCCGTTTTCAGGGTTCTACACTTGAGCAATCTGGAATTTCCAGGTCTTTATTTTTAGTCATCGGAAATTTCCATGTCGTTTATTAGTCATCAAGATTTTAGATGACCTTTATCAAGTTTCCCAGTTTTTTTGATGACCTTCTCTATTAGTTTCCAGGATTTTAATGATCTTTTTTAGTTGATTTCTGTCGGTAGCCAGGTATCTTATTTTCCATCTTATTTCATCGCCTTTTTACCTCACGATTTTAGTAGGTCACTCTCGCTCTAACCAGTTTCGGGTAAATCAATTACATCCCCTAAAAAAAATCAAATGGGCGCATGCCCAGACTGCCCCCCACTGGACCCGCTCATGACTCTGTATTCATACTGCCTCTGACAAACTACGGCTCTTCCTTCTGTCGTGTGAGTATGCTTCTCTGTCCTCCTGCGTGTATCTCCTTCTTCCAGCCTCCCCTCGTCCAGTCTGTTTACGCTCTTCCATCGACCTATCAACGCGGCCGCTGCGGTTGCCATAGCAACACCCAGGTCTAAAATTAGCGCCTGGCTCGCCGGCGCAACGCGCCTCAACCGTCGTCCTCTCAAGTCGCCGTCGCCGCCCTCGCTGCGGCCACAAGCGCCGTCTGAAAGTCGGCGTTCATGAATTCTAAGCCACTGTCTGGATTCATTTGACGACGGTCACCCACGGACGGACGGACGGACGGACGGACGGACGGACGGACGGACGGACGGACGGACGGACGGACGGACGGACGGACGGACGGACGGACGGACGGACGGACGGACGGACGGACGGACGGACGTGGCTGTGTTTTCTGCTACTGCTTTTCGGTGTCGAGTGAACGGGATTTTCGCCGAATTCGGATGCACGTCATCGCGTGTGAAGCCGATCGGACAAAAACAGTCTATTACTAAAAATGGTGTTTCGACGAAGACTCCCGAGCGAGTCAGTTCGTCCGTCTTGCCCTTCATCCGTCAGCCCATCCGTCCATTTCTGCTCTTTATGACCTGCCCGGTCTCTCTGTCTGCCTACTTTCTATCTTCTCTCTTCCAGATTCCACCCTTCTCTGGTTACTTACATCCTGCATTCTCTTTTGCATTTTCTGCCTACGGTGTCATCATCTCTCTGTCCTTCTCTCTCGGTGTATGTCTCTCTCGCTATATATATATATATATGTGTGTGTGTGTGTGTGTCCAGCCATCCATCCTTCTCTTCTAATAACAGCCCATATTTCCCGTATTCCTTCTTTCATCCTTCCAAATCCTTGTTTTGCCCCTTTCTTCTCTTGATCTTTCGTTTTCTTTGGCTATTTTTTCTGTCTTCTTTGCGGGGAGCACGGGTTCGAACCTCCCCTTTGAGCCACCCCTCAGACGGTTACTGTGTAAGGACCTCGAGCAAGTCCCTCACAACTGCTCTGTGCCATCGATGCTGTATATGGACGTATTGACTGAGCCCGTGACAGGCAAGGCTGTAAACCAGCGAAGTCATATAGTCTACTTCACCCTGGATTTTGCGCTATTCCATCTTGGCCCCTAGCGAACATAAATCCGCACTTCAAATTCAGATGTTCTGACATTGTTCAAGTAAGTGTTTTAAAAAAAATAAAATAAATAAAGGCTGTGAAGATAAAATGTCCATATAAATTACAAATAAATAAAATAAAAATATATGCTGAACATAATCATACAGCCTGAAACAGTACGTGTATGGAACGTCTGTGACAGATATTGCTAAAATTGCGTGACAGTGACTTTCATTGTCTGCGCTTTCAATTTTGCTTTCGTTATTATACGAAGGTCATTTCGTCGCCCTGGGAATTTAATCAATCGTTTGTGAAACGATGACTACTTAGTATATGCAAATTGGTTTTCCGTGTCCAAGGAGATGGCAACAAGATCCTTCATCCTCTGTCAAGGAACTGGTGCGGCGATGTTGAACGCTGGATGTAATTTTGATGTAGAACAATCTCTTTAGGAGTAGGTCTTGATTTTTAAAAGTTTATGCATGATAAGATACACTGAAAAGCCTGTTTTAAGATTTATGTGACAGCTGAGAACGTTTTAATCTAATCTAATCTACTCTAATCTAAACTAATCTACGCTAATCTAATCTACTTCGATCTAATCTAATCAAATAGCTTCTCTGGAGTCGTTATCATAATGCCCAAATCGATGATTTCTTTCAGTGAAATCACAATTTAAATCTTAATCCATTGGAGAAGCCGGGTCAAATCCGCTAAAATGACACCAGGTTTTTAAAAAGCAACTGCCGGAAGGTTAAATTTATAAAATATTACTTTTGCTTTATATAAACCTAAGACCTTTAAACTGATTTTCAAGTTTATTGTATCGTTATATATCGCAAGGGCTGTTTGTTACATCTCGCTAAAATGGCGTCGCATCCGGCCCTGGCCTAGCCCAACAAATTTGTTTGACCTACTTTCAAAAACCACTCAGCCCACAGTTCAATAATGTTGTTTTGAAAGCAACTGCCGGTGGCAATAATTAATTAAAATGTTGCCTTTGTTTTATATAAAACCGGGTCGCAGAACAAGCAAATTATTTGCCGCCATTTCATAGCCTTTCTGCTGAAGTTCGTCGGTCTTCTTACGTGCGTGTTGAATCTTTCGATTAATTAATTCCGTTGGAATTTAGTGTTGAATCTTTTCGATTAATTGATTCCGTTGGAAATTGCTGTTGAATCTTTCGATTAATTAATTCCGGTGGAATTTACTGATTAATCCAGGAGAGATAGTACTAAGAATTTGATTTAAAGAAAACAACTATTGATCACATTTAGTAAACGTGCCGAAAATAATATATAGTTCACTGAAGGGGGTTCGTTTCTTCGGTATCGCCACCTATTGACTAAATTGTATATACTTATGTTGCGCATATTTTACAAATTTCCTTAAGGAGTTGGAAGATGGGTTCGATTTTTATTCTCGGACAGTTTTAAGATGAAGTCATACGCTCGGCTGTCATGAGAATTATTGCTGGTAGTGAAAACTGACATCTTACGAGATTAGAAATGCCTTTGGTTATTGTTTTTTTGCCACTTTGGTTTTTATAATTCCTGTTGGTTATAGCGCAGATAGAGTACGGGTTCGAGTCTTCTTCCCTGAGACGGTTACTGTGTAGGGACATTGAGGAAGTCCTTCACTCGCAATTCCACAGCGCCATCGATTGATGCTTAGTCACATTAGATAGCGGCGCCTAATAAATGCAACAATAGTAACATGCTATTGGTTGAAAACAGATAAACCGCTTACATTACGTCGCATTCCTCCTCACTACATTACAGTACGTAACATCACTTCACATCACGTTACCTCAGAATACATTGCATTTACATTGCATCACACCTGCGTTACGTTTACGTTTATGTTACAACGTTCTAGGTAAATCCAGACCTGGGCGAAATCCTGCTGTCCCTCAACTACCTTCCGACGGCTGGAAGACTCAACATCGATGTCATCAAGGCTCACCAGGTCCTTCAGACTGACCTGATCGGGGGAGCGGGTATGTCATCTTTTGAATCGGTTGTCCCATGGGGATCTGCCCTACTAATCTAACCTAAACTTCTGTTCTAACTTCTATAGCGCTACAGTAATAATGCCAAAGGCATCAATCTTCAATCAAGGTGTCAGTGGTCGCTGCTAAGCAAAGTGAGTGTGTAAACCAGATCCAAGTTGAGTACGATCAAAAGGCAAAAGGAAAATCAGAAAATATGTAACACTAAAACACCCTACATAAACTTGACTAAGCTCGAATAAATACTTGAATATATTTTAATAAACCTGAATAAACTTGAATAATATGAATATTAATGAATAGACTTGAATATATTATCTACTAACAGTTAACATTTTCTGTTTACTGTCTAACTCTAGTATCAGCATTTGATTTTGTACAGCATCCATCTGCCATTTATTGTTGGACACTTGTGCGCGCCGTCATTTGACATTGTAAAGCTCCCTTGAAGTGGCTTATTACTGACGATGCTGTATAGATTGTAGTGATTACAATTACAATTACATAAAATGAATGTTTTTATGAACCTAACGAGGTTTCAGTAGACTTGAGTGAGAGCTTCTATGAGTAGATAGATGCGTCGCCTGCGTTGCAGATCCTTTCGTGAAGGTGGCGTTGGTGATGGACCACAAGGTCGTCAAGGTGAAGAAGACATCGATCCAGAAGAATACAATCGACCCAGTCTTCAACGAATCCCTCAGCTTCAACGTGGCCCAGGACCAGCTCGGGTCTTGCTCGCTGGTCGTGACCGTCTGGGACCACAACTCCAAGACCAAGGACGAGTTCATCGGACGCATCGTCATGGGCAAACAGTCGACGAGCCACTTCGAGGCGGCTCACTGGAACAAGATGATCCACTGCCAGAGGTCGCCCATCGCGCAGTGGCACACGCTGCTCTCGCGAGACGAGTGTGACCGGAAGTGCGACATCTCGTCTGTAGTCTCGTAGATGCTCGCCAGATCTCGCGGAATTGCTGAATGAGAAAGTGTTGCCAAGTCTGTTGCTGAAGACTTGGGTTGGGTTGAGATGAGGGTCCGGGTTAATTTGAGCAGTTTTAGGCGTCAGTGTTAGGCTTAGGCGTAGGTTAAGGATTTGTTTGGGGTTGAGTTTTAGGGCTAGGGTTTGATTGGGTTAGTTTTCTGATTATAGGGTCTGGGAAATTTCTAGCTTCAAATTCGGTTTTGGAATTGTGGAAGCTTCTTACTTCGGGTTTGGTTTAGACTTAGATTGTTGTAAGTTCTTTTTATTTTTATTAGGCCTAGTGTTGTTGTTGTTTTTGTTGTTGTTTTTGTTGTTGTTTTTGTTGTTGTTTTTGCTGTTGTTTTTGTTTTTTTTTGTTTTTTGTTTTTGTTGTTTTTGTTTTTGTTGTTGTTTTCGTTGTTGTTTTTGTTGTTGTTTTTTGTTATTATTATTGTTATTACTATTATTATTATTATTATTATTATTATTTAAAAAACTAGAGGGTGATGTGAAACAAATTGAGAGATTTGTTTTATATTATTATTATTATTTTTGCCCGAGGTAAGTGCAATCCCTTAGGAACAACAAATTAATACTACTACTTTTATTATCATTATATATTATTAGGCCACATTTTTAGTAGTAGTAGTAGTAGCAGCAGCAGTAGTAGTAGTAGTTATAACAGCAGTAGCAGAGGCGACAGCAGTAGGCTATTATTGTTATTGGTGAGGGTTGGGTTCCAAAGGCGGGGTGAAAGGTTACCTATCTAGTCTTGGTTTCAATCACCTTGCTGTTGTTACCCTACCCTGGATTTGGTTGTTGGCCTACCTCTTTCCCAGAATCACTGCGGTCATTCGAATGCTTCGTTTAAGGAAACCTGCAAAGGATTGTTTACGTCGTTGCCTAGGTAACGGGCTGATTATCCAACGAAATATTCAAAATGGAGTTATTGTTGTGTCGTGCGTTGTGACGTCACATTATCGTTAGGCCGTGTAAGTATAAGTCTAGGCTGAAGCATGAAGCTATTCGTTTTAGTGGCTAGATGTCGCTAACGGTGTTGTATAGTTGTGACGACACCTTGCGTCGAATTGTTGTCGAACTGAACTTGACTTTTGACCTAGAAACCAGTCATCCAAATATCCGTGTCATTTGGGACAGTTTTTGTAAATAACAACTAGCTCAACAACCTCTATAACATTTTTGGCGAATTGTTTCATTCAACGTATCTATGTTTTACTGTGATTGCTCGACTCATGCGTTCACCCGTCCGTTCTCTAGCCTTGTATCACTTCTATTTCCGTTTCCGGGTCAACATAACGTGACCTCCGACAGTCTGAGATTTTCGTAGATGTTTTTAAACTCTACGATTGTCGAAACAATCGATTCGATTCATGGCAGATTTAAACAAATTGTAGTATTTATTCTGTGTTGCATTGCACTGGCATATTTTAGGTTGTGCACCGGTTCACAGACTTCGTTCTTTTTGTTCCGGATAATTTATGGATTTTTTTGCAATTTAATGAAGTCTAATTTGTCTAATTTATCCCGTGGTCGCATTTGTTAAAATGGTGTGTAATAAACTGCAGATGAAGTTGTTCTTCATATCCTGCAATATAGGATAATTGGTAGATTGTTTGGCAGTCTATGTGTCCGACAGTTTTGTGTTTGAAAGCGTTGTTAGCAGTATTTTGTGATTGAGTGTCCGTGATTGACAGTTTTGTGATTGACAGTGTTCGTGGTTGACAGCGTCAGATGTCGACAGTTTTTTGCGATTGACATCTGTGCATTGTTGACAGTATTTTCGGTGTTAACATTATCGGTGTCGAAATACTTACCTTTCTTGAATCACTTATCTAAACAGCAGAGGCAGTACACGTGTCCTTGCGACGATTTAAAATAGAGCTAGAAAAGTATCCCATAATACCTTGCGCGTGGCGTTGTTTTTATACGATGAAATGACTTATTTTGGCTTTTTTCGGAGTTTATTACAGAAGGAAATTATTCGTGTAATTTATTGAAGCTTCAAAATCCTTTCTTTTATTATCTATCTACAGGTCTTTCGTCTGGGCGACGATCTAAATTAGCGCTAGAAGATTTTCCCATAATACGTTGCACGTGGCGTTGTTTTTGTACGCTGAAGCACTTATTTTTGAATTTTTCGGAGTTTATTATAGAAAGAAATATTTTGTTAGATGAATTTTACAAACAGTTTGTAGTCGATCCATTTTGTGTGTGTTTAAAATGACGTTTAAAGTTATCTTCGTGCTAGTAACGCGATACATGCAAAATTTGAGATGTTATCATGAAGACCATAATAACCATGGAGTTAAAAATAAGTCATCTTCTACACATGAAAAGCACTAGATTGGCCTATATATATATTTCGTATATATATTGCGTATATATACGTATATATATATATATACATATTCGAAACTCATCGTTACCTGAGGAAAAGGATCTATCTCGAGTTCTTCTTATGTATAAATAACGGTAGTTTATATGCAATTTGTATAGATATCACCTAAGCGAGGGTTTGTTTTCTGTCACGTGCACCTCTTGTTATACAATATCACAGAGTAACGGAAATTCTAAAACATTAGACACAAGAGTCGTAAGGAAACAGGTAAAGGGAGATAGAGAGAGATACAAATATACAGACAAACACAGAGTCCTTTGATGATGGTGTCGTTCTGCACAGAAAAGTCATTTACTTTAAAAAGCATAAAAATTATCAGCTGTTATGCAAAAGGCTTTAAAATTAGAAGCTCGAGAATCAAAGTCTTTAGGCGTTTCTAAATTGGCCAGCTGCTGATTTACAGTTTACAAGCTCGCATATTCATGTATATCGTGTGTCATTCATATTATTTTTAAATATTGTTGTCGTGTATAAACATATTTCCGATATCACATATATTTATGTATGTTGACGATAAGCGATATTTTTGCTGATGCTTATTTATAGTTTTTTCAAATGCGTAATTGTGCGAGAATTTAAAAGAAGGATGGTGTCAGCTTTTCTTTCAGAATTTTTAAAATCTGTGAAATTCAGTCGAAGGTTATTTGTGAACGGTTACTATATTTATGAGATATCTGACTAAAGATTACACTAGTTTTGCATTTTTAAATGTTTGGTTTTTGATGACATTATGTTAGTTTTCCAATGCGAGACTCTTTGAACGTTTGACAGAACGCTCTGAGCTTTCGGAATTTGGCCCGGATTCTCCAACGTATTATTATTTTGGGTTGTGATTCTGACTTGAATTGCCTTGGAAATTATGATAACGGCGCTATAGAAGTCTTAAGATTAGAAATTTGATTTTGTTAGAGTTTGCACGAAGTTGATTCGTGAACTGTTGACCAGATATTACTTCATGTCGTTGTCATGGACGAAAACGTGAACTTAGCTAAGGATAATTAGTTACAATGTTGACTCGCTAAAACACGCGTCATTATAACATGGATTCTGATGTAACACGGTTGGGAACTAGGATCCCAAAATAAACTCGTCATAGCATGACTCGTAGGACGAAGCTCCAAAAGACGGCGTTTAACGAGTTTCCAGTGTAATCTGATTTCATCTGAAACCAAGCCTATTAATTTCTTGAGGGATAGCTTTGAAAGACAATCGACTAATACAGTGTTGTGTCTATTTTTAACAAGACCTGTTATAAAGGTCTAAGTTTATATTTGTATCAGTCGTAAAGGCTGTAAGCTGTTGGTTTTCCATCTGGATGGCAATTACAGGTTCGAGTCCTGGCATAATCCGCATTAACTTTGCGCTCCGGTAAGACAGTAGTAGTTTCTCAGTTTAGCGACATCTTATGGCATCAAAGGCCGTTGACGTCGCCCTCCTTTATCCAGGCTTGGGACTGGCACTACCTCCATACAAGGCAGTGGCGGAGTTCCGTTAAGACACTTTCATATCCCAGCTTTATGTTGGTGTGCATGCCGTATTGGTGTGCTTAGAGGCTTCTAAGAATGGTACTAGATTCCCGGGCTTTCTTAGTCGCTGGCCGAAGGCTTTGGAAACGTTACCTATTTCTGTCCGTTCTGCAAGTTCTATCATGCCCATCCATCATACGAACTCGCCAATACTTCACCTCTTTCAGTTTCTGCGCTGGTTTTCACTCAAAACTGGAAGCATTTTTTCTCCAAAAATCTTATTCTGATTCTTCATCTTCCCCTTGTCTCTCGTATCACTTCAATTTCAAACATCATCCACCGTAGCCGTCCGACTGTCTGGCTACCTGACTCCTGGATCTTCGTAACTGGAATCGATTTTGTTTTGACTTAGCGCCTGTGAATAAGCTGGTTCCTGCGATTTGGCTTTCGTTGGACACTGTAGAAATAATGAGATTACGATACGATACGATTACGACGATACGCTGTCTTGTGATGAAGTCTTGTGTTTTTTCGGAATGTTTATCCTCAGTAGCCTATTTTCCGGTCAGTGTGGCTTCAACGATTTCAAAACAGATTTTGTCAAGCTGAATGTGATTTTGGAATGCGGTGATGCAGAGAATCGAGCATCGATTAATGCTTTGCGCATTACAATAATGGCGAGAGCTGTAGCGGTTTCCAGGATAGATTGGATTTTCGCTTCGACATGTCCACGAGGCTCGAAGGCTAATGTCTTCGTCTGCTGGGATACACAACGCCCGGGAAGTCGATGTCGCCATTTGCGACGATGTGGAAAATCGACCTGTTAAGTCTTGCGAATTCCAGACACGGCTGAAGCTTTTATGACGAAACGGCTTTCCATAGCGATCTTTATGGTGACGCGGCCTTCCATACTGATGACGTGCTACACGGCGGAATTAACGTCGACACGTTTTCTGTCAACAGCTTCAGGCGTTCGTTTCACTCAACTGTAAACAGAAGTAATGCAACGACACATTGATATAGCGCCTCTTTACGTTGTATTTTATTGAACTTCACCAGATGGCGCTTTTATAGTAACAGTAATACGAACCAACCCTATTGTCTGGTGTAACTTCTATGTAAATGAAGTCAGTGTGATTATATAGCGCCTTAAATAGATAATGTAGAGCCTTCAATAGATTTGTAGTAAATACAGTGCTTGCAGAGTCTTACTGTGGGTTAACTTGAAGCGACGCTATATAAATAACGATTTACATTACCTTACACTTACATTACCTTGTGATGGCACGAAGACAAGATGTATTCTTGTATATAATGTACATGTAAATGTTCGCTTACTATTCACAGGGACCGGAACATTAACGATCTCTGTTATAGGTCATAGTGTTCGCAACTATATATGAATGATCTACTGCACAAAAGTGCACGCGTGCAGTTTAGTTGTGTGTACGTATGTACGCGTTCATTGAGTAATTTCGTTGTCTTAAACTTCACGGATTATTCAATTGCAGTTCAATTAAAGGTGTCTCAAACTTAACTACTAATTGATTTTAACCCGGACACGATGTGGTAGAGGCGTAAGCTGGGAAGTAAACATTAAGTCCTGCGATGCATTGGCCCCGTGAATTCGTCCATTGCAGGCTCAAGGGCGGAAGAAAAAGAAATGAGCGCCCCCCCGTGGTCCACGTGGGACCTGTGAGCTTTACTTAGTTTACTAGACACGATGTGTAGCCGTACATGCTTGTACGGGAGTTGTAGCTTAGATCGAAACTCCAAGTCTAGACACTTCATGCCTACTCGATATTTACAATTATATCGGGGCTTCCGCAGTCTAGGTCCTAAGCTTTCCTGTTTTTTACTTTGTGCGTACATACATACAAGCATGCATGCATACATACATACCCTCCGGAATACAGACCAATCTCACATTCATACATGCAGAGATTTATACATGCTTGCATGAAGATATGCTTGTATTGCTTACGTACGTACCTACATACATTCATTTATACATAATATATATATATATATATAAGCTGTAAGTTGTCTGTTAGCAGCGCCGAATCCCCAAACGGCGTCTGTCCGTGATAAAATGGCCCCCGGAGACAATTTCGACGGCGCCAGTCTCGCGAGGCGTCTTATTTTATGCCACACCGCAGCCAAATATTTCCATTTCTGGCTCTCAGCTCTGCGCATCACTATGAAACGGCCAATTTGCACCGGGCGCAGTAAGTCGAGAGCTACATGGGGCTGAAGAATGTGGGTTAGAATATTTTAAGGCAGAGGAGTGTAAACCGTTGTGTGAAGCGTGAAAGTCGCCCTCACGGACCTAAATGGTGCCCATCCAAACTGTATGAGTGGTACGGTGGTCTATCGGTAACGCGCTCGGTCAACGCTCATGCGGTTGCGGGTTCGACTTCGTGTAACGACCCTGGGCAAGTCGTTTGCGCACACCGTGCCTCTGTCACCAAGCAGTAGAATTTGGTACCGGCGTAAGCTGGGAAGTAGACGGCAAGTCCTGCGATGCACTGGCCCCATGTCCAAGACCTTGGGATTCGTCCATTGCCGGCTCAAGGGCCTGAAAAAGGAAATGAGCGCCTACCCCACGTCTCACTTGTGGGATCATATGGGATGCTTTGTTTTTTTTAAATTGTATGAACTTGCTTTGCTTTAAATTGAATTGAATTGAAGCAATTTATTGACGGAACACCGACTTCATGTTTTTGCAATTGGCAGCAATCAGAAAAAAGTTGATTAATTCATGAATGACAGTCAACGGAAGAGTCAGAAAACGTCACCAGTCTTGACGGGGCTTCAAACCACCCAATCCCCGCAGTTTGACTGTTGAATTCATAACCTCTTGCACAGGTCAATATTAGCACAGACTTCAGTGTAATTGGAATTTTTTTCAAACATTGTACAGCTCTTGGCGATCATCAAATTACTAAACCTGGTGAGGTTTTCTCGTTTGGCGTCAAAGACTATATGTGCTTGCAAGAGTGATTTATTGCCGTCGTATTTACGGACTAGCGATGGAGTCAGCGCTTCAAGTGGTGACGTCACTCTTTACATAGCGTTGTTTGCAAAGTCAGATGGTGTTGTTCGTCAGCGGTTTCGCTTTGGCATCGCGAGCGCCACCTAGGAACCAACCGAGTCTACTTAATGCGTGACGTCATGCTAATAAACACGTCATGTTCATGAAAATGGATGAGGTTGTCCGTGTAAACATGACTAACATTTTTACGAAAAGTTATTAATGGAGATACTTATTGATCAGCCAAGCACAACCCACCCTAGCCTCCTCTCCCCTCCTCTCTCTAGACTCCTGGCAACCGGACTTGGTTCTCGACTGGCATCTTTGGAGAACCCTACGGACTTGAAGCAGCGCTCGTGAATAAGCTGGTGCACTGCGCTTTGCTTCTAAGTAGCGCTTTAGAAATTTTGAGTTTACGATTACGATAGTTACGACTACAAGCAGCGGTGAATCAAATTGATCTGAAGACGAATTGGATATATTGAAATAACGTTGATCAGACAGAGATGGTAGGCGAAAGGAACACTAGGTCACTCAATCGAAAGAAGGAAACTGTGTACAGTCTTACCTAGATGCAAGCTCGTCCCAAAGTAACACTGGAAACCATAGCAACCATTGTTAACCCCACACAAGCTGGTCCCAAAGCAGGACTGGAAACCATAGCAACCAATTATTAACTCTATGCGAGCTGGTTCCAAAATTGGACTGGAAACCATAGCAACCAATTATTAACTCTATGCCAGCTGGTCCCAAATTGGGCTGGAAACCTTAGCAACCAGTTGTTAGCCTGATCCATGCTGTTCCCAAAGTAGGACTGGAAACCATATCAACCAAATTTTAAATTCAACCAATTCGGCATCAGTCAAGTTGCATAACTGAGCGACACTTCAAAATCGTGAACCATTCTTTCGCTAGAGGCGCTCTGCGTGCTATACCACCAGCAGCAAACCACGTCTAGGATTCTTTACAATGTCAAATGTCACTAAGAGTCACATATTTTAAAACGTGAACACATTTGGCCTCCTGAATAAATGTAAATGTACACGTTTTTCTACAGCGACCGTATGGCCTCGACCCAGCTCGTTCTTCAATGAATTTATCGGGTGATACCCTCCTTCACCACCGCTGCCGGTTTGAATGGGTGCCACGCCATTTAAGGTCCCTGTGTACGGATCGTGCTGGAATAGATGTCGGAAGGCTATTCCACGCTCACGGGTTGCTCGTGGGTAGTGTTGCTCGTGGGTGGGGTTGCTCGTGGGTGGGGTTGCTCGTGGGTAGTGTTGCTCGTGGGTAGGGTTGCTCGTGGGTAGTGTTGCTCGTGGGTAGGGTTGCTCGTAGGTAGGGTTGCTCGTGGGTAGTGTTGCTCGTGGGTAGGGTTGCTCGTGGGTAGTGTTGCTCGTGGGTTGGGTTGCTCGTGGGTAGGGTTGCTCGTGGGTAGCCAATAGCATTAAGCAATGAGTGACCAACCAAGATCAAGTATGTCCTTCTAAATTAAAGTGATACATTTGCTACTCTATATTCGTGAGTTACGATCATTTTGCGCCCACAGTCGATAAAACTCTGGAAGTTGTGGCTTATTTCAAACGAAAATCCGCTACTGGCCTTCAACAGTTCATCAAATTGATTAGTTAGGTCTTATCTAGTGGTTGACGAGTTGGACTGTGAAAGCAAAGGTCGGGAATTAAAATCCCACCACGAGAGTTATTATTTTCAAGATTTATGTTTCTATCAGGAACTTGGCTATGAAAAGTACACTGACCGTGTACCGTATACAGTGTCGGTAGGAAGATCAGACAGCTAGGGAGAGGACTGGCGTTTTCATATGAGGAGGCTTAGAAAATGAAGTCGCTATCACTTCATATTCGTGGGTTCTTCGTCTCCTTTTTCTCTTCCTCTTCCTCCTTCTTCTTTTTTATCTCTTCTTCTGTTTCTTCTTCTTCTTCTCCTCCTCCTCTGCTTCATCTTCTTCTTCTGTTTCTTCTTTTTTCTTCTCCTCCTTCTTCTTTTACTTCTTCTTCTTTTTCTTCTTCTCCTCCTCTTCTTTTTTTTCTTTCTTCTGCTCCTCCTCTTTCTTCTTCCTTTACTTCTTTTTCTTCCTTTTCTTTTTTTCTCATCCCTCCTCCTAATTTTTCTTCTTTTTCCTCTTTTTCTTTTCTTTCTTCTTTTTTTCTTCTTCTTCTTCTTCTTCTTATTCTTATTCTGATAATGACAATGGCGATAATGATGATGATGAAGATGACGGTGATAACGACGCTTAATAATATTTGTACTAGATTTATATGCATGACTGCGTTCGACTTTTTGCGGCTTGCTATATAACCTTTTGCGCTGCAGAGTCAAGTTATTTAAGAGGTGTCATATAGTCATATAGCCAAAAAGTCATTTAGTCATATAGTCAGATAGTCATACAGTCATATAGTCAAATCATTGTAACCGAGGTGCGACTCTTCATGTCCACGACCGTTCAACAGTTGTCTCCACTGTTTCTCATTGGGAGTTCATCAACGATTTGATATAGCGCATTGCTCAAAGTGGCATGCATATTTCATATCTACATTTGCATATGCATTGCATTCATATACAACGTAATTAATATACAATGCAATGCATATACAATGCAATGAATATACAATGCAATGCATATACAATGCAATGCATATACAATGCAATGCAACAATGGCCAGTCTCTCCAACGAGTTGTTCAACTGGCATAATGCACACAGTTAGTTAAACAGTTGCTTTTGTTCTTGCAAATGTTAATGCCCTTTGTTAAAGGCCGTGCAAGAATATGCGTGCATTTGATCGTGAATTTATATATCGTGCTTATGCATATGCATGCATTAAAATTTAAGCTAGCAGAACAAGAGGCGTGCTGCAGTCAATAATCCAAGACAATGCTCCTACCCGATTCCCATTGTCTTATCTTGGACGATTGTTATTCTGTCACCCGTGCTAATGATTTCTGACGATGTCCCGACGCTTGTGGACGTCGCACACGGCAGAGCAGAAGAGCGAATCGATAAGCAAGCCCTGCTTTGTCTCGCAAACTGTCGTCAGGGTGAACGGGATTGAAGTGGGTTGCCAAGAGCAACATCTGTAAACAGACGGCGCCATTGGATTTTGGCGGGAAGGGGCGTCAGGTGTGACTGTGGTGCTGCTGCTGCTGCTGCTGCTGAAGAAATCCTATGATGCAGAGTTGTTGCGAGCAAAGCATCTTGACGAAGAGTTATATCTGCTGTTACAAGGTTTGACTTCGAACATTAAAGAAATCTACTGTGATGGACAACTGATGGAACAATGATGATCTTCGCGAGGAAGCTGATTCTCTGTTGGTCTCTGACCTTTATAGCGACGGTAAGTTGAAGATACCTGCGCTCTTTTTGTTTCGGAATTTCGTCAGAAGTTTTCAGTCTTTTAGAAGTAACGATTGGCACTTAAAATGCCCAAAATAAAAGGCGCTAAAATATCATCTGAAGATGTTGTGGTGTCGTTATTCAAAAATAAACTCGAGGAGAGGACTGCCCCTCCGTCATCATAGGCCGAGGCTAAGAAAAATTAAATCGCTAATACTTCTTACCCATGGTTTACTTTCGGTTTTAGCCTCAGGGAATGTTATTCTTCTGCTATCAAAATAAATGTCAAGTTCGATCACGCAACAGAAATTACTAAAGTTAAGAACTATCATGAAATGCCATTGTGTAGAAAGATAACTGGTGGTCCCTGCGATGCGCTGGTTCTGTGTTTAGAACCTTGAGATATTGGATCCTTTACTAAGCTGGGAAGCAAACGGCAAGTCCTGCGATGCACTGACCCCGTGTCCAGGACCTTGGGATTCGTCCGTTGCCGACTCAAGGGCCTGTGAAAAGAAAATGAGCGCCTCCCCTACGTCTCATTTGTGGGATATGGGATACTTTACTAAGCTGGAAAGTAAACGGCAAGCCCTGCGATGCACTGGCCCCGCGTCCAGGACCTTGGGATTCGTCCGTTGCCGGCTCAAGGAAAAGGAAAGGAAATGAGCCCCTCCTCTACGTTCCTCGTGGGACATGGGAGTTTACTCTGCTGGTCATGTCCCGCAGCATTCAAGTTTCCTGTATTGGCTACTACACTAATTCTTCTTTAAAACATTTCCCTAATTTTACCCCAAATACGGACAAATCGAATTTTGCTTTATTTGCTATCGTTTTTTGACTAATTTTTCCCTTGTTTCAACAGGAGTTTTACGGTTATTCTTTCATTTGTACTTTGTCATTTTCTGTGTTAGTTCTTGGTCAAGAAAGCGCTTAGCCAAGGTAAAGATATTGTTTAAATATGTCAAGCTAAATATTAAGTTTTCCTTAAAATACTATATTCATACATATTAATGCATATTCATGTATATTTATAAATATTAATGCATATTTATAGTGCCTACATAATCATGCATATTTTTACATAATCATGTTTATTTACACATATTCATGTATATTTATACATATTCATGCATATTTATACATTTTCATGAATATTTATACATGCTCATTTATGCATATCCGAAACTGCGATCTGTTCAGTAGCCAGCTTGGTCGGCAATCGAAAGATTGCGGGTTAGAGCATGCTGCGTGGACTCCGTGTAGCGACCATGGACAAGTTATCAGCGCACACCGTGTCTCTGTCACCAAGCAGTAGAATTTGGCACCGGAATAAGCTGGGAAGCAAACGACAAGTCCTGCGATGCACTGACCCCGTGTCCAAGACCTTGGGATTCGCCTATTGGCCGCTCAGGGCCTTTGTTCATTGATTGTTTTAAAAGTGTATATGCTGACACTTGTCCCGCATGTGGTGGGGGTATCCAGTCAGCGAATAACATATACATGTAAAGCGCCCTTTATTCGGCCTCTGTCCTACTACGGCGCTCCATAAATCGTTTTATTATTACGATTATTAATTAATTAATTAATTTATTTATTATAATTGCTGTTGTTATTGTTAAGAATAGGAAGTTAGCGCATCTTCTACGTTCTTCATGGGCATGGAAGTTTTACTTATAGGCCTATATACACGTGTTCATATATGTATGTGCGGCACGGTGGTCTATCGGCAACGCGTTTGGTCAATGATCATGCTGTTGCGGGTTCGACTCCGTGTAACGACCTTGGGCAAGTTGTTTGCGCACACCGTGCCTCTGTCACCAAACAGTAGAATTTGGTACCGGCGTGAGCTGGGAAGTAAACGGCAAGTCCTGCGATGCACTGGCCCCGTGTCCAGGACCTTGGGATTCGTCCATTGCCGGCTCAAGGGCCTAGAAAAGGAAATGAGCGCCTCCCCTAAGTCCCACTTGAGGGATATGGGATACTTTACTTACTCATATATGTATATATATATATATATGAACACGTGTATGTAGACCTATGTATATATAGATGTATACATCTATATATATAATTATCTATATATGGTTCAAAACGGTGAATGATTTGAAAAACTTCAGTGAATGCCCAAGCAAAGCGCAGTCTTGGCTAACAAAGCAGACCATCTAAATTATTAGCGACATGCGTGCACAGAAGTGTATCCATGCGCGCATTGAAAGTAGTGCTCTTGTTATACTGTAACATGTAAAAAGTAAATGTAAACGTTTCTCCGTAACGCCCATCCAGCCTCGATCCTGCTTATTTTGAAATATTGTTCGCACAACGAAGACAATAAAGCCAGTCAGAACAAAAAGCCTGATTATGATATTCCAGAAATCCATACTCATTCTTTCCTTTGTTTGTGTTAGCTTTCAAAAGCAGGCCTTTTTCGCGGGACAATCCTTAATATTTAATGCTAGTTGTCTGCCAGTTGTGTCCTAAAAACCTGGAAGTATGGCCAAACCTACGCACTGTTGGTAATCGTAATCGTAATCGTAATCGTAATCCCGAGATTTCTACAGCGTCCGACGAAAGCGACGTCACGGGGACCGGCTTATTCACAGGCGCTCAGTCAAAACAAAATCGATAGGGAAAAGTGGTCGGTTCCAGGTCAAGATCCCAAGAGTCAAGCAGAGAAACAGCGTGGCAGCTAAGGTGGGTGGTGTTTGGGACTGGAGCGGAAAGAGGAAGAAGAGGAAGAAGAGGATTCAGGTTAGGATCTGTGAAAGAGGAATGTTTGGAGTTGATATGTCGGATATTGCTGAGAAAGTATTGCGGACTAAAGCTGTCTATTCAGAAAAAGTTAATGTAAATGTACACGTTTCCCAGTAGCGACCGTATGGCATCGACCCTGCTCATTTTTCAGTGAATTAATCGGGTGAGATCCTTCATCACCGCTGCCCGTTTGAATGGGCGCCACACCATTTAAGGTCCCCGTGTACGGACCGTGCTAGCCCGATATTCAAATCTCTGAAATAAGCCACGACCGGGATGCGAACCGGCATCCTCGCTCTCAGAGGCGCCGTGACGTACGCGTTAACCAATGTAGCAAACAATGTAACACTGGGCTGAAAAATCCCGGCTCAGTTTACAGCTCAATACTGATCAATACAGGTCAATATTGATATTGTCTCCTCGTTTCATCTTGAGGGCCCACGGTTCCTAGCGCGGTTCAATACAATACATTAGATTCAGTGGCCGCTCCAAGACTGCTTGCGCTGGGAGGCGACAGCATTTCCAGAGAGACCCACATCCTGGCAGTCAAACACGCATGGGCCTGGTCTGAGGGACCCAAGAGGCCCCCAGCGTCCCTCTTGGTTATATACCAGCGCCCCACGCCGATAGCTATAGCTAATAGACCACCATGGTGCGCAGTGATTTATTATGCGCTACGGTGATGTATTCGGTAACGCGCTGAGCCTGCAATGCAACGATTTCAGGTTCGAGACTGCTGAGTTTCAAAGATTTGGAATAAAATTAAGCATATAACTCGATAAACGGATCAATTCAAGTGATGTTATTAAAATAGATCTTTTACTTAATTAAATTACGAAAAATTATAAAACTCCACTTGAAGCAAATGTATTTGAAATCGTGCATTAAGCATAATAATATGTCCATATTAAGATATTATTAAGTTAAAAAGTAATTCTTTAACAGTATTGTACTAATAATTATGATTGTAACGTAATCGCAAATATATATAGCGCCACTTTAAAAGAGTAAATAACAATGGTTGACAACAAATGCATTACAAGGCGTTTCAATCGAATCTTACAACGGGCGCAGTATAAAGGCTCGTATTAGATTAACTCGTATTTGCATATTTATGTAGCGCCTCATCGTGGAACTCCACATCTTAGATCAGGGTAATCTACTAATGAGACTGTCCCATGCAGGAGACACAGAACAGAAAGCAAGAAAGATGAACCAGTTGTTTTTATCATAAACATCAGGGAAAAGCAATCAGCACAAAGAAGCCGAAGCACTCTCTCCTTCTTCCGATCCTGACAAAAAAGCCCATTGTTTGTTGACACGTCGCCATGGCAACAGCAGGCGGGTGAAACGTCGAACGAACACGGTGCCTTTCCTACGTCTTGCTTCCGGCAATCGATGATGTCTCCGTACCCCCGTCACGCATCGATGCACATCGTAACCTCTGCCCGTAGGAGCAGACAATGAGCGTCACCAATTGTTCGGGTTGTGCTTGGTCAATAACGCTTTGCCGCAGCATCAAGTCTTTGTCTTGCAAAGAGGGAGAAAGACTTCATTTCCCCATTCAAGGAAAAGCCTTGCTTTTTCGTCGATGCTAAATGGAAATAACAGCGAACAGATTAACGTCATACCTATGACGTACTTCTGTCGGCACGGTGGTCTATCGGTAACGCGCTTGGCCAGTGATCGTGCCGTTGCGGGTTCGACTCCGTGTAAAGACCCTGGGCAAGTTTATTGCGCACACCGTGCCTCTGCCACCAAGGAGTAGAATTTGGTACCGGCGTAATCTGGGAAGCAAAAGGCAATTCCTGCGATGCACTGGCCCGGTGTCCAGAACCTTGGGATTTGTCCATTGCCGGCTCTAGGTCCTAGAGAAAAGGAAATGAACGCCTCCACTACGTCTCAATTGTGGGATATGGGATACTTTACTTGACTTTACTTCTCTCTTGAACGTTCTGATCTTCCGATTCCAGCTGGATCTTCTATGCTCATCACTGCCTTTGTTTCAGCTGAATAATGATATTGTGGGATAGTCCTTGTAGCCGGAAAAACACAGCAAAACTCTATCATGTTAATTTTCCACGACTCAAAGCAAATAGCTATTGCATATGTTATTCAAATAACTCTTTAAATTTAATGTTTATGCTTTAACATTAAATTTGACACGTATATGAAACACGTACATAGCACAGGCGGCCCTATTTAGCGGGACTTTTAACTATACAATATTTGTAATATGTATCACTCGACTTGGGATCAATAAAAGAAAATATGATGATGATGATGATGATGATGATGATGATGATGATGATGATGATGATGATTGAATTAGGATCAATGAAAGGTATGCCGACGATGACGACGACCACGACGACGATGATGATGCCACAAGATATGCTTTCTCGTAGGCTCTTACATCGGATGTTTCAAGGAAGACCACACAGCCCGAGTGTTCGCTAGCTCCGCCGGCACCTACGACCCGAACAACCTCAACCCAACCGTCTGCATGACCCAGTGCGAGCGATGGATGTACCGCTACGCCGGGCTGACCGAGGGCCGCTTCTGCTTCTGCTCCAGTCGCCTCCCGACCGTCCCAGTCTCTCCCGAATCCTTCTGCGATGAGACTTGCTCCGGACCATCGGGCAAATGCGGGGGATTCAACTACGTCAGCGCCTACGAGGTCGACGTCGCCTTGTCAGGCCTGAGCCTAAGCGTCTTCGGCCTGGATAGTCCAGTTGTTGAAGTGGACACCAGAGTCTACTTTAACCTGAGTAGGGTCGATGGTCTGTCTAGCGTGGTCTACGCCGTGGACTTCGGTGACGGGTCGGGACTGACACCGTACAACGATAGCCTAATGCTGCAGAGGAGTTTTGCGACTCCAGGGGAATACATTGTCACGGCTCACGCTAACAACACAGCGTCAACGGTAAGCTAAACTAATCAAGTCCAGTTCAATCTAATCTAATCTAATGACATCTATAGTGCCTTTATCATAATGCACATGCTAGCTAATTAATGGTCGTCTAAAGTGCGTCCGTTCGTAGTAAAAAATCAATGTAAGCATACGGTGTGTCTCTCTGTGAGATTTAGTGAAGTTCATGCAACAGGTTTCGAAAATTACATTCTATAGGCGCTATATTAAGTGTCTTGATGCAATCATGCTTTCATGCATACATACACGCATATATACATACATACATATATATACATACGTACGTACGTACATACATATATACGTACAGACATACATACGTTATACACACATAAATACATACATACATTCACTGCAATATATCTTGGCGTTACCATACCTGAAATGATGAGTGGCCAAATGTCTTCTCTGTCTTTTAGAAAGCAAGCATCGCAGTTTCCGTCCAAGCTCCAGTCAATCACCTCCAGTTCTATTGTCCTCCGGAAGCGGCCTACATGGAAGAAATGAGGTGCAACGCTACGGTCCTTGCAGGAACTTACCTGAACCTCACGATCAGCTATGGAGATGGAGTCGTGGAAACATTCGCAATTGCAGGTTATTTTCGGACGAATTACTTTTTGAAATATATAATTGTAAGAAACGTTAAAATAGGATTGTAATAAAAATCTAAAATAAACAAATAATATTTATTTAGTTGCAGATCCTTCACTGGCTGTGTTGTTAATATTTTTCTTGTTTGTTTCTTATTTTCATGTATGTTCTTGTTTTTATATTTTCTTTTCTTCTGTTTATTTTTTTTATTTTCAGATAATTTCTTTTTTCCATATTTTCATTTTTTCTTGTTTTTATAAATTTAAGTTTTGTCTTGTTTGCTTTCTTCTTCTTTAATGTTTTCTTATTTTCATTTATTTTCTGTTTTCAGTGTTCGGCAGAGTTATTATTTTCAGTTTCAAATATCCTGACCTGGTGCGATAAATTCACAAGATTAATTAATCAGGCCTGATAACTTAATTAGTTAGAAAGTTGGATTAGGAGGTAAAACTTTTAACCAACGCTGTAACATTCGTCTATGGCATAGATTATTAGCCAACGATGTAAGTTCCATTCATTTGGAATGTATTTAGATCCGTACTATTTCACTGCTGGACCTGGAATACCCCACTGGGGTGTGGCTCCTCCATCGACCTCACCTGACGTCGTGTACCTTATGCCGAACTCAGAGTTCGGCAGTGACGGAATAGTTCTATCGTTTGAGTTCTACGCTACTACAGCTGGATCGATCAAGTTTCTGGTAACTTAAAGCAACATCAGAGTCACACATCGACAATACAACACTATACAATACCATACAATACAATACAATATGATACGATACTATACAATGCAATACAATACAATATGATACGATACTATGCAATGCAATACAATACAATATGATACGATACTATGCAATGCAATACAATACAATATGATACGATACTATGCAATGCAATACAATACAATATGATACGATACTATGCAATGCAATACAATACAATATGATACGATACTATACAATGCAATACAATACAATATGATACGATACTATGCAATGCAATACAATACAATATGATACGATACTATACAATGCAATACAATACAATATGATACGATACTATGCAATGCAATACAATACGATATGATACGATACTATACAATGCAATACAATACAATATGATACGATACTATACAATGCAATAAAATACAATATGATATGATACTATACAATGCAATACAATACAATATATGATACTATACAATGCAATACAATATGAAATGATACTATACAATGCATTACAATACAATGTTAATTAATATAAACTAGTGACCGACTTCTACATTGTTTCGCATCATATTATATTGTTTCGTATTGTTTCGTATTGAATTCTATTGTTTCGTATTGTTTTGTATTGTATTGTTTCGTATTATATTGTATTCTATTGTATTGTAACTTTTACAGTTCAGCTTGTCAATCGATTAATTATCGGAGTTGTGAATTGTTTCAAGCCTTGGCTGTGATGCAATTTGATGTGATATCATGTAACTTAATGCAACACATTGTGAGTGATCATTGATAGCGCATCCCAGGTAGCTCTGTATTGAGCGCAACGGTAGCATAAACGATATTAGAACTGATTCAGAACTGTCTTTGACTGGCAAATCTGAAAGAAAGTACGAGAAAGATGTTACAACAAAGGTTTTTAACTATTTGTTTTCCTGGTTTAAAAATCGTCGGCTGCAGTATGGATTCATCGTATTGCACTTTATTTCATTATTCATGGCTATTTACTAAACGCCTCTTCAGATGACCATCTAGCACTTCCGGGATGATACCTCGAAATGGCTCTATATAAATAGCAGGAATGAATGAATGAATCAATGAATCAATCAATGCATAAATGAATCAATGAATGAATCAATGAATCAATCAATGAACCAATGAATGAATGAATGTTACAGCACAAACCAATGTGATTCTCTCCGCTTAGATACTCAGCCCAAGCTGCAGCTCTGGTTCATATTGCTACAACACCAATCAATGTGGTCCAACTGCTTGCACCGCTGGACAGACCACCTGCGACGCCTCCAAGAACCTCTTCTGTCCTCAGAGCAAGGCCTGCGTGGCAGCGGCCAGTGCCTCGACGACAACCACCTGCCAGATTGGAACCAGCCGATACTCGGGATCCGTGCAATACCAGATCGTTCGCGAAATCCCACATACGTTCTCATCAACCGGACAACAGACCTACCATCTCGATCCGACTATCAACCCCGTTACGGTCAGCAAGGGATACATCATCGGGTATACAGCCTCGACCCCCTCGACGGCGAGGATTGCCACCCGCGGGCTTTGGCCCAACGAGACGTCCGACCTACAGGCTGGTACCTGCACTCCAGTACCTTGTACTCCCTCTGGACCGCCAACGAATATTGGAGCACGACATTTAGTCAGGGCCACAGCGTCGAAACCAACTTCAGTGCTTTTCTTTCATACCTACACCAACACCGAGAGGTGAGTTAAGTGGAAGCCGGAGAAGATATGGTGTATAAAGTATTTGTGAATTTTATTTAAATGTTGGATGTGTTGTGAATACACACACACACACACACACACACACACACACACACACACACACACACACACACACACACACACACACACACACACACACACACACACACACACACACACACACACACACACATATATATATATACATGCATACATGCATACATGCATACATGCATACATGCATGCATGAATACATACACACATGCATACATGCGACACATTGGCACACACATACATATACTAATACATGCATACATATATACATACATTCATACATGTATATGTATGTTTCACAACACTCCATACACTGGCCTGGTTAGCTATACGCGTGCATCAAGGCGCCTCTGAGTGTGAGAGGATGAAGGTTCGCGTCCCGGGCGTAGCTTATTTCAGAGAATCAAATCTCGGGCTAGTACGGTCCGTACACGGGGACCCTAAATGGCGTGGCGCCCATTCAAACGGGCAGCGCTGGTGAAAGATCTCACCCGATCAATTCATGCAAAATGAGAAGGGTCGAGGCCACAAGGCCGCTATTGAAAAACATGTACATTTCAGTTTTTACCTATCAATAGATATAACTCGCAAAAGCGTTCAAGACTATGGAGAAGTAACGATCTTGAATTAATGTTTATATGTCAGTGGCGCCCTCTGTGTTTAAGCAAGGTTCCTCCGATAAGACTCTTCTTTCTTGTTCGTCAGATTCCCTGTTTTGTTGGAAGTGAAGAACGACCTTTTGCCCTCAGCTCCTCACGCCTTTGCCAACCAGTCCGTTCTTGTGGCCATCGGAATCAACGTCAGCATCGTAATTGCGCCAGAATTCGCTGCTACGAATGACACCGTTCAAATCTTACTGGCACCACACACAGGTATGCATGAATGTATGTATGTATGTATTATGTATATATTATGTATGTACTGTATAATGTATTTAAAATGTATGCATTATGTATGCATTACGTATGTATGTATGTATGTATGTATGTACCTATGTATTGTATGTATGTTTGTGTGTATGTATGTATGTATGCATGTATGTATGTATGTACGTATGTATTACAAGTATGTATGTATGCTCAGAGACCGTTTGCAAATAGTAGTTTCAAACACATAGCAACTGACTCTCGTAGGCAGTAACGTAACCTACCTGTGGACAACTGGGGACGGAAGCGAGCTGAACACGACGACCCCTTACCTCAACTACACATACAGGAGACGAGGCTGTTTCTGGGTCAACAACACAGCCTACAACGCCATCTCACGGAAGTCGTCCAACGCCACAATGATCTGCATCGAAGACAAACTGACGAACCTCACCGTCGCCAACAACATCTCCGACGCCAGCCAGACGACCATCTTCTGGTTTTCAATGGTAACTGGATCGGACTACATCTGCGACTGGACGCTCGGGGACGGAGCAACTGACCGGTAAATGCAATTGTAAGCAGAAATTTATATAGCGCCGCTTCAAGAGAAACTAATCAACGGTTAGCATAAATTATGTCACCGTTCGTTAGCAAAAAACTTCATTAAATCGCAGATAACTCTTGCACGACAATCACCAAGGTCTCTTTCAATTATTCGCATTAAGCCATTTTGTATGACACCCCAGCTGGCCGAGTTATCGAACCCTTCAGTTGTTTTGCACGAATCGAATTCAAACCACACTGGTAGCATATGCTGGGGCACGGTAGCATACTGGATACAGCGCTCGGCTTGTAACGCGGAGAGTACGGGTTCGAGCCTCCTCCGAGACGGTTACTGTGTAGGGACCTTGAGCAAGTCCTTTACTCACAATTGCTCGGCGCCATCGATTGATGCTAAGTCATTAGATAGTGGCGCCTAACAAATGCAGAAATAAAAATACACTGTTAACTAGAATCAAACCACACTGTGAACCAAATCAAACTACAATGTGAACCGAGAAAAACGACACGTTGAATTGACTATGCAATCTCAATAAATAGTAATCTCAATAAATAGTAATCTCAATAAAAATAAATTGTTTTAATAGTAACATAGCAACAACATTTAAAATTATAAATAGTCTTTTAATAAAACTTCTTCGCTGCCCCAGCCTCACTTGTGTTCACCTTATTCGTCACGTTTAACAATGACTTCCAAAACGCACATCCTATCCTGATTCTCCTTCTTCCTCTTATCTTTCTTTCCGCTCCAATCCCAAAAAAACACTCACCGTAGCTGCCACTCTGTCTTTCTGCTTGAATTTTGGAACTTTACCTGGAACCAACCCTTTTGGCCTATAGATTTTGTTTTGACTGAGCGCCTGTGAATAAGCTGGTCCCCGTGATGTGGCTTTCGTTGTGAGCTGTAGAAATCTCGAAATTACGATTACGATTACAATTGAATCATCTTTAAATAACACTCCTGAACCTCATTTGTTACTTCTAGCACCGACATGATTACAACTCCGATTACTGGCTCCATCTGGAGTCACAGCTACGCAAACGACGGGGAGTACCAAGTGAACGTCACCTGCTGGAACAACATCAGCTACCAGACGACCGCCTTCACCCAGTACGTCGAATGGCCCATCACTAACCTCCGACTTCTTAAGAACGGTACTCTTGCAGGCAGCCCCTTCACCATCACCTATCTCATCGACAAGGGTACGACTCCCACTTTCAACTTCTCCCTTGCCGGCGTAGCCTACGCTGCCCCGTACGACCCAACCACAAAAACAGGCACTACGGTTCAGCTTGGTGCGCTCCCACTGGGTATTTACAAGGTCGTGGTTCAGGGGTGGAATCACATCTCGTTCGTGACCCTTGTCGTCAACTTCACAGCTCAGCTGAAGATCGTAAATCCACGGTCTTCCTGTAATCTTGTCGAGACGGTCAGCGATGCGCTGGTCACTTACACGGCTTCGGTAGATGACGGAAGTGACGTCAACATCACCTGGAACTTCGCTGATGGAACGTCGAATCTCAACTACCTGCAACCTCCGGCGCAGTCCGCTGCTCGAGGTCTTTCAGAAGTCAGAAAGCACGGCTTCCCCCGAGGAGGAGAGTTCGTAGTCCAGGCAAGAATAAACAAAAAATCAGAAATAAAATGGATAATAATTACTATTACTATTATTATTATTATTATTATTATTATTATTATTATTATTATTATTACTATTATTATTATTATTAGTATTAATATCATCATCATCATCATCATCATCATCATCATCGTCATCATCATCATCATCATCATCATCATCATCATCATCATCATCATCATCATCATCATCATCATCATCATAGTCATCATCATCATCGTCATCATCATCATCATCATCATCATCATCATCATCATCATCATCATCATCGTCATCATCATCATCATCATCATCATCATCATTATGACTTGCAACCCTAAAACAGGTGACCATCTGCAATGACGTGGACATCTATGTCTTCAACCACCCGATTATCGTCTACGGAAAGATCGAGAACTTGACCCTCGTCGATTCCGGTCCAGTGCCGTTCATCAAAGGTCAAGGCAAGGTCAACTTCACCTTCGAGTCGCTCTATCCTCCGGCAAACGTCTCAGTCGTCTTCGACTACGGAAACGGACAGAAGAGTCCCAGCTTCCGCTTCGATCTCAATCTGGTATGTACTTATTTGTATGTATGTATGTATGTATATATGTATGTATGTATGTATGCATGTGTGTATGGATGTACTTATGTATATATGTATGTATGTATGCATGTTTGCATGCGTGTATGTATGTGAGTATGTATATACTTATTATATGTATGTATGTACATATGTATGTGTGTATGGATGTACTTATGTATGTATGTATGTATGCATGTTTGCATGCGTGTATGTATGTGAGTATGTATATACTTATTATATGTATGTATGTACATATGTATGTGCGTATGGATGTAATTACGTATGCATGTATGCTGTATGTATGTATGTATGCTGTATGCATGTATGTATATATATGTATGTGAGTATGGATGTATATATATATGTGTGGATGTATGTATGTATGTATGCATGTATGTATATATGTATGTATGTAAGTAAGTATGTATGTATGGCATTACTTTCCAGATCTACCCGTACACGTACCTGGCCGAAGGGACCTACCAAGTCGTAGCGAACGTATCGCACAAGATGGCGTGGGGTGTAGTCGCAACGACAGTCATAGTTGCAGTTCCAGTTATAAACATGATACTCGTGCCGGAGCCGGGTAAACCGCACGCGTCCCTGAACGTTCCGTTTCTCATGGGAGTGGCCATGGAGAGCGGCAAGGACGTCATTCTGGTGTTCGACTTCGGAGACGGCAGTCCCACCATCACAAAACAAAGAATTTGTAAGTGTTGCCGCACTGTAGACATCATAGTCTTTGGGTCTAGTGGTTAGCATGCTGGGTTTTCACACGAGAGATCGGGGTTCAAAGTTGTCATCAAACTTAAGCTTGCCTCACGCATTTGCGGCATCCAATCGAACCAATTTGACCTTTAGAGGGAAGGAATGGACTGGGATGTGCGGGAAGTCTATCTTTGTGTTCACTGCTCATCTGGTGCTCTTTGACCGATCCATGTTCTAACCCTAACCCTAACCCTAACCCTCCCACCTGTATTCCGCAATTCTACGTTACTCCACCCCTTCTGCCATTCACTCAGCCATTCATTGACCCAACTCCCTCTATGTCTCTCCTCAGGTTTACCACTCAGAACTGAAATCTTACCTTCTAACCACCAGGGTAAGAAATCTTACTTGATTCATCTATTCTGCCGCCTTCCCATTGCTCTCAATCGAGACACAATCTCCTCTAACATCTCCTCTGACTCTTTTTCTTGTGTTCCGGCAATCGGCTCTTGTTCCTCACACGGTATCTCCGGATGACACTACTGACTTGACGCAGCGCTCATGATGAAGCCGGTGCCCTGCGCTTCGCGTTTGAGGAACCCTTTAGAAATCTTCGACTTTAGGCTTGTACGATTACGATTTGCCTCAAAAGGACGGCAGGGAAGGGGAGGAAGAAGGACTACGTGAAGTCTGATGGTGAATATGAATGGACTTTATTTTCAGCTCAAAATCTTTACCAGGCAGACAATGAAACACACACGTACACAGCAGAGGGGTGGTACACGATCAGCGTAACAGCCCTGAATGCCATCGGGAACACCACGATGACTTACCTGACCGTCGTTCAACGTCCCGTGCTGCCTTTCTTCACTCTAGTCTCAGACTCACCACGTCTCTTCCCTCCTGGTAAGTCCGGAATTTTATGTCATGTAATCGTAGCGCAGTCAAGTGTAATATAACACATTCAGTTTTATGTAAAGTAAAAGCAAAGTATCCCGTATCCCACAAGTGAGACGTAGGAGAGGCGCTCAGTTCCTTTCCTGTAGGCCCTTGAGCCGGCAATGAACGAATCCCAAGGTCCTGGACACGGGGCCGGTGCATCGCAGGGCTTGCCGTTTTACTTCCCAGCTTACGCCGGTACCAAATCATATACTGCTTGGTGACAGAGGCACGGTGTGCGCAAACAACTTGCCCTGGGTCGTAACACGTAGTCGAACCCGCAATCCCATGATCACTGACCAAACGCGTTACCGATGGGACACCGTGTCGCACTTTGTAATGTAGCGTAAACAGTATTTACATAACACCACTTCAAAGAAACTCCTGTTCTGCTGTTTATACTCCCGATTCGATTTTCCGTCCTGATAAGTTTGTTTAGTGATTTGGTTCTGACGGCGCGAAACCAGAGGTGTGTAGCATTTCTGGGTGGATGACATCCGGTTGTATGGTCAAACAAGTTGAGGCCTGAGAAAGACACCAACAGCCAGGTATACCCAGTGAGTTTCGGAAGGAAGGAAGTAAGGACGGGGGGAAGTTTATGAGGTTGAAGTTATGTGTATTTGATGTGCTAAGGTATAATGGAAACAGAGGATTGGGTCGATCATTGTTAAGCCTTAGCAATCAGAATGAAGTTAAAGTATTTGAACAAAAGGCATAGCTTAATAAACGGTTGGCCCAGTTTTAAAAGCAATTCACAGAGCTGCACTAGACACCAAACACTGATTTAAGGATAGCTTTGAAGCACCATAGACTTGTGTGTTAATCAGGCATTTTCAATGCTGTGTCCCTATGAACTAATCATTTGTAAAGAAAAGCGCCCTATACATTCCTACCATGTCATGTGGAATATAAATGTCATTTGCCCTTTTGCAACGCTGGTACTGCAAATGCGCTTTTTCAATGCCTCGTGACACCCTATTCTACTAGATTACCCTATATTAAAGGGCAAAATTTTTTATTCAGGGCTAGTGCATTACACTTTGAACTACCCAAGCAGTGAACCACTGCCGACCAATGCTACTATGCAGTTCTTCTGGGGAGATGGGCAATACTCGGAAGTGATGGCTCTGGACTTTACGACACCTCCCTATGTCTTCAACATCCCCTACACCTACCTCTCCGATGGAAACTTCATTGCCCACGTTGTCATCAGCAACCTAGCTTCTAATATGACGTTCCAAGTCGCGGTAGGTAATTCTTCGCTTGTCACATGATGTCACTTGTTAAGGCATATTGTCACTTGTTAAGGCATATTGTCACTTGTTGAGGTATATTGTCACTTGTTAAGGCATATTGTCACTTGTTGAGGAATAATATCAGTTGATGAGAATTGTGGTCATTTTTTGATGCACAATGTCATTTGTTGAAGCATAATGTCGGTAGTTGAGGCATAATGTCAGTTAATGAGGCATGCAGTCATTTGTTGATGCATAATGTCATTTGGAAAAGAACTATGTCATTTGTTGATAGTGTTATGTTGAGCGGTAGAGGTCAGGGTTACCGGCCTTTACAGCCTCTAAGGACATAACCATTTTCTGTTGCAAAATGTTATTTTAGAAGCATAATGTCTTCTGCTGATGCACATAGTCATTTTAGAGTCATAACGTCATTTACTGTTGTGTTGAAGAACTGCTCAGTTGTTTTGAGGCTCTATACAAATGACTTGTCTTGATACGGATTTATTTAATGTGATTCGTTTGCATTAAATCATGTCTTGACATAATATAATGCTTCATGCTGAAGTATAACGTCATTTGTTGAGAAATATTGCCATTTATTGAAATGTGATGTCATTTACTATTGCATAATGTCATTTGCTGTAGCTTAATGTCATTTACTGTGTCATAATGTAATTATCTGTTGCATAATGTCATGTGTTGAAGCATAATGTCATTTGAGGTTGCATTCCATCATATCTTGAGTGCCTTTGAGTCGACGTCATGAAAGGTCTCTGATTAAATGATTGATTTATTGATCGATTAATTGATTGATTTATTGATCGATTAATTGATTGATTGATGACACCTGCTGCTGATTGTACTGTAGGATCCTTTGAATGCCGGTGTCTTTGCCCCGATCACTTCTCTGTCGATGACGGCCATGTATTACCCGGAATTACCCGACGGAAGTCCGCTGCAGCCTGGGTTCGGAGACACCCACCTCACTTTCCCATTGGATAGAGACATCGTCTTCAGCGCTGAGGTTACAGGTAGACGCATTGTTTTGAGGTCAAAGGTCGAAGTGCAGACAATCCTCTCTCACAACTTCTACATCACCGATATTATAACACACACAAAGTATCAATCGATGGCGCACCAGACACGGAAAGCACAGTGAATACCGTGTTCGAAAGCACAGGTAATTGGCAAATTAAGGTAAACATTAAACATCAAATTTCCCTTTGGTTGAACAAATATCATTGTTCAGAGTTCATATTCTTATAAGTAACGTCCTCATTTTGATGGTAATTTACTTCTGTCATCACTCTGACGCAGGGCCTTTGACAGATCCTTAAAAGACGCTACATAAATGTATAAATTAACACGGGTAGTTAACAGGGCTACAAAATGTTCCATTTAGAAAGACTTAAACGCTTAAAAGCCTTACAGTCTACCACTGTCGCTAATTTGCCAAGAGCAGGAACAGTGCACCGAAAAATGCATGGATATATGCATACACACACCACATATGCATGCTGTATATATATGCATACATACATGCATGCATACATATATACACATGCATACATACATACATATATACATACATATATTTTCTTGTCTCATATATCATGGATCATTGGCTTATGATGTGGCAGGTACTGTCAGCATGTATCAGGTGCTTGTTACCGACATGAATGGCAACGTTATCATGGCAATCAACGAAACTTCAAATCCATTCAATCTGTCTTGTCTACGCAATATGACAGCGGTAGGTTTCAGGCCAAATAGTCACCTGTTGAATACCAGTTGCTAGACTTACTGTTGCTTGTGTTGGCGGTCATGTGAAATGTAAATGTTCACGGTTTTCCATAGCGACCGTATGGCCTCGACCCTGTTCATTTTTCAATGAAATTATCGGGTGAGATCCTTGATCCACCGCTGCCCGTTTGAATTGGTACAACGCCATTTAAGGTCCCCAAGTACGGACCGTGCTAGCCCGAGATTCAAATCTCTGAAAATGAGCCACGACCTTGACGCGAACCGGCATCCTCGCGCTTAGAGGCGCCTTGCCGTACGCGTTAGCCACTGTATCTTACCAGGCCAATTATGGAGGTAGTGACGATAAAGCGGTAGCACTGGTAGTGTTTGGCCGCTTCGTTAACATGGTGATAGTGGTGTCATAGTTGATCTATGATGAAGTTTATGTCTTGGCTAAAATCTCATCTTATTCTCTGTTACTTGTGGTCCGGTCTCTTTGGGACTTCATGGATCTTGACTGGTTCAATCCAAGGCATTGTTATTTTGGAATGCGGGTTTTCTCAGATTCGACCATCGACCGATGCCTTGAGCATTATGATAACGGCGCTTTAGAAGCTTCTAGATTAGCCTAGATCAGATTAGAACTGATCTGAATAGACTTAAGTCATTTTGTTTGGTACTGTTTTTTTCCAGAACGGACAGTACAAAGTCCAGATCGTTGCCTGGAATCCTCTGAGCAGCAAGAACTACGATTTCATCATCAACGTCAACCGAACTGTCTCCGGTGGCTCGCTGACCGTCAACCCTACTTCCGGCCCATCGAGTACTGTCTTCAACTATGAGGCATCTTTCGCCGACGTCGGATCAGACACTTGTGTCGTGTTGGACTTCGGCGACGGTACCAAGGCAGCCTACGGAAACAACAAGCTCTACTGCGCGCAGGTAACCTCAGTCCCCGTGGCCGGGGCACTGGTAAACCCCTTAATAATTACCCACAAGTACACAGCTTCCAAGACCTTCACTGCCAGCATGTCCGCATACGATCCCATGTCCAACATGTCAACTGAGATCAAAGTAGTCGTGTCTGGACTCGACTGCTCACTTCCGGTTATCGATATTCTCAACAAGAAACCCCAATTTGACGACCCACTCCTTTGGAACCGCGCCGAGCAGCTGGACGTGATCGGGCTGACGGACATCAACTGCCCGGCGTCGCTCGCCAATAACAAGTCCTGGTCAGTCGACCTGGTGAACGAAGTGACCGGGGAACCTCTGCAGCGCTTGACCAACATCTCTACCCTGCAATCCTCCTACAGCTCGTTGTTGTCGGTCCCTGCACGGTTCCTGGCCTACGGCGTGTACCGCTTCACATACAGGGTGGCCATCAACGCCACGATCTTCGTCTCCGAGATGGAGACGTACATTCGGATCAGGCCATCGCCGATTGTGGCTCTGTTGGCAGTCAACGGGATGTCATTCATCACAAGGGGCTTCGGAGATAACATCACTATCTCACCGCAAAGTTACTCCTACGATCCGGATCTCGGGATGAACATGAATCAGGTGAGGATCGCCGTAGCTTGTTCTCGTCAAAATGGACTGCCAAGCTACTAAGTTTAAACGGAGAACTAAAACATGGGAATTGACAGCCGAAATCGTCGACTGGCTATCGATATTTCGTTTTGGAGACGATATTGTTCAAGCAGACGACGTTATTCAAGCAGAAGACTATTTCTAAGTAGACGACTTTATAACAGACGACATCATAATCGATTATTCAAGAGGAACACCATTCCAGTCAGACTATGTCGAAACTCTGATTCAAGTTTAAAGCCCAACACGTTATTCTCTGATTATTACTACTACTACTACTACTACTACTACTACTACTACTACTACTACTACTACTACTACTACTACTACTACTGCTGCTGCTGCTGCTACTACTACTATTTTTAGTACTACAGCTGCTGCTGCTGATACTACTACTACTACCACTACTATAACTTTTAGTACTACTGCTACTGCTACTACTACTACTACTACTACTACTACTACTACTACTACTACTACTACTACTACTACTACTACTACTACTACTACTACTATATTCTTTCATTATTGTTATTATTATTATTTATTTGTACATTAGAAAGTTAAATTTTCTGGTTAAAAGTACCGTAATTAATTAATCAGTGTCGGTACTTTGTCCGCAGACGTTCGACAAGTTCATTTGGTACTGTCGGGAAATCGACGAGTTCTTCCCAAAGTACCCGAACGGTACTCTCCTGCCGTCCAGTCCCTTGTCGGTGGTCTACACGGAGGCCCAGGTGGCCACGCTGACTGGTCCGACGAAAGGTGGCTGCTTCCGCCAGGGTCCAGGGGCTGTCGACTTCAGTGGCGGTTCACTGACTTTCAGCACGAAGAACATGAGGGTCAACGACACCTACGTGTTCCGGGTAACAGTCATCAAGGACACGAGAGTATCCACCGGGGAATTGCAGGTTGATCTGGTCGATGGAAGACCACCCGCCGTCGAGATTGGGTCAGTGGGCAATCGTGGGTCTATATCATCCGTTTAGTTTAGCTTTCTGTTTAGCATGGCCACACCATCAAGGCCCCTCAATTGGCGTGACACATACTGACGTCACAATCGTCGCCATGGTATCTCAGCTGGCCTGGTTAGCTACCATGGTTAAAGCGTAAGTCAAAACTCTTCGCTTGACCTGACCTACACTGACGTCACAATCGTCGCCATGGTATCTCAGCTGGCCTGGTTAGCTACCATGGTTAAAGCGTAAGTCAAAACTCTTCGCTTGACCTGACCTACACTGACGTCACAATCGTCGCCATGGTATCTCAGCTGGCCTGGTTAGCTACCTTGGTTAAAGCGTAAGTCAAAACTCTTCGCTTGACCTGACCTACACTGACGTCACAATCGTCGCCATGGTATCTCAGCTGGCCTGGTTAGCTACCTTGGTTAAAGCGTAAGTCAAAACTCTTCGCTTGACCTGACCTACACTGACGTCACAATCGTCGCCATGGTATCTCAGCTGGCCTGGTTAGCTACATTGGTTAACGCGTACGTCAAAACTCTTCGCTTGACCTGACCTACACTGACGTCACAATCGTCGCCATGGTATCTCAGCTGGCCTGGTTAGCTACCATGGTTAAAGCGTAAGTCAAAACTCTTCGCTTGACCTGACCTACACTGACGTCACAATCGTCGCCATGGTATCTCAGCTGGCCTGGTTAGCTACCATGGTTAAAGCGTAAGTCAAAACTCTTCGCTTGACCTGACCTACACTGACGTCACAATCGTCGCCATGGTATCTCAGCTGGCCTGGTTAGCTACCTTGGTTAAAGCGTAAGTCAAAACTCTTCGCTTGACCTGACCTACACTGACGTCACAATCGTCGCCATGGTATCTCAGCTGGCCTGGTTAGCTACCTTGGTTAAAGCGTACGTCAAAACTCTTCGCTTGACCTGACCTACACTGACGTCACAATCGTCGCCATGGTATCTCAGCTAGCCTGGTTAGCTACATTGGTTAACGCGTACGTCAAAACTCTTCGCTTGACCTGACCTACACTGACGTCACAATCGTCGCCATGGTATCTCAGCTGGCCTGGTTAGCTACCATGGTTAAAGCGTAAGTCAAAACTCTTCGCTTGACCTGACCTACACTGACGTCACAATCGTCGCCACGGTATCTCAGCTAGCCTGGTTAGCTACATTGGTTAACGCGTACGTCAAAACTCTTCGCTTGACCTGACCTACACTGACGTCACAATCGTCGCCATGGTATCTCAGCTGGCCTGGTTAGCTACCATGGTTAAAGCGTAAGTCAAAACTCTTCGCTTGACCTGACCTACACTGACGTCACAATCGTCGCCACGGTATCTCAGCTAGCCTGGTTAGCTACATTGGTTAACGCGTACGTCAAAACTCTTCGCTTGACCTGACCTACACTGACGTCACAATCGTCGCCATGGTATCTCAGCTGGCCTGGTTAGCTACCATGGTTAAAGCGTAAGTCAAAACTCTTCGCTTGACCTGACCTACACTGACGTCACAATCGTCGCCACGGTATCTCAGCTAGCCTGGTTAGCTACATTGGTTAACGCGTACGTCAAAACTCTTCGCTTGACCTGACCTACACTGACGTCACAATCGTCGCCACGGTATCTCAGCTAGCCTGGTTAGCTACATTGGTTAACGCGTACGTCAAAACTCTTCGCTTGACCTGACCTACACTGACGTCACAATCGTCGCCACGGTATCTCAGCTGGCCTGGTTAGCTACCTTGGTTAAAGCGTAAGTCAAAACTCTTCGCTTGACCTGACCTACACTGACGTCACAATCGTCGCCATGGTATCTCAGCTGGCCTGGTTAGCTACCTTGGTTAAAGCGTAAGTCAAAACTCTTCGCTTGACCTGACCTACACTGACGTCACAATCGTCGCCATGGTATCTCAGCTGGCCTGGTTAGCTACCTTGGTTAAAGCGTAAGTCAAAACTCTTCGCTTGACCTGACCTACACTGACGTCACAATCGTCGCCATGGTATCTCAGCTGGCCTGGTTAGCTACATTGGTTAACGCGTACGTCAAGGCGTCCCTGAGCGTGAGGATGCCGGTTCGCATCCCGGTCGTGGTTATTTCACAGATTTAAATCTCCGGCTAGCACGATCCGTACACGACGTCCTTAAATGACATAGCGCCCATTCAAACGGGCAGCGGTGCTGAAGGATCTGCCCCTATGAATTCAATGACAAATCTGCCCCTATGAATTCATTGAAAAATAAGTATGGTCGAGGCCATAGCGTTGCTATAGAAAACCGTGTACATTTACATCTACATTTAGGGTAGAATTGGTGCTATTGGGTCTGAATTTGTCCTATGGAGACTGAATTTGTCCTATGGAGACTGAATTTGTCCTATGGAGACTGAATTTGTCCTATGGAGACTGAATTTGTCATGCGGGTGCAGAACTGGTCCTGTGGGTGCGAATGCAGATTTGGTCCTTGGGTGTAAAATGCTTCTGTTTGTACAGAATTGGTCTTGCAGGTGTAGAATGGTTTTTTGGGATCAGAATTTGGTCCGTTGGTGTAAAAATTGGTCCTAAAGGCACACAATAGCCTAAGTAGGTCTGTGACACAAGATAACGCCCTTCTTCCTCTTATCTCTCTCTCCTTTCCAACCCCAAACACCTCCCACGCTGTCTCTCCGTCTGACTTTTGGATCTTGACCTGGAACCGAACCCTTTTGCCTATCGATTTTATTTTGACTGAGCGCCCGTGAATAAGCTGGTCCCCGAGGCGCGGCTTTCGTTGGGCGCTGTAGAAATCTCGGGATTACGATTACGAATGCGGTGAGATGGTGATGAGTAAATGAGTCTTATGTCTGCGCTTCAGCTGTTTGGATCCGCTGCTGTGCACCCCGTTGACGCAGAAAGTGAGGATCAATCCGACGAATCGGGTTTCTGTCTATGCCAAATGTACGGAATTCTGTGAGGAGCGGATGATCTATCAGTGGACCATCTACCGTCTTGGCCTCAACGGGGCCTGGCTTCCTCTCGATAACTTCGATCAATACGCCTCAGGTACACGGTATTCCTCTCCTTCTCTGTGACTGTCCTTGCGTATGTCACTCTCTCTGTCTCTGCGTCTCTATTTCTGTCTTTGTAGTTCTCTGTCTCGGTATCTGTAAATGTCTGTATCTCTGTCTTTCTGCCTCTGTCTTCTTCTGTTTCTGCGTGTTTTCAGTTTTCGATCGAAATAGTTGAAGGTCGCTTGAGGTACAGAAAGAGGAATTTAAGAAAACTTTGCAGACTTTAGAAGCACAGAGGCAAGCAGTGACACAGGTACGGAGACACAGAGAACCAGAGACAGAGAGACGCAATGAAAAAGAGACACAGAGAGACAGAGAGACAGAACATAAGCATGACGTGTGGAAGTCGAGAGTCTTGATCACCCTGCAATTTCTATATACAAACCTTCTAGACGCTTTCGCCGGCCGAGCGTTACATGTGCGCGTGCTCTCACTGGCGTTGCCATTCCCAATCTTACAGAACATCGTTTGGTGCCAAAAGAACTGAACACTCTAGTCAGTGCCTCGGGCAACAACGTCTTCGAGATGCGCTTCTATTACATTACATTACTTTCTTTACATTGCAGTAAATTGTGTCATTTCTAAACAACATGACGTGTTTATGCTGCTTTGTTTCTGATACACGCGCGTCACGATGTCACGTGTTAACAACAACAACAACCACCTGTTGTCTGGCTGGCCGAACTCTTACCACCTGCTATGCGCGCTGCCTGTCATGTTGAACATCAGGCGTCAATGGTAAGAGTTGCCACGACAACGAGAAAGCGTGTCGGTGTCATGCCACTGACTGGTTATTACTGCATACAGCATGACGCTGTGTCATTGCTAAATGCACGACGCTGAATGTGTTACTGCCAAAAACATGACGTTGACTGTTACTGCGAGAAACGACACTGACGGTGTCATGCCAAAGCATGACGTTGACGAATGTCATGTCAAAAAGCATGAGACTGACTCTATCATGCATGACACTGACTGTAACTGTAAAATTGTGCATAGCACTGACGGCGTCATACCAAAAACATGACAGTCAATGCTCCTTCAAAAGCATGACATTGACACCGTGTCAGGCAAGAGACGTGACACTGACTGTGCCATCGCAAAAAGCGTCGTCATAATTAGTGATTTGCATACTACTGTTAAACGGCGACAAAGCATCAATCGATGGCGCTGAGCAATTTTCCCTAAAGGACTTGCTCAAGGTCCCTCCAACGCGAGACAATAGAAACAAATTTCTCGAGTTACTGAACAAAGTTTTGGTTAGGGTGTAAAGCGCTTCTGATTAGTTTCTCTTGGAGCGGCGCTATAAAAATTTCTAATTAAAACACATAACCATTTTATCTAGCGCATTTCCTTTGGCGTGCAGGCACCGCCTCACGGGAGCTGGCTATCGACAATCGCCTGTTCATCGATGGCTTCCACCTCTACAAGAACCTTCTCGACTACCGCATCGGTGTGACAGTGTCTGCCCGGGGTGGTAACTTCGTCAATGGATCTTCCTACATGGAGCTCCACCTGAATCCTGCTCCGGCTGAGGGCTCGTGCCTGGCAGCACCTTCCACTGGCATGGCATCCGTTAATATGTACTCCATCTCCTGCCAGGGATGGACCGATCCGGATGGAATCGATGTCTACCAGTTCTACGGTGAGGGTGTCTAGTACTATCTAATTTAACCCAATCTAATAGAATCTAATATGACTAATAGAATCTAATGCTTTCTATTCCATCCTTTTAGCATTGCACACTGGCTCAAACCAAAATTCGCAGCTTAGCTTAGTGTAAACTATTTTGCAGAGAAGTCTACTCTCATCTAGAGTGTCTTCTCCAAGAGATTATGATTTTTGACTGCAATTTGACTTGAAGTAACCATTGACTGATGCCTTGGGCATTATGATAACGGCGCTATAGAAGTCTCTAGATTATATTGTGAAGTGAAGGCTCTAGATTATATTGTGAAGTGTAATGTAGCATTGCGATGTAGCTTTTAGTCTGGCGAAGTGTACTGTAGTCTTGTAAAGTGTAGTCTAGTCGAGTGTAGCAAATGACTATTGGTGGTAGGCGTCTGGCCTGACGAGCCGAGCACCGCTGCACAGCTGGGCTTCAGTTACGACGGTCAGCTTGGTCCAATCATTCTACCACAAGGATCGCCGAACAACAATTCCAACCTTCTGCTTTACGTTCGTATCTTCGACAAACTGGGAGCCGTCACCACATACAACATCTCCGTTGTACAGGTACAATAGAGCCCGAATTACTAACGGATCGTAATCGTAATCGTAAACTCGAGATTTCTACAGCGCCCAATGAAAGCTATGTCGCGGGAACAAGCTTATGTTAGAGCCAGGTACATTAGAGCCCGGATTAATAACGGATCGTAATCGTAAAATTGAGATTTCTTCTGCGCCCAATGAAAGCTAAGCGCCGGAACGGCTTATTCACAGGCGCTCAGTCAAAATAAAATCGATAGGCACGAAGCGTTCTGTTCCAGGTGAAGATCCAAGAATCAGGCAGGCAGGTAGGCAGTCAGACGGCTACGGTGGGTGGTGTTGGAATTGGATATGCAGGATGGATAAGTGAAGACGAGGAATCATAATAGGATATGCGGAAGAGGAGTATTTTCAGTTTTGAGTGGAAGACCTTCGCAGAGATTGGAAGTTGAAGTGATGGTGAGTTCGTATGATGGATCAGATAACTGAGAATGGGGTTTAAAAACTGAGCTCTATGTACTTACCCAACTGTGACAAATGGGGTTTGCTGTTATTGATTTTCTGCAGACACCGAAACCGAAAAACCGTCGAGGCTCCTGGGTAGTTCTTAATGAACGAGTGTGTTATCTGTGCCGTTCTACTTTTTGTTTGAAGGTTCTCCCCATAAGCGAGAAGGTGGCAAAGGATCTTGTCAATCAGTTGCTGAATAACAAAACGACATCTAACATCTTCGAGTCACTCATTGCCGGCGGGAACCTGGCCAGGATGAATCCAACCTTTCTAGCAATCGCAGATGCCTTGAACGCAGCCACCGCATTCGAAAATCAACGTATTGCTATCTTTGTTATTTTTCGTTATTATTATTTGTTATAATTACAGTTACTGTTATTACATGTTATTTCTCGTTATTGTCATTGTTGTTGCACTTATAATCATTATCATTAGTAGTAGTATTAATATCAGTACTATCAACTATTCTTATCTTTACCTTTCTTTACCTTGTCTTTACTTTTTACCTTTCCTTTACCTTTAACTTTACCTTTCTCTTTTACCTTATCTTACCCTATGTTAACCTTAATCTTAACTTAGCATAACAAAATCCTTACGATGCCATACCTTATTTGGCTTCACCTTTTCTCGCTCTTTTACTTACCTTACCTTACCTTACCTTACTTAGCAATTACGGTGAAGGGGCTATTCTCACGACGATATATCATGAACGGCCTTGCCCGTAAGTGTAGAACATCTATGAGTCGAACCTTACCCCGAAACCTTTTCATCGTGGTGACATTCTCGATTTCTTTCAGAGTATGGAAACGGTAGCTTGACTTATCCGACTCCGTTGCTGCTTGCCAACGTAAGTTTCTGAAATATACAGTTGTGATGAGACATTAATATATTGGGACTTGATATTTTAATTGGAATGGCTATATCAAAGCAGCGTTTTGGCTACATGTTTTTGTTACATATTATGCTTTTAACCACACAACTCATTCTGCGGATCAGTGAGGAAAACGTTCGATACAAACTTATCCATCTTTCTGGAATTTCTTAAGTCATTAATAAGGTTCAGGGTGGCTAGCAGGGTCCGTATACGGGGACCTTAAATGACGTGGCGCCCATTCAAACGGGCAACCTTGTTGAAGGATCTCACCCGATCAATTCATTTAAAAAATGAGCAGGGTCGAGGTCGTACGATCGCTGTAGAAAACGTGTACATTTACATTTCAACTTTTTATATCTATTTTTACGTGGTTGACCCTCAGTGCTTTTAATTTTGCCCGACTGCTGTTTGAAATCATACTAAGCATCAATCGATGGCGCTGAGCAATTGTGAGTGAAGGACTCGCTCAAGGTCCCTATATAGTAACCGTCTCAGAGGAGGAGGCTTGAACCCGTACTCTCCACGTTACAAGCCAAATGCCTACTCTGTAATGAGATATTTATGTAGAGCCCTTTGAAAATCTCTTAGAACCTCAGTTCTGTTTCCACAGGAGCAGTACCAGATACTCAGAAACGAGAAGGCTGCACTGAGGGGTAAGATGATCGAAGCCCTGGCCAACGCCACCCTAACGGACATCGGGTCCATCCAGCTGATCGCCAGCACTCTCAACAAAGTGACACAGGAAACGTCGCAGATCAACCGAGTCAATCAGGTTCATGAACAAACTTTGAATATACGGAAGAAGCAAGGTAAGGTAAGGTAAAGCAAGGTAAGTTATGATAGGGTAAGGTAAGTCAAGGTAAGGTAATGTATGGTAAGGTAAGGTAAAGTAAGGCTAGGTAAGGAAAGACAAGACAATGTAAGGTAATGTATGGTAAGGTAAGGTAAAGTAAGGCTAGGTAAGGAAAGACAAGACAAGATAAGGTAAGGTTAGGTGAGGTGAGGTAAGAATAAGTAAGATGAGGTAAGGCATTGAAAATATAAAGCATGGTCAGTAAAGTAAGGTAAGGAAGGGAAATGGAAGGTATGTCGTTGTATTGTAGGATAGGGCATGAATGGGTAAGGTGAGATAAGATGAGATGAAGCATGGTTAGGCCAGGTGAGGTAAGGCAATTGAATATGGGAGGGTAAGATATGGAAAGATAAGGTACGAGAAGGTAAGGTATGGGAAGATGAGATACTGTAAGGTGAGGTAAGTAAGGTAATGTGAGAAAAAGCAGGGAAAGGTAAGGTAGAGTAAGATAAGCTAAAGCAAGGTAAATCGAGAAAAGATAATTTTAGTTAAATACAGTATGGTAAAGTAGGAATGAGTGTGGTAAGATAATCTCTGGTAAGGTAAGTCAACAGATTGAGGGAATTTAGAGTAAGATTGTGTTAAGCAAGACAAGGCAAGATAATCTGATAATCCCTCGGGAATACGTTTTCTTGGTGAAGAAGACCTCTCCGATGCCTTCCTTTCTGCATGAGTCACGTAAGGCATAGTTTCCTTCCAAGTGGCGTTAGATAAATATCCGATTACATTACATTACAGTCTTTGTTTTACGACAGGAAACGGCTGTCAGTAAGATCGACGAAATGGTCGAGAAAATGACCAAGATAACCGACTCGACTCCGTTGGAAGAATTCGTTCTGGCGACCAAGTCGATTGCGGCAACCATTGGAAACCTATTCCAGGTAATCGTAATCGTTGTAATGAAAAATGCTGATTTATATAGCGGCTCTTCAAGAAACGCCTAAAAGATGCTACCGAACTCAAAACACAGGACGGAGAACGACAAGAATGGTCGAAAAAGAGGCAGGAAAAGGATAAGAAGCTTATGTCACAAGGTCTCTGATAAGCCTTGGCTGGCTTTTGGAGATATGTTGATTGCGTTTTTCTAGGTTTACAACGGACATCGGATGAAGTCAACATACTTTGACACATGTGCTTGCAAAGAATAGGCGTCGTTGTTCTTGCTGTCAAATACCTCATTGCAATCATCAAAAACTGCTTATAAGTAAAAGGCGCTGTGGTTCTTGCTGTCAAATGCTTCCTTCGAATCATTTAAAACTGCTTATAAGTAAAAGGAGGTGTGGTTCTTGCTGTCAAATGCTTCCTTCGAATCATTTAAAACTGCTTATAAGTAAAAGGAGGTGTGGTGTTTCTGCTGTCAAATGCTTCCATCGAATCATCAAAACATGCTTAGATTGACCAGATTGTCTATTTAGTATCATTAATCAGATATTTATATCGCGCTAATTTATGAATTCACCTCAAAAGCGTCGATAGCTGGAAGAAGATAAGTCGTCAATTGTTTGCGAAATGAATAAGATAAGAGAAGCGTCCCCCAAAGCTGGTGGTAGTGAATTCCATAGAAGTGGACCAGCATGTGAAAAGGCACGAGCATGTGAAAAGTAAAGCATATAAAGATTCCGTGTCCCGCGGCGATGAGTAGCCAGGGCTCTTTTGCCTTTTCTTGTTCCCCATGCCTTCCACCATGGGGTATGGGATCTTCACTACAATTGCTTGTATACATTACTGACTGAGCGCATGTGAGATGAACAGTTATGTTACATTGCGTTACACGAATGTAATATATGTAACAAGCATTTATATAGCGCTTTTCAAGCAGCTCTCAAAAGCGCTGAGCATCTCTCTCTCTCTCTCTCTCTCTCTCTCTCTCTCTCTCTCTCTCTCTCTCCAACGCTGAAAAATAACTTCTTCCTTTGTTACCAGAGCATAAACTGCGCCATCGATGATGGAACACTTGCAGACATCGAACAGGCAAAGAGTACTCCATTCTACTTCTACGATGCTGATTGGGAAAGTTCAAGAAAGGGTTAGATTGACTTGTTCTTAGATGACTGGAAAACTCCGATAAAGGGTAAGTTGGACATGTTCCAGGCTGACTGGGAAGGTTCCGTAAAGGGTAGGTTTGGCATGTTCGTAGCCGGACTGGGAAAGTTCGAAAAAGGATAAGTTGGGCATGTTACTAGCTGACTGGGAAGAGTCTAAAAAGGATAGGTTTGGCAACTGGGAAAGGGTCTGAATAGTAGTAAATTTGGCATGTTTTTTAGCTACTGGGTGAACCTGAGAAGGGTAATTTGGCATGTGATTAGCTATTGGGTGAACCCAAGAAGGGTAATTTGGCATGTGATTAGCTATTGAGACAGTCGGAGAATGGGTAAATATGGCATATCCGTACTGTTAGGCCATGTTGTTGGTTTCATGCATGACAGTTTGGTTGTTGATATCCGATATCCGACCAATATATCGGATATCAACAACCACGATATCTGACCAATATATCGGATATCAACAACCACGATATCTGACCAATATATCGGATATCAACAACCACGATATCTGACCAATATATCGGATATCAACAACCACGATATCTGACCAATATATCGGATATCAACAACCACGATATCCGACCAATATATCGGATATCAACAACCACGATATCTGACCAATATGTACTAGCAAACCTGAATCGATTAAGAACATTAATTTGTCTGAGTTTAACATCGAAACATGTACTCGGTACACTCAGCTGTACCGTAACGATTGTAGGTTTCATGGGATTGTCTGCTAGTGACATGGAAAAAGGATTCCAGGGTGAAACCAACAGCTTGGCTCAAAAGGATTCGGTAAAGTGGAAAAATAATCAATCAACCGATAGTTAAATCAATTGATCTGTCTTCCTCTGATCAATCAATAGGCCAGACAATTATTTTCAACTGGCTGACTATTGCGTAAACTTCAACCTGTTCCGTAATCGTAACCGTAAACTCGAAATTGCTAAAACACTACTTAAAAGCTAAGCGCATGGCACCAGCTTATTCACGAGCGCTGCGTCAAGTCAGAGGGTTGTTCTCATCTAATGACCAATAACCATTTGTCTCTCAGCTGCTTTCTTTCTCACTCGTTAGTGTTATCGGCATTTGGTATTTTTGCACCTTAATATTATGAACAATACATTTTGCTTAATTATTTATTCGTTCCTTCCTTCTTTCAGTAATAAGTTGAATTAATAAATAACTCATTAAATAAATAAATAAACAAATAAATAAATAAATAAATCGTTCGTTCTTTCCGCCCGTTCGTTCTTCCTTCCTTCTTTTCTTCCTTCTTTCCTTCGTTCATTCACCCATGTATCAACCCATCCACTCACCCATACACCTATCCATCAATCCATCCATCCACCTATCTACCCACCAACCCATCCATTCATCCATCTACCAATCCATCCATTCCATTAATTTAACCATATATCCATCCACCCATCCATCCACCCACCATCCATCCACCCACCCACCAATCCATCCACCCATTCATCCATCCATCCACCAATCCACCCACCCATCCACCCATGCATCCATCCACCAATCCATCCAGTCACATATCCATCCACCCACCCATCCATCCACCCATCCATCCACCAATCCATCCACCAATCCATTCACCAATCCATTCACCCATCCACCCTTCCATCCATCCACCCATCTATCCATCCACCAATCCAATCCATTCCGTGCATTCTTTTACGTAGGCTTCAGGTACAGTTGGACGCCTGTCGGATACTCTGGACGAACTCGGAAACCTGCTCCTCGAGAAGCTCGTTCCTGGAGAGAAACCGCTGAACATCTCCACTGCTCTGCTCGACATCTTCCTTCAGAAGGACGAACCATCCAAGATCGCTGGCCAACCAATCACAGCCGGCGGCGCCACCGTCGCGTTCCCTGATTGGTGCGACATTGTACCAATTAACGTCAACTGCTCCGATCAAACACCAATCGCCGTCAAGGTCTGTTATAAACGGCCGTGAACTTTTGTCATTTTTATGTGACATCGTTTTTCGATTTCAGTTTTGAAACCTTAACTTTACTTTCCTTGCTTTACTTTATCTTACCTTTATTCAACCATACTTTTACGCACTTTACATTACCTTAGTTTGTCGTATCTTACCTTACCTTGAATGATATTATCCTTAACGTACCTTGACTTACTTCAACTACCTTACCTTACCTCAATGTACCTTGCCTAACTATCCTTTCACGTACCTTACCTTAGTATTACGGGCTTAACACTGCAGCAACTTACCTTACGTTTCTTTAACAGACCTACCTTAACGAGTTGTATCGTATACACCTGCGTACCTTTCCTTACCTTATTGGAATTAATTGACCTACCTGTAGCTGTCCGTGACGCCGAGGAATATCTTCAACTACTTCAAGGACGCCACCAAGGTCTCTCCTGCATCATCAATCGTCACAATTGACGTCAACGGACCCTCAGGTAAAGAGATGAAAATCAGTGGAGCTCGCAGACCGTTCGAGATCGATATTCCCCGAAGTAATATGCCGGTGCCGAGGCCAACGATGGAGGCGTCCTACATGTCAACCAAGGATGACCAATCGAGTCTGTTCTACCACAAGTTCAACGTAACGGATAATGGATCGTCTCTTCACGTCGTCATCCATCCGGAACGCCCTGGCGTCCAGTTCCTCGTCTTTGTTCGATTCGAGAAGTTCCCGAAGATGAATGGAACTAAGCGAGGCTGGGACTTCATGCAGAACCTGCCGCTGAGCATGTCGAATTTAAGTGAGTCTTGCGTCACAGGTATTCAGTTGATATCTTTTTCACGCATGAATGCGTCACTTGTTTTCTTGCTTGATTATATTTAAGCTACGCAGTATTGTGGAAATATTTGCACATGTTACATAGTTTATACACATATCTTTACGCCTCCGAAGAGATTATTGATGTAAATGTAAGCGTTTCACTATAGCGACCGTATGGCCTTGACCCTGCTCATTTTTCAATGAATTGATCGGGTGAGATCCTTCACCACCGCTGCCCGTTTGAATGGGCGCCACACCATTTAAGGTCCCCGTGCACGGATCGTGCTAGCCCGAGATTAAAATCTCTGAAATAAGCCACGATCGGGAGGCGAACCGGCATCCTCACGCTCAGGGACGCCTTGACGTACGCATTAACCAATGTAGCTAACCAGGCCAGTAATGAATATAAACGACCTTTACCTGTAAGTGTTTAGGAGTGTCTAAATGTGCATGTAAACGAGTCTTACCTTCATTGTTTTGCTTCTACGGAATTTCAATAGAAGCGTGGAAGCTATTGTAGGCGAGTGCTTCATTTACCTTAACGCTTTCAAGGAATTACTATTGAGACATGTAAACGTGTGTGCGTTGTCGGTTACCACTTATACGAGCCTGCCTGCCTGCCTGCCTGCCTGCCTGCCTGCCTGCCTGCCTGCCTGCCTGCCTGCCTGCCTGCCTGCCTGCCTGCCTGCCTGCCTGCCTGCCTGCCTGCCTGCCTGCCTGCCTGCCTGCCTGCCTGCCTGCCTGCCTGCCTGCCTGCCTGCCTGCCTGAATCCCTATCTGAATCCCTATCTGAATCCCTGCCTGAATCTTGGATCTTCACCTGGAACAAACCGAACCATTTCTGCCTATCTATTCTGTTTTGACTGAGCGCCTGTGAATAAGCTGGTTCCCGCAACTTAGCTTTCGTTGGGCGCTGTATAAATTTCGAGCTTACGATTACGATTACGATCTATTGGTCTAGGCGAGTACACGGAACAAGGTGCCGACCCATACGTAGTTTTCCTGGACAACAACGTCATCCAAGACCGCCTAGGAGTCTGGTACATCGGGCTGCGGCAGCTGGAACCAAGCGAATACGACCTCTACAATGCCAACAACACCCCACCACCACCGCCGAAAATGACCGGGAGATTTACGACGAACTACACCCTGCTCATCTACACATCCGGGTGTTACTACCATCGACCGGAAGACACGGCGTGGTCTTATGATGGCTGCGTGGTAAACACTATACCACATGTAGTACGAGTATAATCAGGAGTTTTATGATTACTTACATTTGAATAGCAATAGTAATAATGATAATACTAATACACAAAGTAGTAGTAGTAATAGTAGTAGTAGTAGTAGTGGTAGTGGTAGTAGTAGTAGTAGTAGTAGTAGTAGTAGTAGTAGTAGTAGTAGTAGTAGTAGTAGTAGTAGTAGAATTCTAACAATACACCACTCAGTAGTAGTAGTAGCAGTAGTGGTGGTGATGGTGGTTGTGGTGGTGGTGGTGATGGTAGTAGTAGTAGTGGTAGTAGTGGTGGTAGTAGTAGTAGTAGTAGTAGTAGTAGTAATAATAATAATAATAATAAATTAATATAAATGATATAAATAATAAAAATAAAAATATAGAATAAAGCTGCCTCTAATTTTTCCAATCGTGAGAGGTTCATTGGTATCTCAGGTGATAAATAATAACACAATGGTATTCACGACGATTATTTCCCAAGAGTCACGGTTGAGTGGTTCAGACGAGATGCTGTTGGCTTCAACAGGTGAGCCCGCGAACGACCGTCAGTCACACGGTCTGCCTCTGCAACCACCTGACGAGCTTCGGAGGAGGATTCGCCGTCCGGCCAAACGTCATCGACTTCGACTTCGTGCTCAGTCACTCCGACTTCCTCAGCAACCCAACCATCTACGTAACGGAGATCATAATCGCAGTAGCCTACATTCTGCTCTTCATCTGGGCCAGGAGACAGGACAAGAAGGATCTCATCAAGGTCTGTCTGAGTACTTGCCTAGTTAGCTACATCGGTAAGTGCGTTTGCCAAAGACCCTCAGTGCGTGTGGATCCCAGGTTCGCATCCCGGTCGTGGCTTATTTCAGAGATTTGAATCTCCGGCTAGTACGGTCCGTGCGCGGGGACCTTAACTGGGATGACGCCCATTGAAACGGGCAGCGGTGGTGAAGGATCTCACCCGATAAATTCATTGCAAAATGAACAGGGTCGAGGCCATACGGTCGCTATATAAAACCTATACATTTACATTTACTTGTAGTCTTCTTCCATCACCTCGTCCTTAAAATAGCTGCCCCACCCTTCTGGAATAAACTCCCACCAGAATTACGGCAATTATCTGATCTATCATACGAACTCACAATACTTCACCTCTTGCAATTTCTGCGCAGGTCTTTTAGTTAAAACTGAAAAAAACTCCTCTTCCACAAATCCTATCCTGATTCTTCCTCTTCCCTTTATCTCACTTTCCGGTTCAGTTCCAAACACTATCCACCATAGTCGTCTGACTGTCTGCCTGCCTGACTCTTGGATTTTGACCTGGAATCGAACCCTTATTGATTTTGTTTTGACTGATCGCCTGTGAATGTGCTGGTTCCCGCAACTTAGCTCGAGTTTACGATTACGATTACGATACAGTACTTCCTTACTAGAGCCCATGCAATTTGCCCAATCCTTTCAGTGACGTCACAGACTGCCATGCTGTCGCTCTTTTAGCTTGGTGTTACTGCACTTCCGGACAATGACCCACGTGACCGCTACCTGTACGAGATCACCGTTTCCACGGGCCTGAGAAAAAATGCCGGCACAGAATCTAAGGTACGCTTTTAATTATATAAATATATATATATATATATATATATATATATATATATAATTATGTACAATGTTTTTTCTGACGGAACGCTCCGGAACGGCGTTCCGGCACCTTTCTTCGGCTAATAAAAAATAATTTAGTTATCAATACAAGAGTCGTGTTACTAAGTTATATTAGTTTTGTAATATAATGTAAAATTATTTTAATTCAATTTCAGCGTTTACAACTTTACACTGGCATCAAATGGCATCAAAGGCCGTTGACGTCGCCCTCCTCCTTTATCCAGCCTTGGGACTGGCACTACCCTACTAGTGGAGTTAAAAGCTTAACGACATCCTCTCACGTCGATCTTATTCTGCACTGCGTGAAAATACGATTTAATTATGATGCGTAGTCGTAGTTCCGCAGTTTAACGACAGCTTATGGCATCAAGGGCCGTTGCCGTCGCCCTCCTCCTTTATCCAGGCTTGGGACTGGCACTACCTCCTCCAAACAAGGCAGTGGAGTTCTTGCCCTTCTCATATTATAACTGAAATTTTTAAAAGAGGTGTGTAAGAGGCTGCTTTTTTCTAGGTTCACATAATTCTTTCCGGAGACTACGATGAGACGGATGCCAGAACTTTGGAAGATGATCAGAGAAAGGTCCTAACACGAGGATCAACCGATTCCTTCCTTTTGGCAGTTCCAAGGTCACTAGTTGTTTTCTTTATTACGTTTCTCTATTCAGATCTCTTGATCTATTTTTAAAGCAGTTCTTAAAGACCGGTGAAGCTTGTGAGGTAGTTAAGCGGCGTATTTATTAGACGTCTTGATAACTAACTACCTAACTAGCTGAGACTTAGTTTTCTTATAGCAGGTGTCTATTGTGAGCTATCGATGTTGTGACTCTTCAAAAATTACAATATTTAAACTAAAATCAATATCGGTATTCATACAAGCAGATGTAATCGCAACAAGGAGTTCCTTCATGTATCCTGGAGCCGAATATTAGACAAAAGAACTACTTCGTCAATCGTCATCAAACCCATTCGTGTCGCCTAACTCCACCACTATCGTACTCAGGTGACGCCAGTCCCAGTCCTGGATAAAGGAGGAGGGCGACGTTAACGGCCTTTTATGCTATAAGATGTTAAACATTGGAACTACTATATATATATATACAGTTGCATATATCATCTAAAATGTTAAATAAAGTAAGGTCGATGTTAACGGCCCGCAGGCGTCGTTAAGCGCTGGATGATTCACTGCTTATTTTAGACACCTTTAAAATGTTTTCTACCGAAGCCATATATTCTCATACGTCAATATAGTGACATATTCTCTACTGACAGCGTTTTGTGAGTTAATATCGGCGTCAACATCCCTGCGAGCCACAAGATGGCGCACAGCACCAGAGAGAACTATTAGACAATAAATAAGTGAATTTGTTAAGTTATTTTGCTTTGGTTTATCTTTTCTAAGTCGTGGTATTGTCTCATAGCTTATTGCTATTGTTGTCATCGATTGCTGGACTCTAGGCCTCTTGGTCCGTTGAACTACGCCCGCATATGGCATGACAACACCGGCAAGGGCAAATACGCTTCGTGGTACCTCAACTGGATGATCGTTCGTGACGTTCACACGGACCAAAGGTTCTACTTCATCGTCAACCAATGGCTCGCAGTCGAAGAAGACGACGGCCAAGTATGTGCGCTATATAAATGATCAGATAAATGCGTTCAGAAGGTGGTTAAGCCAACTAAACGCTAGCCATGCTGCGTATCGAGCTTTAAAGATTCTGCAAATTCTGGTTAAATATAAGACGGCATTTTCATTTTTGACTTGATAATCGTCATAACGAAAGCATATAATGATAATGGAAGATAAAATGAGAGCAGTTAATAATAATAACCCTAGCAATACAGTAGGAATAATAATAATAATAATAATAATAATAATAATAATAATAATAATAATAATAATAATAATAATAATAATAATAATAATAATAATATTAATAATAATAATAATAGCAAGAGTTTAGACACCTTTATGTCGCTTTAATCAAACTCTATAAGTAAGCTAATGCAAGAAGCATGTCTGAAGTGACTATCGTGATAAAGAGTGAGTGGTGATAACGGTGGTGTATAAGCCAAAAAAAATAATAATAGTAGCAAGAGCTTAGACACCTTTATGTCAGTTTTCAGAAACTCTATAAATTAATTACGTTGAATCGTTAGTCATGAAATATAGCCTTATGAGCTCATGAGCATTGTCAATTGTAAACAATATTGTTCTATTGTTATTATGTATATCTGAATTGCGTTTGTACATATCCTTTAATTGCTTTTAAAAAACGTTATGGAAAAAAGAAAAGAAAAGAAAAGAAAAGAAAAAAAGAAAAAAGAAAAAACAATAAAAAAGAAAAGGAAAAAAATTAATAAAATAAAAAATAAAAATATTAAAAGATAAAAGAAAAGAGAAAATACAGAAGAGAAAAGAGGAAAAGAAAAAAGAAAAAAAACTTTATTTCAGCTATTTACCACCAGGAGAAAAGACTCGAAGTCTACTGTCAACCAAAGACACAGCTCTGAATACAAAGTCTGTCTTATGATACGATGTCAAAAGACCGTAAAAGAAAGAAAAGAAAAGAAAAACATGCATGCAGAAAAATCCAAGAAACATATCAGCGAAAGAAAAGAAAACTATTTACCAATTCCAAATGTCATCAACGGCCTTAGTTGTCATAAGATGAGTTAAACTCTGGATTTACTTACTTACTCGTGATGAACTAAGGTCAATAAAAGAATTCCAAGGTAAGGTCGACGTCAACGGCCCTGGGAGCCACAAGAAGTCGTTAAGCTTAAAGAAGAAGTTCTGTGATGTCAGGATAAAGGGTTTGACAACGAACTGACTGAATGACTGGCTGAATCACTGAATGACTGACTGAATCACTGAGTGACTGGCTCGCTAGCTCGCTCACTGTTTGGTTGACTCAATGACTGACTGATTTATTGATTGAATGATTGAATGAATGATTGATTTATCGATTGATTGATTTATTGAGCTGAGGATGATAATTTGGCATTTGATAAATAATCGTCGTCTTTTGATTCCGTTGAATAATAAATTCGTCAATCTATGGCGCTTCTAAGTGAACAAGAAATCCACAAGCGCTTTGTTCCTCTGCGTCTTAGATCAGTCGACTGGTTCCAGTCTGTGGACGCGAGCAGATGGTCGAGACTGGTCACCTGTTCAGCCGGAGGACGAATAAAGGATTCGGTGACGACCACATCTGGTTCTCTGTCGTTGCTCGTCCCGTCACCAGTCGCTTCACCCGCATCCAACGCCTCTCCTGCTGTCTCTGTCTCCTCTTCACGGCGATGCTGGCCAATGCCATGTTCTACGGCGTCGTCGGCAGCAGTTCTCAGGGAGGATTCAGCATTGGACCATTCATCATCACACCTGAACAGGTAAAATCGGTCACCTTCTATCACACCTGAACAGGTAAAATCGGTCATCTTCTATCACACCTGAACAGGTCAAATCGGTCATCTTCTATCACATCTGGTCACCTGTTCACACCTGAACAGGTTATCCGTTCAGTATCACACCTCTGCAAGTGAATTCATTAAGTGTTGCACCAGAACAGGTAACTGCATTTAAGATCGCATCTGAACATCTTAACAGGTAATTGTATTTAGCATCACACCTGGGAAGTAAATGTACTCACTGTCACACCTGAGCAGGTAAATGCATTCAGTATCACACCTAAGCAGGTAATGTATTTAGCATTACATCTGAGCAGGTAAATGCATTCGGTATCACACCTTAGGAGGTAAATGCATTTAGGATTACACCTGAGTAGGTAAATGCATTCACTGTCACACCTGAGCAGATAAATGCATTTGATATCACATCTAAGCAGGTAAATGTATTTAGCATCACACCTGAGCAGGTAAATGCAATCAGTATCACACCTAAGCAGGTAAAGGTATTTAGCATCACATCTGGGCAGGTAACTCCATTCATTACGTTATATGACGTCATTCTGACAGATCTACGTGGGCATAATTAGCAACCTGATCGTCTTCCCCGTCAACTTCATCATCGCTTTCCTCTTCAAGAAGTCCCGTCCCCGTCGCAAGCGTCCTTCAAGGATCGCTGAGGCTCTGAAGAAGATGCTTACCCGACAGAAGACCGAGGATGCTAATGCCTACATCCGCCGCAGGGAGGCTGCTCTGCCATCATTGCCTAAGGTATGGATGGCCCGTGACAGCTTGCATCACATCACATCGCATCCAATCACATAATTTACATTGTATTGTAGTGTATTGTTTTGCATTGTATTGTATTTATATAGCGTGGTATGGTATAGTAAGGTATTGTATTGTATTTTATTATATTGTATCATATTGTACTGTATTGCATGCATTGTATTGTATTGTATTGTATTGTATTATATTGTATTGTATCATATTGTATTGTATTGTATCATGTTGTATCATATTGTATTGTATTGTATTATATTGTATTGTATCATATTGTATTGTATTGTATCATGTTGTATCATATTGTATTGTATTATATTGTATTGTATCACATTGTATGGCATTGCATTGTATTGCATTGTATTGTATTACAGAGCGCCTGGGAAGCGAAGCCCTACGAAGACCCGGAGAAGAGGGACAACCGCGACTGGAGCGACCGTCCCCACACGGCGCGGAGCGTCGACCTGGAGGAGGCAACGACGAGTCCGACGGCGCGCCTTACGGAGCCACCGCCGAAGAAGAAGAAGAGGCTGTCGCTGCCCTGGTGGTGTGTCATCATCGGTTGGATCCTGCTCTGGGTCACGGTCGGCCTCTGCACGGCCTTCATCACGTTCTACGCCATCATGTTCCAGGACGAAAAGTGCCGGAAGTGGATCACGTCCATGCTCATCTCGTTCGTCACTTCCGTTTTCCTGACCCAACCGATCAAGGTCATACTGTTGGCGCTCTTCTTCGCGATTATCTTTAAGAAACCGGAAAGCGAAGAGGAGGAGGATGACTTGGAGGACGAGGAAAGGGTTCAGCTCGACAACGACGAACTGTGGCTGCACCAATATAATACAGGTGAGAATGAGTGCTACAGGTGAGAATGTGTAATACAGGTGAGTATGAGTAATACAGGTGAGAATGAGTAATACAGGTGAGAAAGAGTAATACAGGTGAGAATGTATAATATAGGTGAGAATGAGTAATACAGGTGAGAATGTGTAATACAGGTGAGAAATAGTACTGAAGGTGAGAATGAGTAATACAGGTGAGAATGATGAACATATAGGTGAGAATGATTAATACAGATGAGACTGGTCAATAAAAGTGAGATTGATCAATGAGGTTGATCAATGCAGGTGAAATTGATCGATACAGGTAGGAACCATGAACCGTGAGAATGACTATTACGGATGAGACTGCTAATAAAGGTGAAATTGGTAAATAAAGGTGAGATTGATCAATAAAGGTGAGAACAATTAATACGTTCTATTTAATTACCTGAAGCTTTCCTAATGTCTTTGCGGTGTTTCCCTAAGTCCTCAGCATCAAAGGATGTCAAATGCCTTGACAAAATCTAGGTAAGTCACAGTCACAATTTTCCCCTGTCTATCCTGTCATAAACCTCCCCAAATTGCCTGAGGAGGTTTATGACGTCATCGTGACGTTTTTCATAGGTCCCCGGCGTCAGAGGTACCTGCAGTACGAACCACCGGATCCTCTGATGCTGGAACGGGCTCGAGAGAAGCGACTGAAAGAACTGAAGATGTACTCCATCCTGCGCGAGATCATCGTCTACATCTTCTTCCTGTGGATCGTCATCGTCATCAGCTACGACTTCCGGGACCCTCGTGCCCAGCAGGTCAAGGCCAACCTCCAGACGATGTTCGTCGATGGCGGAAGAGGTTCTAATGCCACAGCGAACACCAGCCTTGACCTTGTAAGACTTCGTTTTCCAACTCCTCTATATAGTGGCGGCTATGCCAGATGGGTCGTGGCCCCAACTCAGCCCTTAACCCTTGACTCGATGTGCCCTTAAATTCATAGGCCATTTCTCAACATGTGAATATGGCACATTTATTGTAACATAAGTCAACATAACATGAGTTTTAAGTGGCTCAGAAGACATGCAATCTATATGATCCAAACTATTCCACAAGTCATTACACTGAAGAATTGCTGAAGAATTTCTGCCCAAATGTTCCTCTCGGTATCTCATGTGATTTAAATATGGCTCTCCTGCCCTACCATTGTGCCGACTTCTTTAGACATAGCTGACTCCGCCACTGCCTTGTTTGGGGGTAGTGCCAGTCCCAAGCCTGGATAAAGCAGGAGGGCGACGTCAACGGCCTTTGATGCCATAAGATGTCGTTAAAAATTGGAAACTACTACTAGTTAGACAGAGCTCACAATGAATAAATCTAGACGTCAGAAATCAGGAAAAGAAAATGAGTAGCTCGTGTAAATGTAAACGTAATGTAAAGGTTTTTCTATATAGCGGCCTCAACCTGGATCATTTTTCAATGAATTTGTCGGGTGAGGTCCTTCACCACCGCTGACCGAGTGCATGCGAGTCAATAATCGTAATCGTAATCTTGAGATTTCTACAGCGCCCAACGAAAGCTAAGTCGCGGGAACCAGCGTATTCACAGGCGCTCAGTCAAAACAAAATCGATAGGCAAGAAGGGTTCGTTTCCAGATCGATATCCAAGAGTCAGGCAGGCAGGCAGGCAGACGGTTACGGTGGGTGGTGTTTGGAATTGGATCTACGAAATATATAAGCGGAAGAAGAGGAATCAGGATAGGACACAAATAAAGGAAAGCATATCTTTACAGATCAAATCGATGGAAGATTTTTGGGGTTGGATGGAGAATACGTTCATCCCTGGACAGAGAGCAGACGAATGGTACAACGGCTATAGACCCATTGGACTGAGAGGGTACCTCAACGACTACGTGTCCAGAATCATGGGGTTCGCCACGATGAGACAACTCAGGGTCAAACGAGGTCAGCCATTCCTGTTGTATAACCTTACTTCGCTGCTATCGCGCTGTACACAGAAATAATGGAAAACAATTACGAATAAGTAAAGCAGACAGTTAAATTAACTGAAAATTCTTAACATGAAAATTCGCACAAAAATTGCTATTACCCCTCTGATTAGTTTTTCTTGAAGAGGCGCTATATAAATTCCTGATTACAATTACTGTCTCGCATGAATGTAAGCCTTAATTTATACATTTACATACACATAGGCATATAAATATACATATATATGCACACACATATATATAATATATACCTTCGCTTTCCAGTTAACTAATTATTTGACTAAAATTAACACTGTTTTGCTAACTTTGCTAATAATATCATTAATAGTAACGACAACATTAAGCGTAACCAATGCATAAACAATGTTACACCAACGTGCTAACAATTGTATTTACAAGTCTATTCCTGTTTCTAATTGCATTACATTACACTCTATTCTACTGAATCGTATTGCATTGTGTGGCATAGCTTTGTTTTTGTATTGTATTGTATTACATTGTACTGCATTGTATTGTATTTCTATAGCATGGTATGGTATTGTATTGTATTGCATCGTATTTGTATTGCATTGTATTGTACTGTATTTGTATTACATGGTATGGTATTGTATTGTGTTGCATCGTATTGTATTGTATTGTTTTGTATTGTATTGTATTGTATTACTTCCAACAGCTCGTTGCAAAGTCCCATCTCAGATGAGCCGCCTAATTCACGAGTGCAACGTACCCTACTCCTCAGACAACGAAGATCACGATGACTACAACGTAGGTTGGGTGCCTCGAACCCCGGGCGATAGTTCGACTGTTCTGCCCGAGTACCACTACAAACAGGCCGAGGAACTGGACAGCTACCCTTTCCTGACGAAGCACAACCTCTACAGCGGTGGTGGCTACGTAGCCGAGCTTCGAGGTGACCGGCACGCCCTCTTCGATAAGGTCGCCAGCCTCAAGGACGGGGGCTGGGTCGATCGCTACACCCGAGCAGTCTTTCTCGAATTCTCTATCTACAATGTTCAGGCGAATCTGTTCGCCTGCGTAACGATGGTCGCTGAGCTTCTCGAGAGTAGTGGGTTCGATTGTTACTACTACGTCGAACCGATGAACCTGATCGGTGACACGTCGTCGGCGGCGATGTTCACCCGAGCGTGTCAGATCATCTACCTGGGATTCATCGTGTTCTTCATCATCCGGGAGGCGCGAAACATCTGGAAGCAGCGCCTGGGGTACTTCGCGCAGTTCTGGAACTGGGTCGAGCTGTGGATCATTGCCCTGTCGATCGGTTCCGTGGTCATCTTCGTCTATCGATACTTTATGACCGACAAACTGCTGAAGATATTCTCCAAGAGCGGTGGAAACGCTTATATGAAGTTCCAGGGGGTGGCCTACTGGAACGAACTGATGCTCTATATGATTGGTTGGTTCATAAGGATCGGTTCTTTTTCGTCTGTCTGTCTGTATGTCTGTCTGTCTGTCTGTCTACCTACCTACCTACCTACCTACCTACCTACCTACCTACCTACCTACCTACCTATCTACCTACCTACCTACCTACCTACCTACCTACCTACCTACCTACCTACCTACCTACCTACATACCTACCTACCTACCTACCTACCTATTTATCTATAAAAAATAAAATATCAATCTTTTTAGCTATCCATCCATCAACCCACCCATTTATCTATCCTTCCTGCCTTCCATTCATCTATAAATCCATCCATTTATTTATCTACCCATCCCATCCATCCATTCATCAATCCATCCACCCAGCCATACTGCCACTCACTTATCCATCTATCCTTCCCATACATCAATGCATCCATCCATCCATTCATCCATCCACCATCCACTAATCCAACTATCCAACCGATCCATTTATTAATTCATCCATCCACCTATCCATCCCATTCATCCGTTCATCAATCTTTCCACCCAACCATCCAGTCACCCAGCCATTAATCCATCTATCTATTCTTACGTCTTTCCATCCATCCACCTATCCATCCACCCACCCATCCATCCATTCATCCGTCCCTTCTATCCCCATACCTATCCATTCATCAGTCAATCGGTCAGTTAATCTATCAATCCATCCATTCATTTGTCTGTTGTCAGGACTCCTTGTTTTCTGGGCGACGATGAAATTTATCAAGCTACTGCGCTTCAACAAGGTCATGGGTCTCCTCGGTTCGACCCTTCGCTACGCGTCCAAGTCCCTCGTATCCTTCACCCTCATATTTGCCATCCTCTTCTTCGCCTTCGTCCAGTGCTTCTACCTGATCTACATGGCCAGCCTCGAAACCTTCTCCAACGTCATCTTTACGGCCGAGGAGTGCCTCCAGATGATGGTCGGCAAGTTCAACTTCGGCGAGATCGTCCAGGCCAGTCCGATCCTCGGGACCTTCATGTTCTTCATCTACATGATCGTCGTCTTCTTCATCCTCCTGACGATGTTCGTCACGATCATCAACGAAGCTTTTGCCGCCGTACGAGACGACATCCACAAGCAATCCAACGAGCACGAAATGGTCGAATTCGTGATCGGGCGATTCAAGCAGTGGACCGGAATCAACTCGCTGATCGCCGGCTTCGGCCGCGGAAATGGAAAGAAGGAACCCCTGAATAATACGAAGGAGCTGAACAACGACCCGAAGGTCATCGAAGCGCAGATCAACAACCTACCCGAACGCCTCGATCGCTTTCTCGACTGCATCAGCCAGGTCTACTTCCAGCACGACAACTTTGACAGCATCATAACCGAGCACAACGCATCTGGAAAGAATTTCATGAAGGATAACAACCTTAAGGCGGGAATGTACGGGAAGGCCGGCGGGGTGAAAGGCCAGGTGGTAGTAAACCGCAACCTCTTCTCTCATGCTCCGGAGACCCCGGCATCAGACCGCCACATGCCCAACGTCTGCGGTCAGTGAAGCTGAGGAGATTCTATGAAGCACCTTTTGGAAACTAAGAACAATGCTTTTAGTTTAGAACATTGTTGGTTCCATTGTTATGTAAGTCAATCGTAGCTATAACAACTTTGTTACTTTACTGCGTCGTAATTATAACAGCTGTGTTATTTTTATTAATGTGATAATTAAATGTTAGTTACATTGTTATGTAAGTCAATCGTAGCTATAACAACTTTGTTACTTTACTGCGTCGTAATTATAACAGCTGTGTTATTTTTATTAATGTTATAATTATTAAAACTCTGTCGTCACGTCAGTTATATTTTTAATGAATATCGTGTTTGATCTGTCATTAATATAAATTTAATGAATTTCTTTAGAGGTGATGCAATTATAACTTATTGTGATATATATTCGAAAATTAGTGTAATTGTTAAACCTGCTGTTTTAGTCAGTCATATATTTAACACCTCTGTTATTTTAGTACTTCATAAATGTAAAAGCTTTTATTTTTGCCAGTAATAACTTGCCTAACTCTTATGTTTCGTCAAGGGATGATGCGAATTTATTATTATGATATTTATTATATTCGGAATTCATTAATTTGTTCATTAATAATTGAAGTGTGATCATAATATGGTTTAATTGACATTTGTTTACAGTTGTTCATGATTTGACAAACGTTGATTAGTTTTTAACATTTTTGATAGCTATTCGGTGGAACAACTGCTGAAAACATTATTCATTACTAGGCCTAACTATCACTCCTCATAATCCTCCAGTTCACCGTTTTTCTCCTCCGCCTCCTCCTCCTCTTAGCATTATACTGATCCTCGTTGTAGAAGTACTTGATTTCTGAAAGTACTTGATTACTAAAATTTTTACATTAATCAAGTACTATCAGAAATCAAGTACCCCCTACTTGGTGAAAATACCTGATTACTAAATGTACTTGATTTCTGAAAGTTCTTGATTACTAAAGGTGTTTTAGTAATCAAGTACTTTAAGAAATCAAGTACTTGTTAAAAATGCTTGATTACTAAATGTACTTGATTTCTGAAAGTAATTGGATAAAAACAGTAACTGGTTCTGCCAAAATTAACAAACATTTGTTGTAACATTACGCTATGCTTTACTTTACTGCGTAAGTCAACGCTTCAATACATTTCTCTTTTCTGAATTAACTCGATCAGATGCAGTTGAAAACCATTCGTTTTAAACGCAACAATCAAATTTCTGCAAGATTCTTTAGAATGTATTAAAGTTTTGTCTGTTTTTTTAAACATTTCGTACAGTGGGTAGAAAAATGAGTTTAATGTCAACAAATCTCGTGTTTTATCTCCGTATTCCTCAGTTTAGTCTAATGGTTAGCGTGCTGAACCTGATCTAAATCTAATCTAATCTAATCTGATGACTTCTACAGCGCCGTTATCATAGTGCTCAAGGCATCAGTCGTTGGTTGCTTCAAGTCAAAATCGCAGTCCAAATCATAAACCGTTGGAGAAGCCGGGTCGAATTCCGATGGGTCAGAGAAACCAGAAGCCAGGCTACGGTGGGTAAACAAGTTGAAAGAGATGCTTCTTTAGTTTAGAAATGAATGACATCAAAGAGATGACAGAACGAAAAGAAGATGGCAGCGAATTCCAAAGCTGTGGAGCAGCAACCGTGAGCCCAGTACAGTTCTGGTACGGGACAATACAGTTCTGGTACGGGACAATACAGTTCTGGTACGGGACAATACATTTGGGGTACGGGGCAATACATTTGGGGTACGGGGCAATACAGTTGTGGTACGGGGCAATACATTTGGGCTACGGGACAATACAGTTCTGGTACGGGACAATACATTTGGGGTACGGGGAAATACAGTTCGGGTACGAGGCGAAAGGTTTGGGGTTCGAATCACCACGACAGCAGAAAGGTGATTCGAGAATTCTGCTCCATTTGTGCCTCCTAGCGATCTCGGCTATGAAATTAGTACATCGACCGTACAGTGTCGGTGGTAAGATCAGACAGCGAGGAAGAGGACTTACCACCCGCCCTTGTATGCCGAAACCAAGAAAGCGAAGTCGCTAGTTTATACCCACGGCTGCATTTCGAGGTTAACTCAAGGGCTGCTCTTTTTCTTCAGCTTAGAACGAACCCTTCCTGTCTATCGATTTTGTTTTGACTGAGCGCCTGTGAATAAGCTGGTTCCCGCCACTTGGCTTTCGTTGGGCGCTGTAGAAATCTCGAGTTTACGATTACGATTACAATAGACTGGCCAGTCAGTTATTGGGTCAAGTCTAGGGGTCAGGTCAGGTCATTTTATGACGTCACGGATGGGGTCGAGACAGCTCGAGTAGTTGTTCGTGTCATTTCAACGAAGTGGTCTTCACTTGAATATGACACTCGTTTTGATTGACAGTTGCTTTGATTGACAGATCAGCCAACAAGCACTTGTTTTTGATTGACAGGTGAAAATGAATTGTTGACTTGCTACTAATCTGTTCTATTTATTTACAAAACTATGGGCTAGTATAATTGTATTCTTCATTTGTTCGTGATTACCAGTTTTTTCATTTGTTTCAGTTGAGTTTGGTTTGGGCGATTTTTAAATGCTTAAAAGCTAAAATAGTGCGAAAATTTGACCAAGATTTGTGATTTTTTATTTAACTTATTTATTTGATTTATAGATATCTGGGGAAATATTGGCGTAATTTCGAAGTTCGTCCATTTGGGAATATTCAAACGGATTTCACTGTCTTTCTCTTTTTTCTCTGTGTCTCTGTTCTCTCTCTCTGTCCGTCTTTCTCTCTGCCTCCCTCTCTCTCTCTCTCTCTCTCTCTCTCTTCCTTTCTGTCTGTCTGTCTTTCTCTGCATCCCTCCCGTCCTTCTCTGTGCCTCTCTCTTCCTCTTTATGTCTGTCTTTCTCTCTCTCTCTCTCTCTCTCTCCCTCTTTTCTCCCTCCCTACCTCCCTCCCTCTCTTTCTCTTCCTCCCTCCCTCTCTCTCTCCCTCTCTCTCTACCTCCATACCTCCCTCTCTCTCCCTCTCTCTCCCCTTCTCTCCCTCCCTGCTTCTCTCTCTCCCTTCCTCTCTCTCTCTCCCTCTCCCTCTTTTCTCCCTCCCTCTCTCTCTTTTCTCCCTCCTATCTCCCTCCCTCTCTTTCTCTCCCTCCCTCTCTCCCTCCATCGCTCTCTCTCTCCCTCCATCCCTCCCTCTCTCCCTTCCTCTCTCTCCCCTTCTCTCCCTCCCTGCCTCTCTCTCTCTCTTCCTCTTCCTCTCCCTCTCTGTCTTTATCTCGCCCAACAGGACAAGAGAAAACAACACCATAGTCGGTCAGCTGAACTATATCAGTTCACAACCTCACTTCCGGCCGCCCCCCCCCCACTCTCTCTCGGGTCAGACAGGAAACCCTAATCCCTCTCACGGCTGAACACACACAGCGCCACCCACGCCACCTCTCGACCACTCATAGAAACACCCACGTTGTCTTACAGTCCATCACTTCGCAGGTGTACAGAATATGCCAGTTTACATGCGTACCTTATATGTAATCGTAATCGAATTAGGATGTTGTAATTCTGATGTTTTTTATGTTCTTAAATACTTGAAGACCGAAGTGCGATTAGCTATTGGCTAATAAAGAATATACTTACTTACTTACACTTATATCGCGCCTTTAAAAAGCTGCAACATTATGTATACTGCATAATATTACGTATTATGGGCATATATTAAATCTGTTTATTATTATATGTCTATATAATAATAACAATAACAATACTAATTATAACAGCTTCTAGCATATTTGTTTATTCCAGAGGGATTACACTTACCTCGTCGCAAAAATATTAAAATATTTCTACTACTACTCCCACTACTACTACTACTACTACTAATACTAATAATAATAATAACAATAATAATAATAATTATAACAGCTCCTAGCATAATTTTTTAATTCCCGAGGAATTACACTTACCTCGGGGCAAAAACTTAAAATAAAAAGAATAATGACAATTTATATAGCGCCGTAGAGCAGCCGAGGTCGCAAAAAGGCCTCTGCAGATATAGTTCGTGTGTTTCGTCTACGAGAAGAGTGCATGTGAGGCACTCATAGTCCTCTAGGCCTAAATGTAGAGACTACAATTAGACCTCATGAGATAGACAGAAGTGCAGGCCTTTGTTGAGGCCTAATCAGGCCTACATAAAGGACTAGAGGTCAGCCACGGTCACCGACAGATTTAATAGTCAGACCCTTAAAGTCTGCACCGACTAATCCAACGAAAGCCATACATATATATATATACATATATATATATATAGCACACATATATGCATCGATATATATATATGTAGTATATATATAATATATATAATATTATATGTATTATATATATATATATATATATATATATATATATATATATATATATATATTAAACTACTGGCTTAATGCAGCTTCTCTATACAGGCTATATTTAGTGCTATAACATATATATATATATATATATATATATATATATATATATATATATATATATAGCTATATGACTATATTTGTGTGCGTTTATATAATATTCTCAGATTGCGTGTGAGCATATGTATATATACGTCATCATTTGCGTCATCGTAGTCGTGTAGTCTCCGCTGGTGTCGATATATAATCCGAAGTAGTAGTCGAAGAAGAAGCTGCACCGGAAGATTATGTCTTCTCTTCTCTTGGTTTCCTCGAATTCCTGGTCGTCAATAGTTACGACTTCGACCGCGAAAAGAGGGAGTGAAAGAGACAGACAGAAAAACACAGAGACATACAAAGACAGACAAAGACACAAAACTACAGAGACAAAGTGTAGCAGATTGTCTGTCTGAACTGACTATTTAAACTGACCGACCTCCTTGTCTGTCTGTCTGTATGTCTTTGTCTGTATGTCTGTCTGTCTGTACATATGTGTATGTCCGTCAGTCCGTCTGTCTGTCTGCTTGCCTGTCCGTTTGTCTCTGTCTGTCTGCCTGTTTGTCTGTCTGCCTGCTTGCCTGTCCGTCCGTCAGTCTGTCTGTCTGTCTCCCGATCTCTTTCGGTCCCCCTTTCAAATCGCATAATTATTTGCGACCCTTTAGCCGTGGAATCGACATCGTGAATCTGCCTTAAGCTTCGTCGCATTTAAAAGCGAACTGCGCAGCCGTCTCTCAGTGAAGACCTCAAGGGAACGGATTCTACCCACCCACGGATCGATAGACGGACATAGTGCTGTACAGACAGACAGACAGACACACAGACAGACACACAGACACACTCACAGACAGACACACACACTCACAGACAGACACACACAGACAGAAGATAGAACGACACAAGGACGGACAGACAGGCACACAGACACGCACACAGGAAGAAGACAGAAAGACTGACACAGACCGACATGTAGGTAAACAGACAGACAGATTATAGAAAGACACGCAGAGAGACATACAAACAGAAATACATAAATACAGAAAGACATACATACATACAAACACACATATATACATAAGTACAGACAGACAGAATATGGAAAGACTCGTAGAGAGACGTACAGACAGAAATGCATACATACAGAAAGACATACATACAAACACATACATACATACAGACAGGCAGACAGGCAGACAGACAGAACAGATAGACAGACAGAACAGATAGACAGACAGAACAGATAGACAGACAGAACAGATAGACAGACAGAACAGATAGACAGACAGATAGGCAGGCGTACAGAGGACCATACAGGATTAAGGGCGGGTAGGGCAAAGATCAACTCTCACAGCAGAAGGGAGCAAAGTCCGGCGCTCAGTCCACTTGGGTCACTGAGTTTGCACGACAGACGAAAGATAGGTAGACAGACAGACACATACACATAGATAGACACACAGACAGACACAGAGGCACACACAAAGACAGCCACATACACAACGGACAGACACACAGACAGCACAACTTAACATGCGCGTGCGCAGTGGCACGTTGACCCGGCCTAATTCTACGAAAACTTGTCCAATAACAGCGTCCTTATTCAGTTCGATCGAGTTACTGCATCAGTCATAGCAACCCAGACCAATTAAGACCTTCTCTCGCCCCCATTAACGCCAGACAACTACCCCGAATATCCAACAGGATGTGCCCACCATGCCCTATCCCCCTTAATGCCAGACAAAGCCCCATAACAAAGCAGTCGTGTTTCGAACCCACGCACGGGGCGTCGGTATCGACGCATTAACCACTGCGCAGAAAACACTCAGGAAAATCGCACCGAATGGCGTAAGATTTATGTTTAGCGGTTTACAGAATGACAGTCCCTTCACAACGAAGATCGATAACTTTCAGGATTTTGAAAGCTGATCTGCAGAGAAGTTGACTTTAGTCCCTTACATTAGTAAAGTTCTGGCTGCGCTCGTAATGTAAACTTGTAACACGACGTCCAAGCATTTTTATAGCGCCTGTCGTAGAGGCCCATTTAGTTCAGTTTCAAAAATGTGGGTACGGAATTATATATATCGGTAGGAACGTAGACTACACGACTACCATGACGCAAATAATGACGCGTGTATATATATACGTCATTATTTGCGTCATCGTAGTTGTGTAGTCTCCGTTACTCTCGATATATATAATATATCGCAAAAAAATGAAGAATATACATATATGCATCATTATTGATGACGTATATATATATATACGTCATTATATGCGTCATCGCAGTCCTGTAGTCTCCGCTCTTATCGATATATATAATTCCGGTAAATTATATATATATATATATATATATATATATATATATATATATATATATATATATATATATATATATATATATATATGTATATAGCTAGCTGAGTGCAGCAACTTGAGTAGGATTTTAATCCAAAATGAGAAGAGTAGCGACTTCAAAATCTGATTCGATCATTTTATCTCAACCTAAACACCACCCACCATGACAGCTTCTCTGTTTCCTTAGCTCTATGGTAGGCCTATCCCAGCAACCGGATTTTGTACCTCTGGACAACCCCTCTGACTTGACGCAGCGTTCAAGAATAAACTGGTGCCCTGCGTTTAGCTGTAATGTAGCGCTATAGAAATCAAAAGATTACTAAGCTTACGATTACTATCCCCTCTGAACCCTTCTTGCTATCGATTTTGTTTTGACCGAGCGCCTGTGAATAAGCTGGTTCCCGGACTTAGCTGTCGTTGGGCGCTGTATAAATCTCGAGTTTACGATTACGATTACGATTATCCGCCCGACTGGTTTCTACGAACAGGAAGTCATGCGCAGATCCTGGAAGGTCGTGTTGATGGTGCGAAAACAATTCTCGGAAGGTGAAAATCTATTCGCCCTGGAAGTGGAAGCCAGTGCAGTTCGTCCAAGTAGAAGCAGAGCTCAGCCGGAAATTGCAGACCTTCAAAGATGTACTGAGGCTGAACCTCCTGCCACACTTCTGCCTAAAAGTAGACGCAAAATTATGAAACTCAACAATAAGATAAACAACAACAACAACAACAACAATGATGATGATGATGATAATGATAATAATGATGATAATAATAACAACAACAACAACAATAATAATATTAAAAGAATTTATATAGCGCCGTAGCCCGGCCGAGGCTGAAGAAAAGGGCGCTGCAAACGAGTTCAAAAACTCAGCTGTGTATTGAACCAGCGCGCGGAACTAGCGCGCGAATGCTCTGCGCGTTATAGACTACCAGTTCGTTTATTTTAAAATGGACCGCGCCAATCCTGTTGATCAGTTATTGTGAGGAAAACTGAGCAGTTTCAACCCCCCGAGCCCTTGCAGTAGCCACTGATGCAGGGTAGTCGATAAAGACAAACAATGAATTGGAATTACCCAACCCAACTCAGTTTTATTATTTTATATTTTTGCCCAAGGCGGCTATGATCCCTCGAAATTTTAGAAACTTAAACTTGGAGCAAAACGGAAATATCTGGAAAACAAGCTTCGGCCTTGATTTTTTATGTTTTTAAACTTTCATTTGTTATTTTACAAGAGGTCAAAAGGTCGGAAAGCCGCGAACAGGACCACCCAATTACTAGGTCTGTACACGGGGACCTTAAATGATGTGGCGCCCATTCAAAAGTGCAGGGGTGGTGAACGATCTCACCCGATAAATTCATTGAAAAATGAGCAGGGTCGAGGCCGCACGCTCGCTATATAGAAAAGGTGTACATTTACATGTTACATTTAGTGCATTAATCACTAAATGCATTGATTATGTGCATTTGCTGCACTTGCTTGCTTGGGAATGCGCACTGCGAAGCACTGAATCATCTTCTGATTCATTCGTATGGATTTGTTTGCGTTCAAAGCTGCAGACACTCATTAGATAGATATGGTACCGAAGATCACAAACCCTCAGTCATGCACAACCCCTCCACACACAGGGTCAATCCGATGACTTCTTTTTCTGGTCCCTCGGGTAAATATGGAAATTGGCTAGTGGTCAACAAAAGAAAGGGTTCGAAATTGAACCCCTACCCATTAATAGAAAGCCAGGGTACGCCTCCGGTTGAAGTGGTTTAACCGAGAACAAAGATAGTACAGAGGCCCTACCCAGAAAAACATGGGTGGTTTCGGACTATCTGGGTTGATAACAAAGAGGTAAGACTGGAAGGAGCGCTATATAAACCCCCTGCTTCAAATCCGATAGGTAATTACATTATATTGCATTTCCTAATCTAATCTATTGACTTCTATAGCGCCGTTATCATAATGTACACAATAATGGGCGCTTCGAGCGAAACCGTAACAAAAATCTTTTCGACAAGCCCAGTCTAAATCGGACATGTAATTGCATCGGACATCACAAGCTAGTTTCAAAGACATTGTCGGCATTTCCATTATTAATATGCATCGTTGGCATTTCCATTATTAATATAGACTTAACACAACAGCTGTCAAAATGACGCGATGATTCGTTTCTGACCCCGTACAGTTTGCCTGTTTCAAACTGCGCACAACGCACTGCGTAGGCGTCGCCCAGTCCAGCCGTCCGCTTGGTGTCGCTAGCGCTGACTGACTAATTATTACTGGGAAACGCCGTCCATTCATAACAAGTCTACGTCACACCGTGCGCCGCTGCGCCATTGGCGGCCGCCGTCTAAACTATTTTGCATATTTTTCAGCCCGTCGCGTTCTGGCTATCGTAGGCCTACTCAGAGTTGGGTTTCTGCGTAGAAAAACGGTCGATACTGGCTCGGGTACTGCCTCCGCCAGCGCCAAACTGCGTTCGTGACCGCACGAGGGCCGCGTTTCGCGAAAACGATTCGTGTTTACGCGGGTTTACCGAGTTACCCCGCGCGGTGCGGGCGACTTTTCAATGGACTCTCCCAAGCCTTATAGCCGGCGAGATCTCCGGTATCGTCTGCAGTTTTCGGTCGGCTGTCGGATGAGGTGGAGGTTGGATTGGTGGTGTCTGCTTCGTCGGTAGGGCAGTGGCCCCGCATGAGCACCGAGAGACCCGGCCTGCGCTGTCACGATCGCCGGTGATATAGACGCGCGTACCGAGAAAGCGTGCACCGTGGGCCGCGGCCTACTTTTCAGACTAGTCAATAGGCACTCGACGGGGAGGAGATAGGGAGAGGAGGCACTACCACGCCCGGACGAATAGTTCGCCCGCACAGGAGGGCGGTCCGTCCGACCGTTCGTGTGGTTCGTGTGTCCGTCCGTCCGTCCCTTAGTCGTTGCTCGTGTGGGCGAGCGGAGAGAATGTTCCCGAAACGTGTTCTCCTTCGATGGTTGGATATTGGATCGGTCAGGGATAGTGACGGTGAGTCGGTAGACGAGTGGAGTTGTTTTGATGTTGATGTCATTGGTGTTGTTGTTGTTGAGTTGGGAAAGCTGTTAACGTGTGGCGCGGACGTCATCGCAAGAGGGATGAGATCGATGGCCGAGCGATGTTTGGAAGCGATGGAAATGGATGTTTGAATACGCAGTTTCTCTTGTTCTTTTCGGCTGTAATTTCCTAGACTGTAGTTTGATGTTGTGTCTGCCCATTTGTTGGCTCAGTCTGTTGACACAGTTAATTAATTAATGTTTGACGTAGTTCAGTAAGTAATGACGCAGTTAATTAATGTTTGACGTAGTTAAGTAAGTAATGACGAAGTTAAATGAGTAGTGGTTGCGTAGTTCAGTTAATTAGTGGCATAGATCAGTAAGTAGTGGTTGACGTAGTTCAGTAAGTAGTGGTTGACGTAGTTTAGTAAGTAGTGACAGTTTAGTAAGTAGTGGTTGACGCGGTTCAGTAAGTAGCGGTTGACGTAGTTCAGTAAGTAGTGGCATAGTTGACTACGTAGTGGTTGACATAGTTCAGTGAGTATTGGTTGACATAGTTCAGTAAGTATTGGTTGACGTAGTTCAGTATGTAGTGGTTGACATAGTTCATTGAGTAGTGGTTGATGTAGTTCAGTATGTATTGGTTGACATAGTTCATCAAGCAATGGTTGCTGTAGTTTGTTGATGACTGATTGGTGCGAATTAAGGCTAACTACCCCATCTGTAGAAATTTTGATATGTGTCGTGAGGCTTTGTTGCAGTGTAGTTGATGTAGTTCGATGTAGTTGTTGGTTTTGAATTCATCAGTTCAGGCCTAGTTGATTCAGTTGTTCGCAGTGCAGATGGTATAGCTGGCAATGTTCCTGACATAACATTTCCGTAGTCGATTTAACTGTTGGCATTGCAGATGGTAATGTTGGCAATGTTCCTGGCATAACATTTCCCACTGTGTCAGTGGTGATAATTATTTGCAGTGTTTTTGACGGCGAAGTTAGTGCATGGGGCAAACGAACCGAAAATCCTGATAGAATTACGAATACCCTACACCTAAGCACGTGGCGATAATAATAATTAGTGTTTGTTTACGCTTTATGATTCATGTTTACCCTTCCGAAGATGCCGTAGGGATTGGCGCTAATTAGGATAATCATTGCGTATTGCTAATAAGGGTAATTTTGACGAAGTCACATCAGGCCTACGCGTGTCGCTTTGAGGGCTTGTTAGTGGAGTTGAAGGAAAGCCATTGGTTGACCTGGAAACTGGTCAATCAAACGCTAAACCTCATCGCAAGAGCAGGTCTACCTGCCTGACCTTTGAACCTGGAATTGGAACCGAATCGGCAAAATCTGATCCTGTCTAACCCTATATATCCAGGGGTCCTTGCCCTAACCTATCAAAAATCATACTCGGATTTCTCAGCAAATCCTATCCCGATTCCTTCTTATCGTTCTCGCCGTTCCAGTTGCAGACACCATCCATGGCAACCGAGCCGTCTGCCTGTGTACCTGCTTGACCTTTGGAGCTGCACTTTGAACCGAACTTGACCTTACTTACATCGCCGATTTTGTGTACGACTACAGAGACCTGTGACTTGGCTTTCTTCGGGCACTGAAGAAATCCAAAGATTACAGTTACGATATTCATGTTTCCTACGACACTTGGAATACAACACGGATGTTAAACCAGCTGCTGCGATATCTTGCCACTCCCTTAGAAATATATGACCGTTTTACCAGGAATCATTAACCATTTTTCAACGACGTGTTATGACTGCAACAACCGTTGACATCGATCCCTGTAAATGTCAGGAAGTTGTGATTTTGTGTTTTCAAGGAATCAGTTTAATGACGGTAATAAACTATGGCCCAATCTCGACGTAATAAAATCGAACTCGCCAGTAGGGGGGCTTGAAAATATTGTCGAGTGCGGCTTCCCACGTTCCTTCGAGCGCTTGTTTTCCCCGGGATCGAATTACGCCTGTTGCATGCAGCTGCTAATGGGTGGGCTGTTTCCGATCATTGTCCTGGTAATAATATCAACAGAATATTATTTTGTTCAGATAATGCATAAATCTTGACAGGTATTTTGCGTGGGCGGCAAACGAGATAATTGTTTTGATCGGCTTGAGAGACATACGTACACACGTGGGATGTTTGGCACCACCTGTTCGTAGCTTATCAGATGCTGAGTTCGAGTAAAGCAAGGTATTACCTAAGTTCTTCATTGTGAGCCACGTGTATTACATGATTTCTTCATTTTTAGCCACATTTATTACCTGATTTCTTCATTGTGAGTCACAGATATTACCTAAGCTCTTCATTGTGGGTCACAGGTATAACCTGTTCTTAATCGTGAGCCATAGGTATAATGCTGCCTCCCCATTTACAATGATTGATCCTTCCGACAGATTACAGCTTAGGATCTGAAATTCTTCGTTTCAAGCCATAGGTAAGGCATATGAAGTCTTATTGATGAACTGAAACCTAAATTTGCTTCATATTAACCTCACTAACAGTTTTAACTCAAAATTGATGTTTCTAACCTATAGTTGTTTTTGTTACATCAGGCTTGAGGATTCTAACTCAGAATTTGACATTTTAACTTTAAAATGTAACATTTAAACTTTAGAATGAGCATTTTGTCTCAACATGTAAACTCAAACTCCATATTGGGATTTGTCAGGCCAGGCTAAGCTTAAAACTGGACGTCTGAACTGAAAAATAGGATATTTTAACTTCATTTAGCAGTTGATCGAGTTGGATATGAAATTGGACAAGGCATCCCGTAGCTGACTTGGCTTCATGCCACTGGTGGCCTTGCGAAGCCTAAAGCCTTAACATCCTGGTCTTGCCATCTCAGACTGGTGACTTGAAACGAGTACAGGGAGATTTATAATCAGCTTGAGGATATTCTATACATACCCGAAGGTCCACAGGCCAAATGACAACTAATCTATGCCTCCATAATGGGCTGGCTTTAGGATGAAGTCCTTTCAGGTAAGCTTAAACTCGAAATTTCTAGAGCGCTATTTAAATTCAAAGCGCAGGGTACCAGCTTATTCACGAGCGCTGCGTCAAGTCAGTGGGATTGCCCAAAGATGCCGTGTCAAGAACGAAATCCGGTTGCCAGAAGACCAGAGAGAGAGAGAGAGAGAGAGAGAGAGAGAGAGAGAGAGAGAGAGAGAGAAGGGGAGAGGAGGTGTTAGGGTGGGTTGTGTTTAAGTTGAGAGGAATGTGCCTTGTACCTTTGCCGCAGCTTTACGGGGTAACAGACAGTCTTGTCACCGAGATTCTTCACATCCAAATCACCCTCTTTTGTTCGCATGCACGCGCATTATTCCCGTAAATCCGGTTCTCCTCCTCATTTTTGTTCCGGAAATTTGATTGTCTGACTCACCAGACAAAGCTTCAGACATTCTCACGGGGTATTTATATATTTATGCATATTTTGGCGATGAATATTCATGTGTGTAGGCTTTCTCGGCATTCCTTTTATCCACTGTTTGATACGTGTATATATATGTATATATATATATATATATATATATATATATATGTAATGCTTTCTATATACATAATTTAAGAAGTGAGCTGACAGTTTTATTGTTTTCCTGCAGCCGTTTAGAATATTATGAAATGTATTCAAAGCTGTGTGCCTGCGTGTATATATATATATATATATATATATATATATATATATATATATATATATATATATATATATATATATATGATTTGTTTTCTTATTCGTAGGGTTTGGACGTTGATGCTTGTGATTGGTAGACATTATTTCTTAAGTAGATAGACATATTTGGGCTTGAAGAGACTGCACAACTTCATCGCTCAATAACCCTGGCCTGCCACCTGTTGTCTAATGACGTCATCGATAAGTAGGTCACAGCGTCCCAATTTCCGAAGCCGCCTATGGCGCGCCGTTCGTTTGGCATTCCTTGCGTCGCACGAATACCGCTATGGCGCGCCGATGTGACGTTATCATTTCGTTCTGATTCGTGGAGAGCTTTCATGGAGCTATGGAACGCCGAGGAGTGAATTCGACGCCGGGTGCATGTTCGTGTTCCGTGGACACAGTTCGGGGTTTCTCTGAGCATTTTCGGTGTCTATTTGAGCGATAATGCCCTTTGAAATCCTGAATTAAACGCCCAAAATCATCGAAACACGCGCATGCTCGGTTGATCCGGTAACATGAGATCAACATCCAGCAGTCCGTCATGACTCGAGGAAAACTGGCAAACTACACGCTCCGACAGTGAAAATTCCGACATTTAGTGGACCATGGTATGATCTATGCAATCGTGCCATTAAACAGTGTTAAGAGTTGTTAGGCATACTAGCAGGTCTTTCACTCAAAACTGAAAACACTTCTCTTCCACAGATCCTATCCCGATTCTTCCTCTTTCTTCCCCTTATCTCTTTCCTCTCCAATTCCAAACACCACCCACCATATCTGTCTGACTGCACCTTAGATTGACTCTTGGATCTTGACCTGGAACCGAACCCTTCCTGCCTCTCGATTTTGTTTTGACTGCGCGCCTGTGAATAAGCTGGTTAGCTTTCTTTGGACGCTACAAAAACCTCAAGCTTTTGATTACGATCAACCATTCTGAATGGAACATTTTGACCACCGTTTAATTCCCTATCTAGTCATTATATAGCGCCTTTGCGGAACTTTCAATGGCTCTGTGTTGGGGTGATGACACAAACAAATGCGCAAACAAATAATGGCGAATTGAAAGTTGTCATCGCAATTAAATGAGCTGTTGTCATCGAGATGAAATGAAATACTGTCATCGTGCAAATGACTAAATCCATTACCTCTCAGATTACCAAACAGGAACCATGAATAATGTCTGTTCGAACAAAGGGAAATTCTATGATTACAGCTCGACTACGAGACAATCGTCATGCAGACATCTCCACTAATTTCTGCAACAAAGAACGCAGGCACCTCCAGCCATCTACCGACATTGGCTGACAAATAACTATACTTTGCCATATACACGTGTATATATATGTGCATATCTATATATATGAGTATGTATATGTGTATATATGGCATAGTATATATATATACATATATCTACTCTGCCACATACACACATATATATACATACTCATATATACATATGAGCATATGTGTGTACATATGGCATAGTATATATATATATATATATATATATATATATATATATATATATAGCTTTGCTTGAAATCTGTTGTTTCCCGAATGAATGTACGTGTATGCAGGGCAATAATTAGAGGAGGAGCAGATGGAGGTTGTTTTAGTTGGCTAAACGGAGGCACGAGATAGATCCTGAAATACCCCGAACGTCTGCACGTTGCAGGGGAGGGCAGGAGGAGACAGAGGGAGGGCAGGAGGAGACAGAGGGAGGGCAGGAGGAGACAGAGGGAGGGCAGGAGGAGACAGAGGGAGGACAGGAGGAGACAGAGGGAGGGCAGGAGGAGACAGAGGGAGGGCAGGAGGAGACAGAGGGAGGGCAGGAGGAGACAGAGGGAGGGCAGGAGGAGACAGAGGGAGGGCAGGAGGAGACAGAGGGAGGGCAGGAGGAGACAGAGGGAGGGCAGGAGGAGACAGAGGGAGGGCAGGAGGAGACAGAGGGAGGGCAGGAGGAGACAGAGGGAGGGCAGGAGGAGACAGAGGGAGGGCAGGAGGAGACAGAGGGAGGGCAGGAGGAGACAGAGGGAGGGCACGGCAGGAGACGGAGGGACAGCAGGAGACGGAGGGACGGCAGGAGACGGAGGGCCGGCAAGAGGAGACGGAGGGACAGCAGGAGATGGAGGGACGGGGCATGAGAAGACGGAGGGACAGCAGGAGGAGAATTGAGTAGGAAAGGAGAGGAGAAAGGGAAGAAGACAGAGGGAAGGTTACAGAGCAGGATCAGATATACAGAGAGGAAGAAGACGGAAGGAAGGAGACAGAGGGGGAAAAGGAGACAAAGAGAGAAGACCAAGAGAAGGAGACAGAGGGAGAAAAGGAGACAAAAGAGGATGCAGGCACGTGATGTTCCCAGGACCCCAACCCATACCTGTTTTATATAATGAACAGTGGTTGCGATTGTTTGTCTGATCTCCATACTCAGTGTGGCCAGTCCTACAGTTACTAGAAATAAGCAGACACAGCCTCGGTATTTCCAACTGACCACTTACTCCATCCAGTGACTAAACAAGTGTAACTGTTTGGTTAATATAGAAAAACGTTTCCACAGTGGTTGGGTCACTCGGGGTTTGAACTCTGAACTCGACTCTTCCACGCACTTTGTCCAGGGCAGCCTACAAGTTCAACTGATGTCAGCGTGTACAGGAGGACATTGTGTATGTCTGCATTAATGGCATCTTCCTTTATTTTCAGTCGGTATTTTATGTGACCATCCCATACAAAGAGCTTAAACAACCGGCAAGTGTAGACCTGTTGGTCATCAAATTCCACGAACGGCCTATTTTGGCATGGCTGCAAAAACCGATTAGCTGCCTCCTCCCATAATGCCCCTCCTCCTTCAGTCCCCTCTCCTCAATTTCCCCTCTAATCCCTCGCTTCGCTTCCTCCTATGCCCTTCCTCAGCTCCTCCTCTTTATATCACTCCCCTACCGCCGCCTGCCATAGCTGTCGTAGTCCCGCCTTTCATACCTCCATACCAGGTCACCTTTCGACCTAATTGGTCTGCGCATCTGATCCAGTCTAGACGGCCAGTGCAATAAAACCCGCACTACCCTGCGGCGCAAACGCGTCCAACGGCCGCGAAACTAGAAGACAAGCCTCACCGGTCGATGCACGAAAAACGCAGCCCCATCTATATGCAAATGAGAGCAGTTAAACCGGAAAAAGGAAAATGGCGGCCTGAAAACGAATACTGATTTATCGAGTCGATGAATGCAAACTGAACGGGCCATTGGCAAACAATGCCACCACAATGTGGGCATCTCAGCGTCGACAATTGTGGAGTTTGGGGTCAAATCCCCCACTAGAAAAGGCTGGGTCAGAGATGCTATGTCCCCTTCTTTTAACTCTAAAGTCAAAATTGCCTAATTTAGGGTTAGGCTAAAAATGTGGGAGATTTTTATAGGGCAATTTATGTCGCTCACCGCAGCAGGTTTCAACAGAAGATGTGCAATGATGGCTCTGTAAACTGCAGAAGAAAAAAGGAAAAAGGCCATAAATTTCGACAACAAAAGAACAGGTCTTCAAAAGTCCTGACAAATAAAAATACAGTAAAAAATGTTCACTTTTTAAGAGACTCAGACAGTTTTTATTAACAGAAAATATCAAAGGTCGAAAATGTGAACAAACACCAAATTGCATTCACACCTATTTTCTGACCAATTTTCAAACTGATCTTGAAGCCTCAAAGTCAGACTACAAAGTTGTCAAATTTCTTTTTCTACATGAAAGTGCAAAAACTTAGGGAAGGAGGTTATACCTAGCCATAAACAGCTGCTCAAGAACCCCAAAGGAATTTTCGGTAGGTAAGGGAAAACCCAAACATGACCTAATTTGGACCTTTTTCACCCCTTGTCTGCATTTGGTATTACCCTTCTCCTCTTCCCATGTGCAGACGCCCTCACTCCAGCCAAGTACTCGGCCTAGATTAGGCTATCCTGTTGATCTTGCAGAGCTAACTGTGCTACGGAGTAGGGTACTTTAATACTACCGCGTCCAGCAAAGGTACTTTAATCACGCTGTCTCTCCGTCTGACTTTTGGATCTTGACCTGGAACCGAACACTTTTGCCTATCGATTTTGTTTTGACTGAGCGCCTGTGAATAAGCTGGTCCCTGCAGCACGGCTTTCGTTGGGCACCGTAGAAATCTCGGAATAACAATCACGATAATCAGATGCAACGGAAAGAGACCGAAGTTGATGTTTAAGGCTGCACCGAAGCAACTATATGTACCAAATTCAGATGGGAACTTCTGCATTAAAAACAACCACCCTACCCCTTGTCCCCTCCCTCCCTTCCTATGCGGACGTCCTTAACGGATGACCCCAAAGGGGAAGTCGGCATACAGCCACACATCTAAGAAAAGCCATTAAATTGTCGGCATCGGACTTTAGTTTTACGCCTTTTCAGTCCACATACCTCACAAAGAAAACATTAGCCAGAGTCCTACCTACTCCCCATCGGGGTAAAACGACACATTTCCCCATCGAACAATTACTGGCTTGACTCAAACGAAGAGAAGCGACACCTACCCAGTTTTATTTTGAACAGTGACGCTACATAAGAAGAATTTTGTTACTTTTAAAAAGCTTTCTTCTGTATAAATCAAGAACGCTTCCATTCAATCTAAAACACTTTTATCCCCACCACAATCTTATTATACTTATACTGACTATTATTCCTAGTCTTGGAAACCCCATAGCCAGTCTTGTCCCTTTTCCAGCACATAAACATCTTTTATGTACACGTCCTTTATGAATGACCCCTGGCACAAAAACAACATTAACATTGTCTTTTATGGATGACCCGCCATAAAAGCGTCGTAACGGAAGGAGCGAAGGAAGCAAAGCCCGAACTCTTCTTTCTTGTTTACCTCGTGTCTTGTTGCAGTTCTTTTGTTAGAGTCCATAATGGAGAATATATGAGGCGTTCATGATCAGCAAAAATCCAGCATCTGGAAAGGTATATCTCAGAAATATTTGTTTCAGTAGAGCACCCGGTGCTCAGTTTCACTTATCTATCTACTCATTTTTCCATCTATCATTCCTTCCATTCTTACTTTCATCCATCATTCCATCCACAATCAATCAATCCATCCAATCCATCCATCCATCCATCCATGTACTGGTCTTCATAATCTGTGTAGCCTAACTTCTGCAGGCAAAACACTATTTCATTGCATGTTTCATGTGCAAGAATTTTGCTACGATTGTAAAACAGATTAATAATCACTTTAAAATCTTAGGAATCTTACCAGCTGTGGTAAAATCTTCTCAAAGTGTTCCACCATCACTTCAGCAGAACCCTCTGACTGTCAACAACAAGCAAAAGAGAAAAATGAAAGCTAAAAATCAGACCATGAGATAACTAATCACAATATATAAAATATAAAATGTTCTGTGACAGGCCACTGAAGAAATATTTTTGCATCTTTTTCTATCAGTTACATAACCATGATTCATGCCTTTGTGAGATTCAAAAGAGATATTATACAGATGAACAGTTAAGTGCAATACATAAAACTAGCAGCAAAAAAACTTAGCATATGTTTGCACGTATGCGGACATCCATATGTTACCTTTAGGAAGCTCTTGTTGCTGCAAGACATATGGAAGTTGCGTTTTCTTAAGATGCTGAAAAAGTGTCTTAAACCGTTTCTGGTAGATTAATTATTATTAATGGAGGAATTTTTCGGAATGCTGGGAAAGACAATAATTTGCAAGCATACATACATGCATTCCTTCGGCATAGAAAACCTGTTAGGTCTAGAACTGCCAACCTTTAAACTGATAAGCCAGCAAACTGTGTAAATTACGAACGACACTCACTAATGCTCGTTTAGCTGCTCGCATTGCGGCTTCTGAAAGAACAATAATAATAAAATTATATTTAATGTACTTCATTATATTAATTATGTAGAATACATTAACTAATGTATTTTATTATATATTACATACTTATTTGGTGATGAGTGATTAGTGAAACCATTGGAACAAACTGCAATCACCTCTAGAGGAATGTCTAGAATGCAGGATACAAAGTCTGAGAATCAGATTTCGGAAATGACCTTGTTTTTCATTAAAAAAATTAATTCTGTAACGAAGGAATTAAGAATATAATCCTTCTGAACCCATAAGAATTTCTGATGCTTTCCTTTTCAGTTCTCTTGAATTGCAGGCATTAAATACCTTATGAATTACATACCTTTAGCAAATATTCTGAGAAATTCTGTCACTTGGGTTAGCGCTGTCGAACCAACTGAAAATCAAAAAAAAAATAGAATACAACTTCACTATTTTGTGATCCGCATAGGAAAGGGAGTGCTGTTCCACCAAATGTATGTATGTATGTACGTGCAGGTATGTGTATAAGTAAGACATACGTTAACAAACCACGGTCAATCGGCTGAGCGAGGAATCGTAGGCATGATCGAGGAATCGTGTGTATAAATTGTATACAAACATGGGTGTGTATATGTATGCATGTGTGTATGCATGTATTTATTTATACGTATGAATATGTATGTATGAATTAAAACATATTTACTTATATGTATGAATATGTATGTATGAATTAAAACACATAATGTCTTTTAAGTCTCATAAAAGTGTTGTATTAATAGAGATAATGAAGAGGCTTCATCGGCTTCTTATCTTTATTTGAATAGTTTAAAATAAAAAATCCTACCACAGGGCAGATCTCTTATTTTTCTCAAGGTGAAAAATAAGAACCATATCCAAGTAGACTGGTCTTTGTTTAATCCACATTTTGCTAGTGGCTTCAGTAAGAGATGTTGCTTTTCTACATTATTATAAATTTGCTACCTAATCGTTGTTCTAAATTTTACAGTTAATTAAATGTTCAATTATATTGGCAAAACTAGCTTACATTTCATTTTCTCATCAGTGAAATGATGCTGGAGTATTTTCAAAACAGTATCCTGCAATTTAGAAACAAGAGCACAATAAATTATCATTTATTCGAAATTTCTAAGGTGCCAGTGTCTAATGCGCTATGCATCAACCGATGGTGCACAAAACCAAGCTGCAGTTGAGTCAAACAAAACCTGCCATTATACTTACTTACTTACTTACTTCTGCCATATTTAATAATTCTTTACTCTCCTGTTTCTTACCTTTAGCTTAAAAAGCCGACTAGCAACGAAAACGTCAATCAAAAATCCTTTATAATAATGTTGGCCAAGGATGTCATTTCATATCACTAACAAGTCGGTAAAAAGTGGTCCTTTATGGAAGTTAGTGGGACCGCGAATCGGACTTCTAGCTACAAATGTGAATATGACTTCCTACTTGACAGACTTCCTCCCCCTTTTCCGCAAAAAGTTGAATACCATTATGCTCGATCGTGGTTTCTCGTTGTTAGGTCGGGAGCGTCTCTGATGCGTTTATTTGAAGTGGCGCTATATAAATTAGCGATTAGAAATTACAATTACATCAACGCCGTGTATTTCTTCAGTTCAAGGCAACTTGTATAGCGCATATACGTGCTCATAGTAAAGGAAATCACACAATGGATGTCTATTTCATGACACACCAACAACAAACAATCACGACACTCCAAAATAACGATAAGATACGCCTTTTAGTAATCGAGGAAAAGTCCGCCATAAGTATGCCGCGGCTACCGTGATAAGCAATATATCAACTGATATAAACGTCGTGCCCAGAAAATTTTACTAAAGCTAAAACGATGTCATTCAAGTAATCACTTGAAATGCTATAGATAAGCTTTATCACTTGATTTGTATGACTCTAGTTAATTCAAATAATCAAACTAACCTCTTTAAAAGTTGCGCCTTCGCGTTCCGCCATTTTCGTTTACATTCGGTCGTGCACAGATTACAAATTATTTCAGTAGTCGATTGACGATAGCCTTCATCGCCATCTAGCAGTTGACGACAGAAAAGAGATTTCGACGTGTTGGCTTCTCCAGCGCTGATATTATAATCTTATCTGGTGACTTATACAGCTTACATGTCAGAAATAATAATAATTATTAATTAATAATGATAATTAATTTCAGAACCTCGCAAAACTGAGAAACGTAAAATAAATTGCTGCGTAAATTTATAAATAGGTATGACGAAAGCAGAACAGAAAATATTTGTCGAGTCGTTTTTGACAGAAATCTAAACTAAGATATACTCCACTAAAATAAAAATTGGATTTTAAGGTCTTACGAGAGAAATATGAATGCACTTGAAATTGACCTTAAAGGCTCATGATGCTTAATAAAAGAAGTAGATTTTGTACAAGAGATAAGCCGCTTCCCTTCCGTCGACAAATAGTTAAGTACAATGTAGTGTTAGCGTTATCATTATCAATGGCTAGAACCACTGTAGCGTTGCCGTTTCCACAGCACGCCCCCAGCCGTCGCTATTTTGGACACGTCTCCAGGCCGTGTGTGGTCTGAAATTTAACGCGCGCAGGTAGGACTCCCCAATCCACCGCCCGTTTGAATGGGCCCCGCGCCATTTCAGGTCCTCGTGTATGGACCGTGCTAGCTCGAAGTTAAAATCTGTGAACTATGTAAGCCACGATTGGTATGCAAACCGGCATCTTCAGGCACAGAGGAGCCTTGACGTGAGCTTTAACCAATGTAGCTAACAAAGCCATGTGCTTTGTAAGCTTGCAGGTAGTCTTTTCCAGCTTATTGGAGAAGGGGTTTGGGGGACACGAGACGGGTCGAGGCCATACGGTCGCTACAGAAAACACGTACATTTACACGTACATTTTAGCATGATGTAGTGTTAGGTGGGTTTAAAATCCCACAATCAGATGCCTGTATTAAGCCTTATAATGGGACGCGGTGGTGTAGTGATATGGTCGGTGCCTCGTAACCGGAGGGTTGCCGGTTCAAAGCTGCCTCAAGCCACTGCGTAGCGACCTTGGACAAGTTGCCACCCACAATTGTCTGTAAGAAAGGCAATGGGAAACCACTTCACTCATCTCATCCCCGGGTGGCATAAAAAACCAATGGACCTGCCTTTGGGCAGAGAACTCATCATCACAGATACCACATAAAACCAAACATGTGTTTTGAACTGTTTTAAAGTCAGATCAATCTTTCTAAACTGCACAACCATATCATAAATGAGAGACAAGAGTTCACGGCAAATTACTCTCAGACACAGAATGCGAGTTTGGCCAAAACCTATGGTTTGATTAAACAGAACACGCAATGTACAGAAACAGTTCACCTACACGTGATAGTAAAACTTCCCCAAGCGGTAAATTTTAAGATTTTAAGGCCATTCTGAAGAATCAGGAACAACGGATAATAAAATATGTAAAAACGAAGAACAACTTCAGGACAATGAATTAAGTAAAATGAACGATACCACATATTTTAAGAAATTGAAGAGAAAGAAGCATTCTGATAATTTACATTGTTAACCACCCCAGAAGTAGCTCACTGCTAACAGTGCTATATAAATTGCCACTATTACAATTTTACAGTTACAGTGTAATGTTATTTACACACTTAAAGTGTCTTATAGTTATCCCTTACTCGCACTTTCTATTGGCCTAAATGATTTTCTCAGAATCACAAGACGTCGAGGTAACAGACCTGTTCTAAAGAAAGGGAGCAAGGAAATCATGTCTGGCCTATAAGATGTTAAATAAAGGCGTTAACTATTTAAACAACTACACACATCATTACGGAAGGAAACGGCAAACGTTTAATCCCAAATGCGAGTAAAATTTGAAAACTAAAACGAGGTAAAACATCTGTGAATATTTTAAAACCAAATCAGATTTTTCAGGAAGCATAGAATTGTTGCACAGACGATAAGTGCATAATTAAAAATGCAGAGGCATCGTTAATTATCATGGCTGATAATTAACAAAGCCTCAACATAACTAAAACGAAACTGCGATTAATAAGAGCATTTATGGTATGCCTCCACAGACATTCTTTTACCACTAGACACACAGTACATAAATGAAAATATGAGCACATAAATACATCTCCATTATTGAAAAATAAAGTGCATATAAGAAAAAATGAATAGAGAAATATATGTCCAATGCTGTAATAGTTTTACGATTCTAGGGTGATACTGAAAACCTGGAATGACGAAACAAACTGAAGCTGTACAATATGTCACCCATGAAGAACATTTTACAAAATTACCTACTTTGGACCCCTACCTTTCCCTTGTCCGCATCTGGCATTACCCTCAACCATCCCCCCACTGTGGATGTCTGCACTCCAACTGAGCATTAAAGCCTAGGTTAGACAATTCTTTTGATCTTGCAAAAATAGCTGCAGTGCAAGAACTATGTTATTTAATACAATAACTTCAGGCGCCTGAAGACTGTACTGTTCAACAGTGATTTTACTTTTTCGGGTCGGAAGCACCTCTGTTGAGTTTATCCTCTAAGAGGCGCTTTATAAATCTCAAATTACAATTACAAATTTACAATTATGTATCAAATTTAGATGTGGACTCATTACCCGCATTGGGCAAAACCCTCTCCCCCTTGTCCACATCTGACTGAACCCTCCCTACTCTCCTTTGGGCACTTCCCTTGTTGGCAACTACCAAGGCCATCTTTTTTTCTTGCAGGCCTACTCAAAAATTGGTCCTCTTAGGTAAACTCGTGGGGTTTAGTAATTCTCCGGTTTTGCACAAATAGCAAGATGTTGGAACATGGCACAAGATGCTAATCATAACCTAATCTAATGACTTCTATAGCGCCGTTATCACAATGCCAAAGGCATCAGTCGATGGTCACTCCAAGTCAAGATCGCAACCCAAAACCACAATCTGTTGGAGAACCTAGGTAAAATTCCGATAGGTCAGATAATTGTAAACCGCCAGATTTCTTCAGCTCCTGAAAGTATGGCCAAGTCAAAGAAGCTAGATCATTTGCAGGCATATAAGACTTCAAAAAAAAACTCTGCGAGGCAGGTATGAACACTTGTAGTCAAGGGTGTCAGACAGGTATGATCACTTGTAGTCAAGGGCGTCAGACAGGTATGATCACTTGTAGTCAAGGGCGTCAGACAGGTATGATCACTTGTAGTCAAGGGCGTCAGACAGGTATGATCACTTGTAGTCAAGGGCGTCAGGCAGGTATGATAACTTGCAATCAAGGGCGTCAGGCAGGTATGATCACTAGTAGTCAAAGGAGTCAGGCAGGTATGATCACTTGTAGTCAAGGGAGTCAGGCAGGTATGATCACTTGTAGTCAAGGGCGTCAGGCATGTATGATCACTTGTAGTCAAGGGCGTCAGGCATGTATGATCACTTGTAGTCAAGGGCGTCAGGTAGGTATGGTCAGATCATACTACCCTATGGTCAAGCCAATCAGAATACTAGAATAAACTTGAATCTTAGACACACTGAGGTTAGAAGTGCAGAGCATAATCACTAAGATAAGCTGCAGAATGTCATCTGGCATTTTTACCCCATCAAATACAACACAAAATATAAGCCGACTCACTGGCCCAAAAAATAGAAACACAAAATCAAAGCCACGTATAGGAGGTAACGAAGTCAACGGGCAGAAAGTGCCAGCACTGAATCACCATCTCAATCGCTTTTACTAACCCCAAGCGGCAATCACGGGTACAAAGTGTTAACGACTTCATTTTCTTGGCCTCAGCATACGAGTGTGGGTGACCAGTCCTCTCCCTTGCTGTCTGATCTCACCCCAACAATGTATTCATTTAATGGCCGGTTTTGATAGTTACAGTAGGGATTTGAACCTGTGGCCACTAGGTTGATAGTCCATGCACTAATCACTAGACTAGCATGCACCCCATTCACCATCACAACTCCGTCAGTCTGTATTTGGCACCACAAAGCAATGTATGCTATAAATTTGTCGTCATTTTGGGATCAGCAAAGCATATTACAACGATGATAATAATTACGATGTTGTTTCTCAAGCTGTTAAACACAACTTCAACCCAAAGATAAAAACATTTCCCAGTACAGTTCAACTTGCAGCTCAACACAAACTGCAGTTCAACACGACAGAAAAAAGGCAAAATAAACACTTGCCAGACAATTGTGTTTCATATGACTGTACAACTAACCTATGTAACACCTAAGAGATCTCTTTAGCTGGAAGCAAGCAAAATTTTAAATCTCGCGAAAAAATATTCAGCCATTTCAAATCTTATGCCATTATAATTAATTTTTACCTGAAATTGTAAGAATTCAGAGATTTAGGTTATGTATTTTATGAAATTATTAAACATTCATCTACTTTTCAACTATGTATAAATTTAACTCAACCCTATTTAAACCAGTTAAATATGTAAAAATGCCACAAGATTAAGATAAATCTTGTGGCATTTTTTAAACCAGTCAAGTACGCCAAAAGAAAGTTTTGCAGCATCAACCACTGTCAACTAGAGATCATATACAGAAGTCAGTTAACCAGCATTCCAAGCTCACACGATCAAGGAACACCGTTCATCACCGATCTAAAAACAAATGTCATGCATGACAGGCTTAGTGCATAACGGGTGACAGGTATGTGCACTTATGATGCTTGCATTACAGAAGTCACTAGATTAGATTCGATTACCATGACACGCATGCTAAACTGATCTGCATGTTATTTCGATCGATCAGCATCAACACTGGTGATCAGCATGTGAACAGCAGCGATCGGCATGTTTTGTATGTTGAGTCATGCATGAGTGATTGGTACATCATATATGTCGAGTCATGCATGACGAGTTCCTGTCAAAGTCATGCATGGGCGATAACATGTTACACAAGCGCCACGCATGGGTGATTGGCACACCGAGTGTCGTCAGGCGTGTCCAACACATTGTTAGTCTTGGCAAGAGATGTTCTGGAAAAGGTGTGACATGGATTCCTGATTCTGAATGCGCCGAATCGCTTCCGACAGCATTCCGCTGATGTCAACTGTCTTAATCTTGTGGCACTGCATCTTCTGGACCTCGTGTGGAACTGTGTTCGTCACGACTACCTGAAACAGGTGTCACAACATAAAAATACTCTGTAATTATCTATCATGTTATTTTTTAGTTTATTTATTAATTGTTATTATTATAATTAGCAATTATTATGTACAAAGACTCGTAACATAGCACCTTTTAAGTACCTGTCAAAATTGCTATGAGCAATGACCTATAACACCAAGTATAACATGTAGATCAAGTATCCCACATCTCACAAGTTAGACAGGGGAGGCGCTCATTTCCTTTTCTTAGGCCCTTGAGCCGGCAGTGGACGAATCCCAATGTCCTGGACACAGGGCTAGCGCATCGCAGGACTTGCCGTTTACTTCCCAGCTTAACCCAGTACCAAATTATACTGCTTGGTGACAGAGGCACGGTGTGCGCAAACAACTTGCCCAGGGTCGTTATGCGGAGTCGAACCCGCAACCGCGTGATCACTGACCAAATGCATCACCGATTGATCACTGCAGGTTAAATGCGTGAAAATACGTTAAGTACCCAAATTCTAATGAGGTTCTACATAAATTCGTCTACCATTCCATATTAAAACTCCACAACACCAGTCACACTTTCTTACTTCATGGATGGCTGAATCTTCAATCAGGCGAGGAGCGTCTGCCGAAAGCAGCCCATGGGTAGCAAGAACGTAGATTTTGTAAGCGCCGCGTTCCTGCAAAATCTGTGCGGCGCTGACAAATGCTTCGACGTCGTCAATCATGTCATCCTGAAATAAAGGCTGTTGAGTTTCAGGAGCAACTATGAGTAGCTTTTTCAATCCAATTATGCAATTATAATTTCCAAAGCATTCTTGTTCTCTCTCTGGCTCAGTCTCTGTCTTCTCTCTGTCTGTCTGTCTCTGTGTGTCTCTCTCTACGTGTCTCTCTGTGTGTTTCTCTCTCTCGGTGTCTCTGTGTGTACGTGTCTCTCTCTCTCACTGTGTCTCTCTGTATGTTTCTCTCTGTCTGACTGAAGACAATAACAGGGCTACAAGCAAAACCAAAGGAAGAAACTTACGACTACGATAGCAATATGCCCAGCAACATCCCCGACAACGCTTATTGGAGGCTTCTCTTTTGGATGAACTGCTGAAATCAGAACATCAATTTTACGTTGTATTTTAAGTTGAGAACAACTGTTTGTTCTGCTCAGTAACTTCTATCATTTCATTCCCAACTTTTGTTGTCAACATGCAATCATAATCATCTTAATCAAGAATTTATAAAGTGCATCTTCAAGATAAACTCATCAGAGACACCCCGGCCAGACAAGTCAGAGCCACTGGGGAACAAAATGGTCCTCAGCCACTGGGGAACAAAATGGTCCTCAAGCCACTGGGGAACAAAATGGTCCTCAAGCCACTGGGGAACAAAATGGTCCTCAATCAACTGGGAACAAAATGGTCCTCAAGCCACTGGGGAACAAAATGGTCCTCAATCAACTGGGAACAAAATGGTCCTCAAGCCACTGGGGAACAAAATGGTCCTCAACTCTTGCAGAAGAGAGAGAGGGAGGAAGATAGCGAAGCTCACGTAGCAGGTAACAAGGCAGACAATTTCGAGAAGTAGGGCCAATTACGATGGGTAAGCAATGCACGTGTTGTGAGTACAGAAATGTGTGGGGCATACTTGGAAGCAGCTGAAGACCGAGGCTGATGCTTCCCTGTCGAGGACTCGAAAGTGGAGGCGAATTCCGTCCATCAACGGCGTCCGAATCCGAGAGCTTTTCCTCGCCGTGGATGACAGCGATGTTGAGGTGAAGACGCTCGGCATATGAAGTTGCCCGCTTGACGGCGCCCGGGTTACGGGCAACGATAACTGCGTTTCGATAATCAGGAATCTTCAAATTTGGAAACGAAATGCAAAGGTAAGATAAAGCAATATCAGTTACACAAAGGTAATACAAGGTAAGTATTAGACAACGAACACAACAACCATTGATAAACAATGTGATCAAGAAAAGAAGAATGAAGTGGGCAGGACATGTCCTGAGGATGGCGGAGAACCGTAATCCAAAGAAAATCTATAAGTACAAACCAGACGGAAAGAGAGCAGTGGGAAGACCGAAAAGAAGATGGATAGATTGCCTTGAAGAGGATCTGAAAGGTGCCGGAGTTACTATCTATGGGAAGACGGAGGGCAGACGGAGAATGACCCTGGAGGAGATGGCCGGAAAACGAGATTTGTGGAGGGATGTCATAGAGAAATCAACGACTGGATCCAGTCTAGAGATGATTACATGACATGACATGAATACAAGGTAAGGTAATGTAAGGTTTCCTGTTTCCAGGTTTCAATATGCACATGTTCTTATTTCCCCGGGGTTCTCATGCTGAGTAGTTCGTTCTGTAAGAAGCGCTATATAAGTTACCAAATGCAAAGGCATCAATCAATGGTCACTTCAAGCGAACTCTCAATCAAAATCATAACTCACTGAAAAATCCAGGTTGAATACAGGTAAGTAAGAAAAAGCAAAGCCAGGCTACGATGGGTAAGCAAGTTCAAATAGATGAGTCTTAAGTTTAGACCTGAATGACATCAAAGAATTATGAGTGTCTAAATTGGCTGGCTGACTTGGTTAATGTATCTCACACTTTTACTATGACGATTACGGGTGAAACGCTGTGCGTTGACGTGTACTTACAGATTCCTGGATGTACTGGATGAGAAAATTGGAGGCTCGGAGGTTATCGACGGGGCAGTTGAAGAATCCCTGACTTTCCTTCTGATGAAGGTCCATTGTTATTATATGATTAAAACCTTTCAGATCAAATCATTCAGTCAACCAATTGATCAATCAGTTCAACAAATCAACCAATCAGTGATTAAAAAAATTACTCAGACAATCACTCAGTCAATGGGTTGATCAATTATTATTAATTATATACTGACATCTATATATGTATGTATCTATGTATGTATGAATGTTTACATGTACTTATTTATTTAGATCTATGAATGAGCGCCTCTGATGAGTTTATTCTTGAAGTGGTGCTTTATAAATGCCAAATTACAATACATATGCATGTATGTACATATGCATGTATGTATGTGTGTATGAATTCTTAAATGTACTTATTGATATGTATGTATGTATATATGCATGTATGTATGCATGTATGTACATATTGATATATAAGCATCTGGATATTTATACATTTAACTTTTAAAGTTGCCCCAAACAGGAATCGTGCAAAATCGAACCCGATTTGCAGATCATCTGAGCGAGAAGCTTCGATACGATGCAGCCGCGTTTTCTCATGGTGCTCTGTTTGCTGTACGGCAGATATGGAATGACGCCTACGATGTTTCGAGCCGAAGACGTTCGACACGCATACGCCATGATCAACATCTCCATTATGTCGTTGTTCACGTTTCTAAGAAGTCATGAAAAATGGTCCTAATTTCACTTTCTCCAAGGTCTGGGATAACTAAAATGTCAGTCTACACACGTCATAACAGCAGTTATAATAATTAATTATTACTTCTGATCTTATTAAGGCCACTGTCTAGTTACTAAGCATCAATCGACAGCTGTTCCACCACTCTGGAATAAACTCCCCTGAGAACTGCAACAGTTGTCTGACCCATCATACAAACTCATCCATGCTCCACCGCTTACAATTTCTGCATTGGCCTTTCACTCAAAACTGAAACATTCCTCTTTATCAGAACCTATCCTGACACCCCTTCTTCCTCTTCTCTCTCTCTCTCTCCCTCTGCTCAAATCCCAAACACCACCCACCACAGCTGCCCAACTTTTGGATTCGGTTTGTTTTGACTGAGCACCGGTGAATAAGCTGGTCCCCGTGACGTGGCTTTTCTTGGGCACTGTTGAAATCTCAGAATTACAATAACGACGGTGCCCTTTAACCCCAATACCTCATGTCTCTTAAGACAGAACTGAGTAATAAATGATCAGTTTAGAGTCGTTATCTCTCGTGTTAGGGAAAAGCAGAATTTCAATCACTTCGTTCCGGTCTGTATGATGTACACGTCTTTGGAACGAATTGATTCACGAAGTTCTATCGATGTTTCTGCAAAATAAAATCATGTTTTTGAAAAATTGTTTCTTTTCATAAGTCTTGTTATGTTATTAGTTCTGGAAATAAATATGCCTAAGACATAAAAAAATGTTCAAAATATTTTTAACGTAATATAATTGCTTCACGTGACAAAGCAAAATTACAAATTTTATTCCTTATCAGTTAAGACTCTGAAATCATGCCTAATAACTATGATGCTGATTATTGCAAATAAAATGCTTTGCTAAATAAAATATAGCAAGTTATATTTAGCAGGCATGACAGTCTACTAGTTAGGATTCTGGACTGTCACTCGAAAGGTCAGAGGTTCATAACCCTCCAGGGCAGAAATCTGTTTCCAGTCTGCCTCCACTTGCACTCCCTAGCCAAGATCAGGTGGCAACGGAGAGTTGACCACCTGCCCTCATATGCCGAGGCTAAGCAAACTGAAGTCGCTAACACTTAATACCCACTGCTACCTCATGCTAGCTAAAGTGACTGCTCTTCTTCATAAAAAGTAAAATAATTAAGGTTGCCTTACACACTTTTAAGTTGTATTTTAAGTAAGAAGAAACACTATTACATATCTTTAACTGAAATAATTATAGAAATTAGACTCTGCTTCAAGTAGGTAAAAAATAAAACTAAAATACCATTGTTGGAATTCTGGAAAACACTGACACAGCCAAGATGGACACCAAGTTTGCTACAAAAAACAAATTTCAAGGTAAATGCATTAGACGAACTTGCCCAAAACAAATTATCCAAGCTCGAGTGGTCTAACGCAAGTACGTATAGAAAAAAACTCTAGCGTCGTTGATACTGGTATGCTTTTTGGCTTATCAAAGGCCTATTTGTTACGATCCGCGGAATGAGCGGAACACAACGCTTTTAAACTGTGGCGCTATAAAAATGCTGCAAAACTCTGTCTACGCAGTGCATCGTTGCTATTTTCCATTGTCAGCTTCACATGGACCAGCGAAGCAGCGCGAAGTAATCCGAGATTCAACTGAGTTGTGACTTACTCGGCAATCAATTCTGCTAGTTCTCGGTGTGAATTGCCAGCGAAGAGAATCGCCGGGACCTTGCCAGCTCTTGCATCCATTCCGACGCTACTCTCTCCAGTGATCCAGTGGTATAATATGCCAGATCTCGCGCACACGACGGGCGCCGGAAGTAAAGCCATCGACTAAAGCGATTAGAAATTGGTTTAGCGCAAGTATTCAGTGTATATTTTAAAAAAATAACAATGTAATCGTAATGATGCTACTTAAAGAAAAAATGTAAATCATTAAAATATCTAAGCGCCATACAAATGCTGCGTCCATGTATCGGTAGTATATAAATCAACTCCGCAGTAGCTATGTGTCAGTGGTTAAATTTAGGAGGATCCCGCAGTGTCCAAGATCCGGCTACTCTGATTTCAGGTACGCCACCCAAACGAGGAGACCCGTAACCTATGAAGGGAGATCCGCAACCCAAAATATGTTCTTACATTTTTGTCACATTTGACATTTTGATCTAAGCGTTCTTTTCTATTTAATGCTAATAGTAAATGTGTTTTGACTGTAATATTATAATCGACGGAATGCATCTCGTTTTACGCAATAAAGCAACTCTTTATCAAATTCTTTTAGAAACAGATAGATCTGAAACACATGCATAATGCATTGTAGGATGCAGAGTTAAATTCAGAATGTCTTACTCTTAGCTAGGAAATTTATAACTTTAACAAAGTAGCTTAATAACAATGAAATGTGGCACTAAAGCATCTTAGGGTTAAACCTTCAAACTTTTTAAAAGTCAAAACAGGCCGTTTTAACAGGGCTCCAGTCAATCGCCAAGGTCGTAACTGGGTTTCATAATCATAGCGCTACATAAAAGTCAGATGGCGGTTCTCGCAGTTGTTGAAATTTCACGGTGCTCAGTTTGACATTTGTTTTTCAATGTGTTTTTAAATTGGTTTTTATAAGGTAAAATTAATTAACTGGTTTTACAAGGTTGTGCGTAACCTACGGTTGACTTATTTCTTGTAAGATCAAATGCAATTTATCTTTTTTGCTGGTTTTTGACCAATGATTACATAACCAGCGGTGGTGAAGGATCTCACCCGATAAATTCATTGCAAAATGAGCAGGGTCGAGGCCATACGGTCGCTATATAAAACCTATACATTTACATTTAAGACTCCGCCACTGCCGTACTCGGGGGTGCCAGTCCCAAGCCTGGATAAAGGAGGAGGGCGACGCTAATCATCTTCGTTATGTCACAGCGTCGTTAAACAGCAACTACTCACATTTACGTTTAACCACCGCTGCGCAGGGTTAGCACATCCCGGCAATGATTGATTCCAGTGACCATAGTAAAGTTCAGGGCAAGGAAGTGTTGTAAACAGAAATACCCATTCCTTTTGTACGTTTGATCGTTTGGTGCCGAATGGCATAATAAAATTTCTTAAGTGTGATAATTTTCATGAATTTTTTGGCGAATCGATTGTGTTGTGTAACCAGTCACAGGGATAGACTAAGTTTTTAAATAAGTCAGTATTTTCAGTGCTACACAGAAGCGACTTTATTGAGATCAGTTTCTTTGATGGCGTGTTGGATCAGTTTCAAAGTTTCAATGCCAGGTTGAAATGATAAATCACGCCAAGAGATGCTTTTAAGTGTGAACTGTTGATATCCTTTGTTTTTCTGCATCAAATTATCTTTAAGACAGAGTGGTAAGAATATTTAAAACCTGTTTTTTTATATTTTCTTCAGATGTCTATAGGATGATCAACAATGGCTGAAGACTCAGAAATGAATCTTGTAGCTTTGGGTGGACGTGTGACAAGATCACTTGCTCAGAAGCTGTCTACAAAGCTAAAAGACTCGGTCCTAAATGGAACAAACATGGGAGACAGTTTCCACAGAAAGACAAACCCCAGACAACGTCACATCAAAATAAAACTTGAGACTGACCAAGCGTGTGTAGAAGATAACACAGAAGCCTCAAAGAACCTTCCAGAGTCGGAGTCGAAAAGGACGAAGGGAGTTAAACGCCGCAGCTCGGTTGGGCGGGAACCAGAAAACTGGAGGGAAGTCCTTGAAAACATTCGTGAGATGAGGAAGAACAGGGATGCTCCAGTCGATACCATGGGATGTGATAAACTTTGTGAGGACAATGTCACACCTCAGGTGTGCCACAAATTAATTTTAAATAACAGAAAACTTGACTGTTATTTTTCTACACCTTGTATGCTTATCAGATTAAAATATAGGCTACCTACTTATTTACTTAACTGACCGACTTGCTAAGCCTAAATTTACAAACCCCTGTATTGTCTTGTTATCGAATTGGTTTAATTTTGCCTCCATGCATAGATTGAACTTTGAACTTACCTGTAGGTCCGGCGCTACCAGCTTCTCTTATCTCTGATGCTCTCAAGCCAGACGAAGGACCAGGTGACTGCAGCTGCTATGTCGAGACTCCGGGAACATGGCTGTACAATTGACAGCATTCTCGCGACTTCTGATGACGCCCTTGGGCGACTTATTTACCCAGTTGGATTCTGGAGGGTAGTTACAGACTTCCTACTCTGAAAAATGTGTGAATTGTTGATACTTTGTGATGTAGTTGGGCATCTAGATAGTAGTAAAGCAGGAAAAGTGATGACTGACTAATTCAGTGGAAATATCTGGGTATTTATATAGCCCCTTTTAAAGCCTTTTGATGTCTTTTGTATGCTGTGCATAAGGTTAATACTCCTCTATTACCAGATTTCAGTGCCGCACTTTCAGATATGTTGGTATACCATTAAGTTACGCACCTCAAAAGTTATTAGTGTTCATAAAAGAGAATGCTTAGGATGATGGAATTCTTTGGGTTTGATCCGATTAAATATAAATGTACGCAGTTTTCTATAGTGACCGTATGGCCTTGACCCTGCTGATTTTGCAATGAATTAATTAGGTGAGATCCTTCACCACCGCTGCCCGTTTGAATGGGCGCCACACCATTTAACATCCCCAATGTATGGACTGTGCTAGCCTGAGATTCAATTCTCTTATATGAGCCACGATCGGTATACAAACCAACATCCTCTCGCACAGAGGTGCCTTGATGTATCCTCTAACCAACAAAGCTAACCAGACCAGCATCAAACAGGTAGATGTGGTGTCTTGCTTTTGAACATAGAAGGGTGAATGATGTTGGGTAGTTCTTAGACTTTTTAATTCCCTATTATTTTTATGTTGCATAAGGAATCTAATATGTCAAAACATTCTAATTATTGTAGAAGGTGGTGTAGCTAATAAACAAACAGGTGTATGTTTTTCTTAGGGCTTAAATAAGACGTTGAATTGAAATCAACTTCTGGTTAAGGTGTTGAGTTCATTGGGTGAGAAACAAACTAGAAACAAAGTTTGTGAATATCTGTTTCATTGCAGACAAAAGTTCGGTCGATTAAGCGGACGAGCGAGGTTCTAAGGGAGAAATTCGATGGTGACATACCAGATACGGTGGAGGGACTCTGCAGTCTTCCAGGTCAGGGCCTCTTCAGTTTACTCGAGCATCTTCTAATGCTCTGAGAACCTTGTGTGTAAAGTAATGTATATAAAAGTAAAGTAATCATATCCCACTAGTGAGACGTAGGGGAGGCACTCATTTCCTTTTCTTAGGCCCTAGAGCCCACAGTGGACAAATCCCAAGGTCCTGGACACAGGGCCAGTGCATCACAGGACTTGCCGTTTACTTCCCAGCTTACGCCGGTACCAAATTGACAGAGGCACGGTGTGCGCAAACAACTTTCCCAGGGTCGTTACACGGGGTCGAACCTACAACCGCATGGTCACTGACCAAACGCATTACCGATAGACCACTGTGCCGCATGATTGTAATGTATATGGTAAACAGTAATGTATATGGATAGTTGTAGGTATTGCATTTTGGCTGCTAAAACAGTCTGTAACATTTGCAACCTACCCCTACATTGTAAATATGTGTTTGCATATGTGTGCTTGTGGATGTGTGTGTATGAATGTGTGTTTGTAGATGTGTTTTGGTGGATGTGGATGCTTGTCTTTGTATGCTCTCTGTGAGATCTATTGTTTATTGTGATGAAATTTCGCTGCAGGTGTTGGTCCAAAGATGGCGCATCTGGCAATGCAGTGCGCCTGGAACATCGTCACCGGAATTGGAACAGACACTCATGTCCATCGAATCTCCAATCGACTTGGCTGGGCCAGGACCAAGGAACCGGATAAGACTCGCCTGGAGCTGGAGGGATGGCTGCCCCGGTGAGCATTCGTCAACTGTTTCCTCGTTTCCTTTTACCTGTTTGTGCTCTGAGGGCTGAACCTGTGAGGACTAATGCCAACAGAGACATGTACAGCATGAGCAGTTACTTTACTTTACGCGGGCATGGTAGCATTTTGGATAGAGCGCTCGGCTTGTAACACAGAGAGCATGGGCTCGAGCCTCCTTCGGAACCTTGAGCAAGTCCTTCACTCATAATTGCTTGGTGCTATCGATTGATGCTAATTCATTAGGTAGTGGCGCCTAATAAATGCAGAAATAATAATGTGTACCCTGTTTACTTTAGCAGTGTAATGTAATATAATATTAAGATGACAGTTTATATAGTGTCGTTAGTAGCGAACTGCTTCTAGGGTGCTTTACAATGTCAGTTGTTGTTGCAGATGGTTGCACAGTTGTTGATGTTGTCCTGACGTGTTGTCGATGTTGTAGGGACTTGTGGGCGGAGGTGAACCATTTGCTTGTTGGATTTGGCCAGCAGACGTGTCTACCTGTGAATCCCAGGTGTGCTGATTGCCTCAACCGTGACCTCTGTCCCGTTGGAAAGCAGACGTTGCGTGGGAGCAAATCGCTCATGAAAGTCAAGACAGAACCGGAGTAGTAACCAGGAACAGTTGCCACGACAATGGACATTTATATAGCCCTTTTAAGGACCTTCAATTTCGGTCTTTCAGTGTGTAAATACTCGACTTAAGTTGGTGGAAGAACAGCGCCGAATTCTTTTGCAGAGGTTCTATTTGCACAACTGAATATACATAGCCATTGATAAATAATCATCTATGAACATGTTGCGATTTATAGTCGTAATTGTAAGCTTGAGATTTCTACAGCGCCCAACAAAAGATAAGTTGCGGGTACCAGCTTATTCACTGCCGCTCAGTCAAAACAAAATCAGTAGGCAGGAAGGGTTCGATTCCAGGTCGAGAGTTAGGCAGGCATGCCGAAGAAGGCTGTGGTGGGTAGTGGATGGAATTGAACTGGAAGATAAGATAAGGGGAAGAGGAAGGAATACAGGGATAAAGTCGATCTTAAACCCAGCTGATTCAGACTACCTTGCAATGAAATACAGTGGGGGGAGAGAGAACAATTTGCCCATGTATTTCACTTCTGGGCATGGGTCTTTCCTCACTTTTGCCGGCCACAAGCCACACCCTCTCTGTTAATAGAATTTATAGTCACTGTCGACAACTCTGAAATAAATGATTTGATATGGCCTTCTCTAAACTGCCGTATGACTGGACATCTCTTTCTGGGAGCGCCTCGGGGTTTAGTACTTGAACGAGTGCTATATAAATATTATAAATGCTCCGACTGAAAGAATCTATGGATAACCGCCTATGCAGCGCCATCTATGAATACCCACTGTGTATAAATTACGAAAGCTTCGTTGGGTTAAACTTGATATTGGAGCGAATGCACGAGTGTGACAATTGAACAGACGGGATTGATCATCTCGTATTTGAACAGTGAATATTAATATTACGGATAAATTCATTGAAAGGTGATCAGAGTCAAGACAACACGGTCGCTGTAGAAAAACGAGTACATTTACATTTAGAATTGCCGCCAATTAGATGGTTTCAGGCGCCGAACATGTTCACGGTTTTTGTGTCGTTTTGGAAGTTTTAAAGATCTTCACAATTTAATACACGATTTTTGCAAGAAGTCTGCTTCGAATTGAACAGATAACCCTAGTTCAGCCGCGTTTTAAAGTTTCGTTATGATGTTCGTCCGCGTTGTGTTGTCTGGAGTAGGCCTATATTATTAATAATTCATTACCCTGTTCAACTGAAATACATCTCGTTTGCATTAATGAGGTGATAACGTAATCTTGAGAACCAACAAGTTCTCAGGTCACCCTAAGGTAAGGTTACCAATGGTAAAGTAAGGTAATAATCGTAAGAACACAAAGTTGGCAGTTTTTAGGTAATTATGTTTAACTAGGTAATAGTGGGGCACGGTAGCCGATTGGATAGAGCGCTCGGCTTGTAACGCGGAGAGTACGGGTTCGAGCCTCCTCCCCTTAGACGGTTACTGTGTAGGGAAGTTGAGCAAGTCCTTCACTTTCAGTTGCTTCACGCCTCGGGTAAAGGTAAGGTAAGGTAAAGGCTTTGCCCATACTCGTTTCGAGTGTCGGGCCCGGTGCTGATCTCCGGTGCTAGGCCATCAGCCCTCAGGTGGCATTGCCATACATCGGCGGTAGGTGGCCAGGTCTTTCCGCTGAACCCGAGGTTACCATCGCAGTGAAACTGCTACTCATTTTCATGCCGCCATCTAGGGAGTAGCGGAAGGCTGAGTCGACCTTTTGTGGGGCTAGCGGGGTTTGAACCCGCTACCTTCTGCTCTTCGTGCCAGTGTGTTACCATTCTGCTATCGTGCGCCTCGGGTTCAGATTTAATGGCCTTGCGCGCGTAACAAATGCAACAATAATAAGTAGGTAATCGTAAGGTAACGTTTGTGTAAGGTATCATGTAAGGTAATCGGGTTAGGTACTCGCTGGACTCGGTTATCATTAGGTAAACGTAATTGTAATCGTAATCTCGAGATTTCTACAGCGCCCGACGAAAGCTAAGTCGAGGGAACCAGTTTATTCACAGGCGCTCAGTCAAAACAAAATCGATAGTCAAAAGGGTTCGGTTCCAGGTCAAGATCCAGGAGTCGGACAGTCGGACGGGTACGGTGGATAGTGTTTGAAACTGAAGCGAGAAGAGAGATAAGGGGAAGAGGAAGAATCAGGATAAGATTTTTCGAAAAGAAATGTTTTCAGGTTAGGTATATTGTTTCACAAGGTAAGGACAGACAACGTAATGTAACTAAGGTAAGAAGACGCTTATTACACGTCCCAATCGACAACTGCCCTCGAAGCTCTGCGCATGCGTATACACCTCGCCATCGTCGCTTCCATAGCAACGCGAAAACAGTCTCAGCAACACACGTGTACAGGAGAGGCTCTCGTACGGTTGCGTCGATTAGCGCGTGAATCGTACAATCGACTGTAGACACGGTCCAGAGTGTACACTCGTGGTCGATGGTTTGTTGACGCCGTTAGCAACGAGCTTATTTCATGTACAGAGCGAGCACAGATTGTTACTATTGCAAGCGGTTAGATAAAGAAACTATAGCTAACTATAGAACTATAGCGAAGTAAAGGATCGTGAATACGCTGTCTTTTTCGAAACAGTTTAGGAAGCCGGTTTATTTAAACGGATTCAATATCACATTTAGTAACAACTCTTAAACAGGTAAATTCTGTTAAATTAATATTACATCGCTTGCTCCTTGGTGACCGTGTGTATCGGCCTTGCATTTAGGCCTAACAATGATATAGGTGTAGTAGTAATCGTAAATTCGAGATTTCTACAGCGCCCAACGAAAGCTAAGTCGCGGGAAACAGAATTTTACAGGCGCTGAGTCAAAACAAAATTGATAGGCAGGAAGGGTTTGGTTCCAGGTCAGGATCCAAGAGTCAGGCAGGGAGACAGCTAGGCGGCTATGGCGGATGTTGCTTGGAATTGAACCAGAGAGTGGCATAAGAGGAAGAGGAAGTTTAGAGGTGAATGAATGAATGAATAGCTTACTTGCTTTATTCTTTCTACTTTCTTACTTTTTACCTGCTGATTTTTTTGCGTTCTATATAGACCCACTTGAGTAGGCCTACTTGTTTTTCTCACTCGTTCATTCGCTCACTCATGCATACATCCATACATACATACATGCATACATACATACATACATATATACATACATGCATACATACATACATACATACATACTGTACATAATTACATACAAACATACATACATACATATATACATACATGCATACATACATACATACATACTGTACATAATTACATACAAACATACATACATACATATATACATACATACATACATACATCCATACATACATACATCCATCCATACATACATACGTACATATATACATACATACATACATACATACTGTACATAATTACATACAAACATACATACATACTGTACATAATTACATGCAAACATACATACATATGTACATACATACATACTGTACATAATTACATGCAAACATACATACATACGTATATACATACATGCGTACATACAAACATACAAACATACATACATACATACATACTGTACATAATTACATGCAAACATACATACATATGTACATACATACGTACATACAAACATACATACATATATACATACATACATACTGTACATAATTACATGCAAACATACATACATATGTACATACATGCATACGTACATACATACATACATACATACATGCATACGTACATACATCCATGCATACATACATATATACATACAAACATACAGTAACTCATTTCGTTCATAGGAGAAAAATGCCGGTTGCGGAGAAGAAAGGAACGAAGAAGACGAAGAAAGGAGCTGAGAAGACTCCTCCTCCGCCCCCTCCGGTCAGCCTCACCGTCCGGGATTGTATGTTATGGCCCGAGCCAGCAGCGAAGGGGCCGGGGAAGGGAGCCAAGAAAGGCACAGGGCCACACACCAAGCCCAGCGTCTACCGTTCGACTCTCGTGCGGAGGGAAAACCCGGCTGATCACTTGGACGACGAAGAAGGACCCTCGAAAACGACTGTACCACCACCACCGGAGAGGAACCGCCGAGACGCTGGTACGGCGATCGAGGCGCTGAGAGGTTGGCCACGGAGTGGGGAGCAAGAGGAAGACGACCCCCGCAATTTAGAGGTAGCGAAGGAAGCCCCCGCCTCGAAGGCTTCGGATCCTAAGGCGGGAAAGAAGAAGGGGAAGACTGGAGCGTCGAAGGGAGCGGCGCAGAACGTC
>OZ029918.1:2383763-2493763 GCA_964023275.1 Norana najaformis
CCTGTCGGTATGTGTGTTAATACGTGTGCGTGAGACCGCGCGGATCCGTGCGTTTCGAAAATAGTAGTTTCTGAGTAATTTACCGATCCTCTGCTTTGATGTCTGTGATTTTTCGGATGTCTGCGTGCACGCGCCTTCGAGAAAATCCGCGCAGAAAGAGGAAATTAAGGCCCACGAATTTACGACGCCTTTGCAAATTCCGAAACCGGGGTGCACTGACGTTAAATTATCAATGAGACGGCGTCGCTTCTAGCAGTTTTGCTCAAGTCTTTGTTTTTTGACGCAGGTCATTAGCCTTCAGTCAGTCGGTGCATGAATTTTCGCCTAAACGCGGCGCCATTTTCGATTGAAAACAGGGAGAGGAAAGTCGTAATTGGATAAGAATCGATGAAAGCTATCGCCAATCGACGAATTGGTATTCTCGGTCTGAAAAACGGCTTCGTTCTGAGTGCAGTAAAGACATTATGAGCTTAGTTTTATCGCCGTCGGGCCCGATTTGTCAGTGCCTCGAAATGGACGTTTAATGTCGGAGTCCCATCTTCCGATACGTACTCGCGTTTATTATGGAGTCGACGCTAGCAGGGTCATTAGATTTGAACCGAGCTTACTCGGGACTAGACTACACTTCGCCTCAGCTTCTGCTAGTCCCAAGGGTGGAAAAAGAGGAGGCTTGGGAGGTAGGGTATCAGCCGTGGTAAACTAAACGATAGAAATCGATGGTACAAAACGTTGGACAGCAGCGGTCCATGGCCATAAATGCGGAACCTATTTCGGTGGCAGTCAGGATCAGCAACAACACTGTTTATTCATTACCGTAAATGCATAACAATTTCTGAATCCGTTGATGCCTTGATGTCTGTTTACCGCTCGCAGAACGGTTTCGCTTCCATTAAGTTCTTAAATTTACACGAAGCAGGCAGCTGTGCAGAGAAACGATTAAGCGTCCGTCCGATGGATGGACAACGATTGTTATGATAACAATTATGTGGAATGGGTAGCAACCGGGTAGTCAAGCAACTGAACGCCTGCTATCGACACCAATGGACAGAAAGCCGACGGACTTCAGCAAGGAAGAAGGAAGAAAGGAAGAAAGGAAGGAATGAAGGTAGGAACGAACGAACGAAAGAAGGAAGGAAGGAAGTAAGGAAGGAAAGAAGAAAGGAATAAAGGAATAAAGAAAGGAAGGAGGGAGGGCGGGAAGGAAGGAAGGAAAAAAGAAGGAAGGAAGTAAGGAAGGAAGGAAGGAAAGAAGAAAGGGAGAAAGGAAGGAAGGAAGGAAGGAGGGAGGGCGGGAAGGAAGGAAAAAAAGAAGGAAGGAAGGAAGTAAGGAAGGAAAGAAGAAAGGGAGAAAGGAAGAAAGGAATAAAGGAAGGAAGGAGGGAGGGCGGGAAGGAAGGAAAAAAGAAGGAAGGAAGGAAAGAAGGAAGAAAGGACGGAAGGGAGGAAGAGAGGAAAGAAGGAAGGAAGGTACGAAGGAAGTAAGGAAGCAAAGAAGGAAAGAAGAAAGGGAGAAAGGAAGGAATAAAGGAAGGAAGGAATGAAGGAAGGAAGGAAGGAAGAAAGGACGGAATGGAGGAAGAGAGGAAAGAAGGAAGGAAGGTACGAAGGAAGTAAGGAAGCAAAGAAGGAAAGAAGAAAGGGAGAAAGGAAGGAAGGGACAGAAGGAAAGACGGGAGGAAGGAAAAAAGGACGGAAGGGAGGAAGAAAGGAAGGAAGGAAGAAAGGAAACAAGGAAGGCAATAAGGAGGGTAGGAAGGAATGAAGAAGAGAAGAACTGTGGAACGCATCACGATGTCAGATTACAGACATCGATTAGTCTGTCCTTGTGCGGTGATCTGGACCGCAGATCGATAATCTGAGCTATCGGATCGAACAAAATCCGAAACGGAATGACCTGAATATTTCAGGTCGTATCGGTTGAAGCTCGAGGAGGAGTTTATCTCGAAGAACTTCAGAAAAAAAACGCGGAAGCGGAAGCTGTTTGATTTCGGAGCCACTTTCGTTCGGTGTCGAGAAATCCACTTCCCGTTAAAAACTATGTCAATAACCACACGGGTCACGCCGGAGCTCATTTCGAAGAGGACTCCACAGGTTTTTTCGGGCAAAGGCGCCTCTAGCGGCCGCTTCAGACAACGAACGAGGAATATTGATCGATAACCCTTCAAAATGTCTTTCTTGGACGAGGGAGAAGAAATCATTTTTTCTTTGGTCGCAGGCTTGTTTAATTAAAGAGGATTAAATTTCATTAAGATGTCATTCTGTTTTATGCTATGATAATACTGTATGTTTACGCTCGAACCGAAAAACGGAATGTTCTTCCTTCCTTTCTTCCTGCCTTTCTTCCTTCCTTCCTTCCTTCCGTTCTTCCTGGCTTCCTTCCTTCCTTCCTGCCTTACTTTCTTCCTTCCGACATTCTTTTTTCCTTCCTTCCTTCCTTCCTTCTTTAATTCCTTCATACTTTCCTTCTTACCTTCCTTCCTTCCGTCCTTCCTTCCTTCTTTCCTTCTTTACTCTCTTATCGAAAGCCGTTAAGAGCCTTTGAAGGAGTTTTATACCTTACCAAATGACCTAGATAGCGCCGTTATCATGATGCACAAAGCTTCAAATAAAATCGCAGTCAAAAATCGTAATCTGCGGTAGAATCCCGGTGGAAATACAAGTCAGAAAACGCTACGATGGGGTAATCAAGTGGAAGCAGACGAGTTTAAAGTTTGGAGCTGCGTGGCAGTAAAAGAAGGGTTGGTCATAGAGAATGGGGCAGTAAATTCAAAAGCTTTCGACTAACCGCCGAGCTGGACTCAAGAGCCCAATACTGTTTGGGGCGAGGCACAAGAATCCCGTACACCAGTACAATCTTTATTAGTATGATGGATGGGAAAGGAGCAGAGACAGGTCGGCTGATTTAGGGTAATATTTCGTGAACAATGGTTTAAACTGGACCGTGAGCCTCATCGACAGAAACACACACACCGCATTGAATGCAATATGACTTCGGGAATGAATGCAGTATGGGTTTGGGAATGAAAGCAATATGAGTGCAGTAATTATGTTGATATTTTATGGGTCTTTGTTATGGTTCTGGCTATTGAAGTTTGAAGTTTTATAGTTTCCGCAAATCTCTCTTGGTGATGCCAGTGAAAAATGATGAAGAGGTGGGAAGGGCAATGGAGGAAGATGCCTATGCAGAGGAGTGCTAATGATGTTGATGTGAATGATCTTGGATAGATGGGGAAGAGAATGGATATAAATACTGATGGGCAGTAGTGTGTGAATGATCGTGAATAGATGGCGAATGGAGAGACAGACTCTGAAAAGGAATAACGGAATGCAGCTAAGGTGAGTGATCTTGGAAAGATGGGGAAGTGAATGGATAAAGATACTGATGATGAGTAATAGAATACCCCTAAGGTGAATGATCTTGGAAAGATGGGGAAGTGAATGGATAAAGATACTGATGATGAGTAATAGAATACCCCTAAGGTGAATGATCTTGGAAAGATGGGGAAGAGATTGGATAAAGATATTGATGAAAAGTAATAAGGTGAATAATCTTGGATATCGTAATCGTAATCTCGAGATTTCTACAGCGCCCAACGAAAGCCACGTCACGGACACCAGCTTATTCACAGGCGCTCAGTCAAAACCAAATCGATAGGCAGAAGGGGTTCGGTCCCAGGTCAAGATCCAAAAGTCAGGCAGGGAGACAGCGTGGATAGATGGGGAATAGATGAATAAAGATACTGATGAGGAGCAGCATGAACGCTTGTGAGGGGAATGCAATCTGGAAGACGTGTGGAAGGGAGGGAGGGGAGAAAAATCTCATAGCAGGAAATTGTGAACAATGATAAAGATCAGAGGCAGAAATGCTATTAATAATTCCCCGCGACGGTGCTGTTCCAAGGAGCGTCGTTCAAAATGAACAGATAAACAATCGTTTTATTTTCCTCCTGGCGAGAGCTTTAGCTTGCTTGACTGATCGTCTCAAACAACTATGTGCCGAGACCAAGAGAACGAAGGCGCCAGTAGTTTATCTTGCATGCTGCAATCATTCAAGTTGAATTGAATAACTGGAATAGCGCTAAACAAATCATTGTAGTAGTCACTTGACCCACTTTAATTGATTATGTATTTAGGTCATTAATGACGTGATATCAACGACATCCAATCGGCTACCTTGAATGAATGACTCCTTGCGCATTATCACATGAACTGTAGCGTCACAGAATTTTTCAGATTTAGAATAGATTCTTTTAGCCACAGTCTAATTAATAATAATGTAAACTTTTATAGCACCGTTATTTTAATAGTTCATTCATTCATTCGTTCGTTCGTTCAGAACATTTATATAGCGCCCCTTCAAGTAGTATACCCAGAGGCGTTTCCAGACAAGCTCCCGCGAAAGAGAACAGTTTTCAACAGCTGGTGAAAAGTGTATCTAACATCGCTCGTTATAAGGACACGCAGATTAAGAGGATGGCCATTCCACTGGGGGACCTAACCACCAAGAAGGAGCGATGTAACACTGTGCAAAAGGAACAACAACTTCCCCCGGGCCGCGGAACGAAGTATCATTAATATAGCGCTAGTTTATAGATTCACCTCAGAAGGGCAGAGATAAGTCTTCCTAAGTCTGCGAAATGAGTTCAGAGGGTCAGGCAAAGCTGTGCGTCCATAAAAGTGGTCCCGGCTGCGAAGAGGCGGGGAACCTACCAGGGTTTCTTCGGTGGAATGAGACACACAGCTGGACAGAGGTTGCTGACCTCTAGGTAAGAGCTGCAGTTAAAATGGCTGATAAGTAGTTATTGAAACGCCGACGCAATCCGTGTCAGCCAGCTTTCATTTCCAATGCGCTGCCTCGGGAAATAAATGAGATGCAGGTTTTCCCTTCCAACGCCTTCCATCTGCTTTTCTCTAACGACATCTACCGCCTTTGCTCTCCGACGATAGACGCCAGAGTTGTCGACAGAAGTTCAATCCTCCTTATCGAAGTGTCTGTCTGCTTTAGGCTAAAAGGCGGCTTTATTTATGCAAACCTTCAGTCCACCAAAATTGTAGCAGCACACAATGAAACAGTTATAGAAACACACAAAAATAGAAAAGAAAACAAAAACTAAAAACTGACAAATCTAGGAAAAAACGAAAACAACCCCAAAACATTAAAAAACTATTTAAAATCTACAAAAGCTACATACAACAAAACTGCAAAAAAGGAAAACTACACAACCCTGCAAAAAATTTTTAGCATTTTTTGTTTTTACTTTTCACAGTTTTTTGGTATTTTTGTAGGTTTTGTTGTAGTTTTCGTAGGTGTCGCAGATTTTAAGAAGTCTGTATGCTGTTTTTTAAAGTGATTTTTAAAAGACGCAGAAAATGAAACCATATAGGTACCTCAGGTCATACATAGGCATCATCAATGATTTAAAAACTGTATGCAAAATTGCTAATTCTGGTTTTAAAATCTACAAAGACATCACATCAAATCAGTAGCGGATTTAGCTATAGTCCAGGGGCGGCTCGTCCCCCAGCCCCTCTTGATAATATGCCGACGCCCCTCAGACCAAACCCGTGCGTGGTGGACTGCCAGAATGTGACGCCCTTCTGGAAATGCCCTTTACCCCTTCCAAGTAAGCAATCCTGGATGCGTCACTGTATCAAGCGATGCTAGAATTATGTTCCATCGGCGGGTACATGGATAAGTAAGTAAGTAAGTAAGTAAATAAGTAAGTAAATAAGTAAGTAAGTAAATAAGTAAGTAAGCAAGTAAGCAAGCAAATAAGAAAGAAAGAAAGTAAGTAAGCAAATAATACGTTTGTTAACGCGCCATAGGATAGTGAAGAGGGATCGCTCACTTTCGCATCACTTACCCTCGTAGGGAGCCGTTTCATCGTAGGCCGACCAGACCTGGCAAATAAAGAACGGTCCCCAGCAGACAATGTACGATACGTTAACGGCCAAGGTCAGCTTGACCGTACGAATCTTCGCCTTCGTCATGACCTTCTCGTGTGACCTTTGCGTCACGATCTTCATCGACTTCTGTTCGCCGGGACTTGGTTTCTTTCGATCGTAGCCAGGTGGCGCGTTTTCAGCGCGTTCTGCCACCAGCGGTAGATGGCGTAACAGTCTCCCGATCCCCGTTACTGTTGGCTGCATCTCCGAGTCCTTGACCTTGACCTTATCGGAGCGCACGGACGTCGAGGTCGTCGTGCCCGTGGAGGCGTGTGACGCGCGCTCCCTGAGGCGCGTCCCTGTCCAGACGGTGTAGCAGATTTGGCCGTATGTACCGGCCAAGATGGCGGCCGGGATGACGTAGATGGCCAGCGTGGACCACGTGACGTACACCTGCATCGTCCAGGACGGTCGAAACACCGCCCAGCAGTTGTAGGTCCCGATGCTGTGCTTGTCCATCGGTTGATACCCGAAGACTCCGAGCTGCGGAAGGGCGAAGATGAGCGACAGGGCCCAGGCCGTTCCAACGAGGTACTTGCTCTTGTCGCCCGTCCAGGCATAAGCGGTCAGCGGTCTGCAAATGGCCAGGTAGCGGTCGACGGCAGTGGCCACGAGGACGTAGGACGAACCGAACATCGCGACGAGCCACAGGTAGACGACCGATCGGCAGAGGAGGTCGTTGCCCTGGAAGTAGCCCGTGATCCTCCATGACAACTGCGGAAGGATGTTGAAGAAGGCGACGAAGAGGTCGGCGCTGCTCAGATGGACGATCATAACGGTCATCCTGGTCAGTTTGCGTCCACCGCCGACGAGGACCACCAGCACAAGGAGGTTCCCGATGACCGTCAGGACGAAGATCGTCGCCAGAACGGACACCTCGATGGCTGCTAGGTGGACATCGCGCAGTGGAGGAGCTGGTGTGGTCACGTTCGGCTCACTTACTGTCCACTCCTCGATCATTGTTTCCCGCCTTCGCTGCTAGGACGAACGAAGAGAGATGTCGCTGCAGAACTATCGGAAAGAAGGATTTAAGGAGACTGGAGGGTAAGTAAGTAAGACATTTGTTAACACGCCACATGTCCATCGGCTGAGCGAGGAATCGTAGGCGAGGTTAGGAGGTCGTGTCGATTTGGTGAAGGATGAAGGAAGTCAGTTGGGCAGAATATAGGATAAACGAAAGAATTATGCGTATGGTGGAAAACGAAAGAAAGAAAGAAAGAATGAAAGATAGGAAGAAAGAAAGAAAGAAAGGAATAATAATAATAATAATAATAAGATGATGATGATGATGATGATGATGATGATGATGATGACTGAAGATAATGATGATGATGATGTTGATTAGGATAATGATAATGCTGACGATTGAGAATGATGAAACTGAGGAAGAAGAAGAAGAAGAAGAAGAAGAAGAAGAAGAAGAAGAAGGAGGAGAAGAAGAAGAAGAAGAAGGTGATGATGATGTTTATGATGATGATGATGTTTATGATGATGATGATGAGGAGGAGGAGGAGGACGAGGAGGAGGAGAGGGAGGAGGAAATTAACGACGATGACGACGACGATGATGATGACGATGATAATGGTGATAACGGCGACGATGCAATCTACCTGCGCACAGCGTAGAGGGAGATTCAGTCGGAGTCGTAATTACTTCCGGCGCCAAAACAGAAGACCAACAGATTTTCTGCCGGTTCTCCCGTTGCGTTTCCCGCCATCTGACGCCGACAGCCAAACGAACGATATCCAGTTACACGTTCATCTAATCGGCCAGTGACACTCGCAGTCTTCACCACTAATGACGATGACGTTGACAATGACATGACGCCGTGTCGTCAAATGTCTTCAAACAATCGCAGTCTTTATCGCTGATGACTATGACGCCATGTCGTAAAAAGTCATCGAACAAGCGCAGTTTTTATCGCTGATGACGATGACGCCATGTCGTAAAAAGTCATCGAACAAGCGCAGTCTTCACCACTAATGACGGTGACGCTGACAATGACATGAGGCCATGTCGTCAGATGTCATCGACACAGCACTGGCTACGTCACTTCCGCTGATGTCATCATTCCGCGGTACAAGTCGACCAAATCCACGAAGTTCCGGTGACTATGGTCGCATCTGCTGCTAACATTCAATTTACGTGGGTCCCACTGCTTCACGCTGATCCCAAATCTGCTCCTAACACTCGCCGCTTCCCAATCACGCGACGATCTGACGCCTGTACAGGGCGGGCGAAAATTTAAGGCCACTGCTTCCGCCGTATGCAGTTCTGTACAACGCAGAGCGCGCCAGCTCCACGCAGATATGCTCATACAACGTGGGCGAAAAATTAAGTGCACTGCTCGTCCTGTTCGCAATTCTCTGCTACTAGGCAGAGCGCATCAGCCTTTCAATGGACAGCATGCATGCACGGATCTACATACAGCGCGGACGAATAATGGAGTGCTTCGGCGCTCGCTAGGTTTGGCAGCTCGTTCGGTGCGTTGATAACAAGTGCCATTTGGCAAGCTGGCGGAAGATCAATCTGGTGTCGGTGTCGTGCAAAACTGGTTCCGGGGGAAGATGGTTCCGACTTCAGCCATTGTTGGCACAACGTACATGCGGTGAGGCGAATTTTAAAAACATAGGTCTCCACGTTTTTCTGCAGAGACCGAATAGCCTCGACTCTCTGCTCATTTTTCAAGGAATTTATTAGATGAGATCCTTCACCACCCCTGCCCTTGTGAATGGGCGCCAAGTCAATTAAGGTCCCCTTGTATGGACCGTGCTAGCCCGAGATTCAAATCTCTAAAATATAGGCACTATCGATATGTGAACCGGCATCCTCACTCACAGAGGCGCCTTGACGTACGCTTTAACCAATGTAGCTAACTAGGTCAGCTGAGTTACCATGGCGACGATTGTGACGTCAATGTGTGTCATGTCAAGTGAGGCGCCTTGACGTACACTTTAACAAATGTAGCTAACTAGGCCAGCTGAGTTACCATGGCGACGATTGTGACGTCAATGTGTCTGGTCAAGTGAGGCGCCTTGACATAAACTATCCTGTTGATTTGATAGCAAAATTTGCTAGGAAACAATATTTTTTAAAGTGGCAAAATAGAAGCCCAGCCAGTCGCTCATTGTGTCTGTTCGTATCGTGTCGTAATTAGAAATATTTGCAAACAATACTGACAGCAAACGGCATCGAAAGGTTCTATTGTTTTTTGATAAACAAATTTTCGCGTCCAGATCACGATAACCAATCACAATCTTGCTCGGAACTATTTTCGCCAGGGCCTGAATTGGCTTCACACCGGAACTCGCGCATCGGCAGCGTTCCATGACGAGAGCTGTTCCTCTGTCGTCGACGCTTTGGAACCGGGCGACTGGAGGGAGTTCCTTCCAGCGGAAAATTTCATTCACGCGCCGCAGAATTTGATATTCAATCTGCAATAGACATAACTGTAAAATGGGAGTTTTAATGAAAACCGCTTTGTTCGTTGCAACAATGAAATCACACAACCATTTCAAAGCTTAGCATTATATATCATATCATATTACATATAATTTCATATCATACTATATATTTATAATATGCAGTGTTTTTTTCAGACGGAACGCTCCGGAACGGCGTTCCGGCACAATTTTTCGGCTAATAAAAATAATTTAGTTTTTATTAAAAGAGTGTGTTACTAAGTTACTTTAATTATGTAACATAAGGCAAGTTATTTTAATTCAATTTCAGTCTTTACAACTTTAAACAATTTTCAGTGTTTATTGATTGATAAAAATAATGAAATTTTAGCACAAAATTCCATAATTGTTCAGTTCTGGAACTTTTTTCTAGAAAAAGCACTGATAATATATGCTATAAAAATCACTCTGTATAAAAATAGATATTCTGATCAACTCCCAAATGTCCAGTGAATATGATGCAAATACGCATCATATAAACATACATATATACAGCGGCACTATGTAAATGTCAAATTACAATTACATTTGGTATACACTGTCTCTTATGCAAGAATAGTGTAGCTACCTTAATATTACATTTTACGCCACATATACATTAATGAAGTATTTTTTTAAAATCAAGGTTCGATCCCTCGGGAAGAAGATATTAGTATACCGTTGCTCGGGTGTTCTGCGCCCGGGGACAAAACACAAAATCTTCGTGCCCATGTTCATAGCCTAAGGTAGTTTCTGAAAATTAAAAGTATCTAATTACGATTTTGTTCTCTCAATTTGCCTCCTCCCCCTCAGTTCTGCGACCGGGAAATCTGTCCCCCCCCCTCTGCAACCCTCGCTGCGCCTTTGACAAAAGGAATAAAGGTATCTCGAAGACTTGAACTCACTGTTCTGATCCCCGCTGAGGACGAGTAATCAATGTTATTGTATTGCCTGTATTGTAATGTAGTTATCAATTTATATAGCGCCTCTTCAAGCCCAAACTACTAAGGGGTAGAGAGCCTCTAGGAAAAAGGTGATCTTTAAGGCAACATTTTGATTATGTTTGTTTTGGTTGTACAGTTAATTATTTGATGCATGAAGAATGCAGACTCGCAGCTCTATAACCAGCCAGCACACACCACACACACATACACACACATACACACACACACCTACACACACACACACACACACACACACTGGGTCCCAATGTTGGGCCGACGCCATAGTCACATTCGGCGAATGTTTGTACAACACCCATCGGCCCAAAGCTTATTTGAAATCCGATCCAACGTTCGGCCAGTGCAACTGGCCCAGCGCATGTTTACCCTACAATTTACAACCGATTACCACGTGTCATCCCACTCCTTATTGATTAAGGAGTGCGCTTATTCAAAAAATCGTCAAACTTTATCGGCCATTATTCGAACCCAGGCGTGCAGATAAATGCCGACATGTTGGCCTCTTGGCCACCGTGCCACGTTTACTGTCCGTGCTCTGTACGTATTGGGGCAAATTTAGAAGGGCAAATATGTACAGCCGCCGTTTATTGAACCCACAATGAGGAGGTTGCCACACGTTGCCAATGGAACGGTGAGCAAACATTGTGAGCAAAGACGCGTTTGATAGTGTTTGTATTGTTAAGGTTTAACGACGCTATGTCATAACAAAGATGCTCAACGTCGCCCTCCTCCTTTATCCAAGCATGGGACTGGCACCACCCGAATGCGGCGGCGATGGAGTTCGATGGTGTTCGTAAAAGGTCTATTAATAAAGTTCAAAGCTCTCTGGCAAATATCTGAAAGTACAAAATAAAGTGCCGATCATAAAGCGGTGTCTTTATGTGGAACAATGAGATGATAAACCTGTTTGTAGTCATTACGACTAATTCTAAAAATTAGAATAACAACTAATAGTAAACATAAGAAATTTGTAAAATAATATTTGCGTTTGGATAGGCGAAACGATATTAGTAAGAAAATTGACATACTTAACATCTTAGCACGTCACGAAATAGAAGCTTAGATCTACTGCTGGCAAATTGTCTCATTAGTATAATTAAAATCACAAAGGGCGCCACTGCTTCTACCCAACATACCAGCATCCCCAATATCACAAAACCACCATGTTCGCCCCATACCGAATGAAGGGTGTATGGCCCACATTCCACTTACATTTTTTCTTATTAAAGGAACGAATTTATCAACTTAATGGCGTGTTTGATCAAGTAAGTGCACCCAAGGGCATAGAATTAGACACATGTTGATGCTTATATATTCTAGCACTTTCGGTATCCCGAAAAATAAAACCAAAGTTGAGCCAATATCAGAATTCTTACGGCATACGAACATTGGGCAAATCTATATAACAAAAACGAAATATTGGCCCAATGTTGGTATGCTGGGTGGGATCTGACGTTGACCCAACCGTAATTCCATTTACGTACCGTGACAATATCTAAACCGTAAATACGTACCGAAAATAACAAAATATGTACTAGTCAACATATGTAAAATATTCAGCGTACTTGGCATACTTACTTAGATTAAACGGAATTAATTTATCACATACAAGTACCATTAATAAGAAAAAGTATACATGGATATAGATGGAAATAGCATTACTTCCGATATAGCATTCGCCATAAGTCGAACATACCGTCAACATTCATGTGGTTTTGTTGCATTGGATATACACTGGTCCAGTGTTGATGTGCCGTTAGAATTCTGCCGTTGGCCCAACAATGGTTCCATGTAGGTCACGTGACAATATCTACAACATAAATACCGAAAACAATAGAATATATAAGTATCAACATATCTCCAATTCCGCTTCCCTGGGTCACTTCATAAGGCAAAAATAAGAACATACGGTGTATGTCGTGCTCTCCATTTCGCCGGCATAGCATACGATAAGGTCATAAGGTCAACGTTCGTGGTTTTTGTGACATTCGAAAAAAAAACAATAGCAGTAACAATAACACACACGAGTAGCAATAACAGTAACAATAGCAGTAACAGTAATAATAACAAATACTAGTAGCAATAACAGTAACAATAACAAATATTAATACCAATAACTGTAGCAATAGCAGTAACAGTAACAATAACAAATATTAATAGCAATAACAGTAACAATAACAGTAACAGTAACAATAACAAATACTAATTGCAATAACAGTAGCAATAACAGTAACAATAACAATAACAAATAACAATAACAGATGCCCCCGACAAAGAGATATGTCCCATCCAATGGGACATATCTCTTTGTCCTCAGTGGTTCTATGCCCCAGATAAATTGTCACCGCGGGTTTCATTTGTTCTCTGCTCACGCAACCGGCCGTATTTTGTTTTGAGACAGAGAGACCAAATAATCCAATTTAGACTATTAGAGAAACACCGGTCAGCTCAGGTCAGACGAGGTCAGACTATAAATTGGTTTTGAAACGCGACGTCTCGGCTGTTTGCGCTTTCCATCTTCATTTACGTAGTCAAAGGTTGTATGGAGTCAGCGGCAGACGTTCTGTCGTGCGAGTGCCTCAGCCGAATAATCATTTGTCCTCTCGACCATGCTTTTGAGGAGTTTCTATAGGGTCGTGTAAACAAGTGTGTTACCTTACTTTTACTGGCTTCTGAGAATTTATGTAGAGGCGCTAAACATGTGTGTAGCCGTCACCTGTATTAGCTTGCCGGATAATCATTCGACCTTTCGATCATGCTTTTGAGGAGTTTCTATAGGGGCGTAAGGGTTAGGGTCAGGGTTAAGGTTAGGATAAGGGTTAGGATTAGGGTTAAGGTTAGGGCTAGGGTTAGGGCTAGGGTTATGGTTAGGGCTAGGGTTAGGGAGGGTTAGGGTTAGGATAAGGGTTAGGGTTAGGGCTAGAGTTAGGGCTAGGGTTAGGTTCGGGTTAGGGTTAGGTTATGGTTAGGGTTAGGTTAGGGTTATGGGCATGTAAACAAGTGTGCTACCTTACCTTCACTGGCTTCTGAGAATTTATGTAAACATATGTGTAACCGTTACCAGTATTAACTCCTTTACCCTTATGCTTCTGAGGAATTTCTGTAGGAAGGTGTAGACACTGGTGTTACCTTCACCTTTGCATTTAGGAGGAGTATAAAAAACCAGTAAGCCAGTGTTACCTTTCCCTTTGTGTTCCTACGGGGGCCGATGAACAAGCATGTTACCTTCACGTATTACCGTTAGCAGAATCATCGTCAATGTGAAAGTTACTCTAAAGTCCATTAGAGTCCATCGTCAGCTTCATCTCTAGGTTTCGGTTGTGCTAATTGAACAGGCCTTGAGCGCCATTACAGGCATTCATACATACATGCATACATACATACATACATACATACATACATACATACATACATATATACATACATACATATATACATATATACATACATATATACATACACACATACATGCATACATGCATACATACATACATACATACATGCACATACACATACACATACACATACACATACACATACATACATACATCTCATGAATAGCAACACATACTGAAGTTATTAACCTCGTGCTAAGACGAGACTGAGGTTACAAAGTTAATGGAATTCAAAATATCAACCGACGTATTCCATTTCGCTTGTATATATCATGATTATATATAGATATATCAATGTCAGCATACTGATCTATATATATATAAATATAGATGTGTGTATATATGTACATACAAATATGTATGTATAGGCCTTCGCTTGGTTCTATATTGCCATAGGAAGAGAGCAATGCAAACAAGAGAAAGCACTGTCTCATGCCGCTTCGAAAGATTGCTGAAAAAGCGTTAAGACAGACAGACTGCCCAGCTCACATACAATTTCGTGTGTATATACATACATACATACCTGTACATACATATATAAATAAATATTAAATATGGATACATGTGCGTATAATGGCTGGTTGTGCGTGCGCGTCCGTGCATGCATGTGTGTGTATGCATGCGTGTGCGTGTGCGTGTGCGTGTGTGTGTGCGCGCGCGCGCGTGTGTGTGTGTGTGTGTGTGTGTGTGTGTGCAGGGGCCCAGGAAGCATGACGCCAAAGAAGCCAATGCTCACGAGTTTTGGCTGTGACGCCGAGGCAGAGGCATGCTCACACAACGGTTTTGGACAACTGATATATCTACCTATGCCACTGAACAAAGATTAATACTATAAAAAATAATACAGTGATATATATCTTAATAGTTAATACTATAAAAATAATACAGTGATATATATCTTAATAGTTAATACTATAAAAATAATACAGTGATATATATCTTAATACTATAAAAATAATACAGTGATATATATCTTAATACTATAAAAATAATACAGTGATATATATCTTAATACTATAAAAAATAATACAGTGATATATATATCTTAATACTATAAAAAATAATACAGTGATGTATATCTTAATACTATAAAAAATAATACAGTGATATATATATCTTAATACTATAAAAAATAATACAGTGATATATATCTTAATACTATAAAAATAATACAGTGATATATAGCTTAATACTATAAAAATAATACAGTGATATATATCTTAATACTATAAAAATAATACAGTGATATATATCTTAATACTATAAAAAATAATACAGTGATATATATCTTAATACTATAAAAAATAATACAGTGATATATACTCTGATATTACGTCACAACTTTTGCAAGTGACGAAATATTCTTTTCCAGTGGTTGCAAAAAATGACAAAAATAATTCTTATAGATTATATCGGATATATTGTATAATTTTATCCGCCTTAGGTCTTTACTTGGCCGAGGTTGGCTCACACACCTCTTAAACATTTCCCGGGCCACCGTGTGCATGTATGCGCGTGAAATGGTTGTATAGAAGTTAGAAATTTGACAGATGTTATGGCGAGGTAGAGTACAGAGTTGTTGAAGTACTTGGTCATATTTCGGTCAAGGATTCTCAGTGCCAGAGGGATGAATGGACATGGAATGCGATTTGCTCATGGTACGCAGTTGGTGACGTCATAAGATGGGTCAGATATTTGTCGCAAATCTGACCGGAGTTTATTCCAGAAGCCCGGAGTAGCTATGGCTATGGATCGATTCCAAATTGTAAGGATGAAGTGACGGATGGGTTCTGATGGGTTGTGAAGTGACGGATGCGGTGTGGTGACTGTTTGGGTGACGAAGTAAGTAAGTGAGTAAGTAAATGAATTATGTACACATGGCAAAGTTTTTAGGAACGTTAACACAAAATCGCGGACAGACAGACAGACAGAAACACAGACAGAAACAGACAGACAGAGGAAGATAGTGATACACACGTTACAGAGATAGAGATAGATAGATAAATCGAGAGAGAAATAGAGACAGACAGACAGACAGACAGACAGAGTAGACAGGGACAGACAGAGACAGAAAGCGAAAGAGAGAAACAGAGACAGAATCAGAGAAACAGAGAGAGAGAGAGAGAGAGAGAGCGAGAGAGAGAAGCGGAGAGATATGTAGATACAGAGGCACAAGGTCAGCATTGGGTCTGAAAAGGTTTGCTTTAAATAAGCAATATTTATGTCGAAATTATGCTGGTTTCCGAGGTTATTTATATCGCCGGAAGTGTTCCACTGCGCCATCGTTAGTCCGCATGGCTGTCAGCTTGGCAACCTCAAGAGCTTCCGTCTAGGCAACTGGCTTGCCTCTGGTCGTAGGCAATCACCGCCTCTGAGTCGCACGGCAATGTATTTTCCGACAGGCGATTTCCATCGCTAGGGGGTGGAATCACGCGGGATCAACGTATTGGGGAAGGTCTCTTAACAAATGGGATCCCAGAAATCTATTGCGACCCGAGCAATAGAGTGCGTGAGAGAAAGAGAGAGAGACACTCACAGAGAGAAACAGAGAGAGAGAGAGAGTGAGAGAGATAGAGAGAGAAAGAGAAGGAGAGAAAGGCATACAGACATACAGGCAAAGACAGGCAGGCAAAGAAAGTGGAAGAGGAAGATATAGACAAGGACAGAGATAGACATCGACAGAGACAGCCAAATACAGAAAGAACAACAAAGACACAGAAACTGAGAGAGACAGACAGACAGAGACAGAGATGATAGAGACAGAGAGACACTTAGAGAGAGAGAGACGGAGAGAAAGAAAGGAATAGAAAAATGTGTGTGTGAGAGAGAAAGAGAAAGAGCAAGAAAGAGTACTGAAGTGGAAATAAAGACAGAGAAACTGAGAGAGAGAGAGACAAATGGAGAGACAGAGAGAGAAAGAGAGAAAAGAGAGAGACAGAGAGAGAAAGAGAAAGAAAGAAAGAAAGAGAGATGGAGAAATAGAAAGAGAGACGGAAATAGAGAGAAACAGAGGGAGAGGTATTGAGGTGGAAATAACAACTGAAATCGAATACCATTAGGCAGAAGAAAGAAAGATATATACAAGACTTCTACGTTTAATGTGGCTCATTGATTGACAACAATTGTCTCGTGGCCTAGAACAGTTACACAAGGCAAGCACTTGTGCCTTATTGATATCAAGGGCAACACTATCCGTGACAATGTTAACTGCATAACATTGACTGTTATAATTGCAATTGTGATAACATTAAGTGCAATAGTATCATCTGTGACAACATTTACCGCGTTACATTAACTTTGGAAACGTTAACTGTGGCAATATTATCTGTGTAACATCGAGTATTGTAGCATTCACTGGTAACGTAAATTGTGGCCACATAAACTGCCGTAACATTAACGTTGGCAACATCAACTGTGGTAACATTTGCTGCTGTAATGTTAAAAGATCCGGTTTGAAGGATTGCAGAAAACGATTACTTAACAGAATTCGTTGTTGTAGTTCACTTATGCGTACTTACTTATCGTAATCGTAATCTCAAGGTTTCTACTGCGCCCAACTAAAGCTAAGTCGTGGGAACCAGCTTATTCACAAGCCCCCAGTCAAAATCAAAAGGATTGTAGAAAAAAACTTAACAGAATTCGTTCATTTATGAGTTTCCTTTTCTTCACTTTGTAGCTCCTCCTTTAGTGAGCAGAAACAGATAGTTTCACAGATTTTTAAGATAGTGCGGTTTGAAATTTTTGTCAGATTAGAGGATGTTTACATTACTCACAACAGTATCTCAATAGAAATATAGTAGCTGGTCCAGCTGAATGGAACTCTCTACCTAAATCTATCCGAAGATGCTCTTCAATAGATACTTTTAAATTAAAACTTAAGACGCGTTATAAATATAAGTTGTGTTGTATTGTATTGTATTGTATATATGTAAAGCGGCTTAGGACCTATTTACTGTCTTGCTTTTATTGTCTAAGTAAGTAAGTAAGACATTTGTTAATGTGTCCATCGGCTCAACGAGGAATCGTAGGCGTAACCGCTGTAACCCACCCACGCCTAAGATTCCTCGCTCAGCTGATGGACACAAACAAATGCACTACTTACTTACTTATCGTAATCGTAATCGTAATCGTAATCTCAAGATTTCTACAGCGCTCAACGAAAGCTAAGTCGCGGGAACCAGCTTATTCACAGGCGCTCAGTCATCACGGACAAGGCTACGCCCCTTGGTGAATGCGTGAGTGTGTATGTGTGTGTGTGTGTGTGTGTGTGTGTGTGAGAGAGAGAGAGAGAGAGAGAGAGAGAGAAGAGAGAAAGATACACAGAGAGAGGTTGGAATTTAAGCACTAAGTTGATCTGTTTTTTTTACAAGATAGCATCTTCCTCTGCAGCCAAATGTTTGCATTGTTGAAGCTTTCTGATGGTTCTTGTTTTGTTCTCGTTGTTGATGGGTGTGCATGGAGGGTGTTAGCAGAGGAAGGGGTTTGGATGGGGAGGGAGCTGAGGACGAGAGGGAAAAAATCGGATATCTGGTTACTTATGCGATTCTGTATGTGCGCAGAGAATTTTGATTTCATTTCTTTTAATTATCAAGTTAAAAAAAGAAGAAAAAGAACTGGCATGTTTCCATCGCTTGACGCCAAATAAATCATGCAAAACAATGCACACACTCTGTGAAATCTGTCTCCGATTACAAATACGGTGCAAATAGACATACATACATACATACAGACAGACAGACAGACAGACAGAAACAAAGACAGACAGACAGAAACAAAGACAGACAGAAACAAAGACAGACAGACAGGAACAAAGACCCAAGGACAGACAGACAGAAGGAAAGCGGGTAGGAGGTAGAGCAAGAGAGAAAGTGAGAGTCAGAAAGGAGGAAGAAAGACTGAGACCGACACAAAGAAACAAATAATGAGATAATGAGTCAGAGTGAGGCAAACACAGACAGACAGACACACACACACAGACACACACAGACAGACACACAGACAGGAATAGACGGCTAGACAGATTAGCAGACGCAGATACGCATAGATACAAACGGAAACAGGTACACAAACAGAAGATAAAACAGAGACAGACAGAAGATTAAACAGACCGACAGACAGACACACAAACACACAGACAGACGGACAAACACACAGACAGACAAGCAGACAGGCAAAGCAGTAATCTTCGTTCTTTGTTCCTGTATGATTTTCCGGTGCATCTTCGATTGTCATCGTCTTTATCTCTGGATTCGTTTTCTTTCCCTCATCCGTCATCTTCTTTGCGTTGGTGATGAGGATTTGACGCAAGGATATCACCCGATAAATGCATTGAAAGCTGAACAGGGCCCCAGTCATACGATTGCCATGGGAATTCGGGTACATTTTATTTCATTTTCGCCCATTTTATTCTTTTATTGTATCATATTTCTTAGAGCTGGAGCGATAAAATTTCTTCTGCTCGTCTGTCACTTAGCAACGTAATCGTAAGGCACTGAGCCAAATGACCACCAGCCAATTACCACCGACAATGCATTTACATATACATACTCGCATATGCATATATACATATACATATGCATATATATCTTTACTTCTGGATGGAATTAATCCCTCCTGTATACATACAAACATACATATATATATGCACACATACACATTTACACATTCATACATACCCATATACATACATGCATACACACATACATACATACATACATACACACATTTACATATACATATAAGTATACATATACATACATACATACACAAACATATACATAAAACACATACACACACATATGCATACACACACACATATATACATACATACATACATACGTACATACATACATACATACATACACATACATGCACATAAAAACACATACATAAAAGTACACGCATAAACACTTACATGCATATATACAAACACACATGCATATACATACACATACACATGCGTATACATACACATACACAGGCCTAAACATTCAGATAGCTAAACATATAAAGAGAAGTAGATTTCTGTAACCGAGTTGTTATAATCCTAAGGTGAAGGTGCTGTCAATACTCATAAGAGATGTTCTGAGATGTTCTGAAATGATCTGAGGTGTTCTAAGATGTTCTGAGATGTTCTGGGATGTTCTAAGAGCTTCTGAGATGTTCTGAGATGTCCTGAGATGTTATGAGACGTTCTGTGATGTCCTGAGATGTTCTGAGACATTCTGAGATGTTCTGAGATGTTCTAAGATGTTCTGAAATGTTCTGAGATGTTCTGAGATGTTCTGGGATGTTCTAAGAGCTTCCGAGATGTTCTGAGACGTTCTGAGATGTCCTGAGATGTTCTTAGGTGTTCTGGGATGTTCTAAGATCTTCTGAGACGTTCTGAGATGTTCTGAGATGTTCTGAGATGTTCTGAGGTTTTCTGGGATGTTCTAAGATCTTCTGAGATGTTCTGAGACGTTCTGAGATGTTCTGAGATGTTCTGAGATGTTCTGAGGTTTTCTGGGATGTTCTAAGATCTTCTGAGATGTTCTGAGACGTTCTGAGATGTTCTGAGATGTTCTGAGATGTTCTGAGGTTTTCTGGGATGTTCTAAGATCTTCTGAGATGTTCTGAGACGTTCTAAGATCTTCTGAGATGTTCTGAGACGTTCTGAGATGTCCTGAGATGTTCTGAGATGTTCTGAGCTTCCATCCTTAATAGATTGTATCAGTCAGCATTCAGTAGGAGCGAGTGATTGTTGATGCTGAGCTGACAAGGTCTGTTTTATGCCCTTCACACGGATATCAAGTAAGTGCGATAAGATAAGATAAGATAAAGTGAGAACAGCTCATGAGATGTTTGTATGTACGAATACATATATGTATTTATCTATGTTTGTGTGTATGTATGTAAGTATATATGCCTATGTATGCACGTATGTGCACGTGTGCATGTATGTGTATATATATATATGAATGTATGTATGTTTGTAAGTATTTTGGTATGCACATATGCATATGTATGCATACGAGTGTATGTATGTATGTATATATGTGTATGTATGTTTGTATGTATGGATCTATGTATGTATACATATGTATGCATATGTGTGTATGCGTGTATGTATGCATATATGAGTATGTATGTATGTTTGTAAGTATGCATGTATGTATCTATGTGTAAGTATGTATCATGTGTATGCATGTATGTATGTATATATGTATGTATGCATGTATGTATGTATGTATGTATGTATCTATGTATTTATGTATCTATGTATATACTTTCTGGTTATTATCCATAGCCCCTTTTGTAAAACCCTCACAAGGACCGTGAGCATGTCTGTTTTACAGATATAATAAGGCGCAATAATGCATGTAGAGATAATCCAATCCAATCTAATGACTTCTATAGCGCCGCTATCCAACTGCATAAAGCATCAATCGCTTCAAGTGAAACGCAATCGAGGACCAAACCGAGCAAAAATCCGAGAGGTCAGGAGACCAGGGTTCAAAGGTCAGGCTATGCGGTGGATAAGTAAGATGAAAAATATTGGAATCAGATCGAATCGGATTTAATCACGTGATTAAGGCTTCTTATAAGACTGGCGCGCACCGCGTTGACCCCTCGTCAGTTGGGTTCAGTTATTTTTGATTCCGAATGGGGACGGATTACCGCCGAATGCATGTCGGTGTCCTTACGCGAACCTTGCGTGTATTCGTGCGCGGATCAAAGGCGACGGGTGGGGGGAATGAAACGACGGCTGATTAGAGATCGAAGGAAGGAAGAAGGGATGCAAATGACCGACGTAGGGAACCATGGAATATGCCACGAGAAGATTCGTTGTCATAGCAACACTTCTGCTTTGGTTTTTTTTGCGCACGCATTGCACCGATTTCCAACGGTGATGATGACGACGATAAAGATAACTGTGATGTTGACGATTATTATAATGATGATAAAGGTGAAGATGACAACGATGATCAGATGACAACGGTGATGATGACAAAGACTATGACTATGATGATGACGACGATGATAGTGATGATAAGACGATAACGATGATGATGATGATGATGACGACGATAAAGATAACTGTGATGGTGACGATTATGATAACGATGATAATGATGAAGACGACAACGGTGATGAAAACAAAGACGATGATGATGGCACCAACGACGGTGATGATGACGACAATGATGTTGACGGAAGACGAGGGCGTATCTATGCTTTCTCCACACCCGAGTGCAAACAACAAAGACCAAGCGTGCAAGGGCGGATTTAAAGACCACTTCAACCCCACCCCCTCCTCTAAACTCAGACGCGATGCAATGATACAGCAGCCATGGGACAGACGTCGTCACCCCTCGGTTCACCATAAAAATGGTAATTTCCATGGTTGCCATAACGAAGGACAAGACCAAAGAGAGAAATTCGTGCAGTTCGAGAACAGCCGACTGAACTGAACTTAATGGCGACAGAGATAATTTATTCGCTTCTGCGCAAAAGAAAGTACTACACGAAACTTCGCACAGTATTCATTAGTTTTATTGTTGTTGATGGGGTTGCCAGGTGACTTCTGTGAAATTACCGGAAGCGAGGCGCTGATGATGTATGGAGCCCACGATAAAACTTCAAGAAAGTCGGACTATACATGCGTCGTGCATACAATAGAAGAGTATTGTGCTTGAGTCGGTTGCAGAACAGATACATGGTCGCATAAACCGAGTTTATGTAGCGCTGGTATTGTGACGGGCCTTCGTTGCGTTTCCAGCAGTCTCTTTGTAGAATATTGCTAAACATGGTGTGACTGCACTGAAAGGACATGGTGTGATTGCATCGAGAAGACGTGGTGTTATTGTATCGAGAAGACGTTTTGTTATTGTATCGAGAAGACGTTGTGTTATTGTATCGAGAAGAAGTGGTGTGATTGTTTCGATAAGACGTGGTGTGATTTTATCGAGAAAACATGGTGTGATTGCATCGAGAAGACGAGGTGTGATTGCATCGAGAAGAAGTGGTGTGATTGTTTCGAGAAGACGTGGTGTGATTTTATCGAGAAAACATGGTGTGATTGCATCGAGAAGACGAGGTGTGATTGCATCGAGAAGAAGTGGTGTGATTGTTTCGAGAAGACGTGGTGTGATTTTATCGAGAAAACATGGTGTGATTGCATCGAGAAGTGGTGTGATTGTTTCGAGAAGACGTGGTGTGATTTTATCGAGAAAACATGGTGTGATTGCATCGAGAAGACGAGGTGTGATTGCATCGAGAAGAAGTGGTGTGATTGTTTCGATGAGACGTGGTGTGATTTTATCGAGAAAACATGGTGTGATTGCATCGAGAAGACGAGGTGTGATTGCATCGAGAAGAAGTGGTGTGATTGTTTCGAGAAGACGTGGTGTGATTTTATCGAGAAAACATGGTGTGATTGCACCGAGAAGACGAGGTGTGATTGTTTCGAGAAGACGTGGTGTGATTTCATCGAGAAGACATGGAATAGCTTTAATAAAAATTAGATAAAGCATAATTCAGGTAGCAACTGATTTTTCCCAGACATATGACGGACTGTCAAAAGTTCAAAACCGGATGCCTAACAACTCTATTTGTTGAGGTATAATATTATCGTCAATTTCGTTGTAAAATTGTCTTCTCATTGCAATCACAACTGAAATACAGGTATATACAAAAGTTATAGCCTTAGTGTCATTGTCCAATTCAGTGGAATACGAAAAGAAAACACACGCTTAAGCCAATCCCTATGGCAGTCATGGGTATCGTAATCGTAAGCTCGGGATTTCTACAGCAGTCAACGAAACCTAAGTTGCGGGAACCAGCTTATTCACAGGCGCTCAGTTAAAACAAAATCGATAGCAGGAAGGGTTCGGTTCCAGGTCAAGATCCAAGAATCAGGCAGGCAGGCAGGCAGGCAGGCAGGCAGGCAGGCAGGCAGGCAGGCAGGCAGGCAGGCAGGAAGGCAGGCAGGCAGGCAGGCAGGCAGGCAGGCAGGCAGGCAGGCAGGCAGGCAGGCAGGCAGGCAGGCAGGCAGCAATGGTGGATGGTGTTTGGAATTGAACCGGAAAGTGAGATATAGGGAAGAGGAAGAATCAGAATAGGATCTGTGGAAGAGGAATGTTTTCAGTTTTGAGTGAAAGACCAGCGCAGAACTTGAAAGAGTTGAAGTTTTGGGGAGTTCGTATGATGGGTAAGATAACTGCAGCAATTCTGGTAATATGATCACATTTAGAGGTATCTGTAACAACCCTAGCTAATGAGTTCTGAACTCGGCAACTTTGACAAAATGACTCCTAACGGAATAGCGTTACAATAATCAAGACGGTTGCAGGAAACCAGTGCATTAGCCAACAAAATCGATAGCTGCCACGCTGTTTCTCTGCTTGACTTTTGGATCTTGACTTAAAACCGAACCCTTCTGCCTATCGATTTTGTTTTGACTGAGCGCCTGTGAATAGGCTGGTCCCCGTGACGTGGCTTTCGTTGGGCGCTGTAGAAATGTCGGAATTACCATTACGAATACTCGTCTAGCTATGGGAATTTAACGACTAATTTCACGACTGTCACGAATGTCATTTACATTTTATTGAAGCACACGGAAGAGCCATATGTTACGCCCAAGCTACGTGCGATTTCTGAGCCTGACAAAGATATAAACAGCTTTGCGATTCATACTGCTTAAGTCGGCACGATTCATGTAAATGCAACTGTACACGGTTTTCTGTAGCGACCGTATGGCCTCGACCGTTCTCATTTTCCAGTGAATTAAACGGGGGCGATCCTTCACCAGTTTTCTGACCCATCATACAAACTCATCGATGGTCCACCGCTTGCAATTTCTGCTTCGGCCTTTCACTCAAAACTGAAAACATTCCTCTTTCACAGATCCTATACCGACACCCCTTCTTCCACTTATCTCTCTCTGCTCTCCAACCCCAAACATCACCCCCCCCCCGTAGCTGCCACGCTCTCTCCGTCTGACTTTTGGATCTTGACCTGGAACCGAACCATTTTGCCTATCGATTTTGTTTTGACTGAGCGCCTATGAATAAGCTGGTCCCCGCGGCTTTCGTTGGGCGCTGTAGAAATCTCGGAATTACGATTACGATTACCACCGCTGCCCGAGTAAATGAAATGTACACGTTTTTCTGTAGTTGTGACAGGTCTTGACCCTGCTCGTTTATCAATTAATTTATCGGGTGAGATCCTTCACCACCGTTGCCCTTTTGAATGGGCGCCACGCCATTTAAGGTCCCCGTGTACGGACCGTGCTAGCCAGAGGATACAATCTCAGAAATATTGCCACGATCGGTATGCGAAGCATCTGTCGGCCATGGCGAAGGATTAATCCCCATCGTCTGCAGTGTTGACAGTCGTAATTCCGAGATTTCTACAGCGCCCAACGAAAGCCACGTCGCGGGGATCAGCTTATTCACAGGCGCTCAGTCAAAACAAAATCGATAGGCAAAAGTGTTCGGTTCCAGGTCAAGATCCAAAAGTCGGATGGAGAGACAGCGTGGCAGCTATGAGGTGGGGGTGTTTGGGGTTGGAGAGGAGTGAGAGATAAGAGGAAGAAGGGGTATCGGTATAGGATCTGTGAAAGAGGAATGCTTTCAGTTTTGAGTGGAAGGCCGAAGCAGAAATTGCAAGCGGTGGAGCATCGGTGAGTTTGTATGATGGGTCAGAAAACTGTCGCAGTTCTGGGGGAGTTTATTCCAGAGTGGTGGGGCAGCTATGGCTATGGAGCGTTTACCAAATATTAAGGATGAGGTGACGGGCTGGCGGAGAAGTTTAGGGCAGAAGACGAGTCTAGTTCGCCAACCATTGGGGTGACTAGACTATCAGTACATGACCTACACAGTCACAGGAGCCAGAGGGACCATGAACCCTGCTCAATCTTCGCGATATACCAAGGAGCAGAAGCAGAGGCGGTTTTAGCTATAGGCGTGGCGAGCGACTTCCCCACAGCACCCCCTTGACAATATGCCTGCGCCCCTCAGACCAGACCATGGGGAACTGCCAGAATGTGCCGCCCCTCTGGAAATGCCCTTCCCCCACGCAAGCAATCCTGGAACCGCCACTGAGCAGAAAACGTCTCTTGGACGGATTTAATAGCAGTTTATTGGCAAATATCATCCATGGTGGAACTTATTCGAATACATTGGATAGCAACGGAATGGAGGAAATTAAAAGCCACACTGTTGAGAGATATGCTAATTTAACTGTCGTCATAAGGACCTTCAAGAGATCCATATAGGCCCGGTCTATTGCAAATGCGACGTCCCTATCTCGACGCATGCGCAGAATAAGCCTAATGAATCGCATTGATGAATTATAATACAAAATAGGAGAAATAAATATCAGTAATTATTACAGCATATAGAAACTGTTTGAAAATCTGGGGCCTCTTTTCTACGTGAGGCACAAGTCAAATGATCTTGCTTATATATATATATATATATATATATATATATATATATAATACAATTTATATAGCGCCATAGCAGAGCCAAGGCCGAAAAGGGCGCTGTACATGGGTTTTACTTATATATATATAACATATACATATGTGTGTGTGCGTGTAGGTGTGTATGTGTGTGTCCCCCATATCTCACAAGTGCCGTTAGGCCCTTGAGTCGGGAATGGACACGGGACCAGTGCATCGCAGGACTTGCCGTTTACTTCGCAGCTTACGCCGGTACCAACTTTACACTGCTTGATGACAGAGGCACGGTGTGCGCAAACAACAAGGGTCGTTACACGGAATCGAACCCGCAAGCATGAGCGTTGACCAAACGCGTTGCCAATATACATATATATATATATATATATATATATATATATATTCACTCTCTTTGTCTACTGACTGCCATACATTTCTGTGTATATATAGACGGAGTGATTGGATGCATGAGCCTCGTGCGTTTGAGCAGAATGCGGAGTTGAGGGCTTCAAACAGGATCAGTGCTGCCATCGTCGAACAATTCCAGCAGCACTGACCTCACTTGAGAACCCCAACATCCCTTACAACCGTCCTTTGTACAGCTGTATAGGCTTCACGCACTCGTCATTCCCCAGATGGCGCCACTAGCATGCCGACTACACCACAATCATTCAATAGATGGCGCGTCGTTGGTGGCGTCATCCGTTCCCTAGAGAGCGTCGGTCTTCCTCTTCTCAATGCGTCCTTTTCGAAACGGGCGTCGAAAGAGGGCGCCAGGTGCAATCTGCCGAAGGCGTCCAGACGCCGCGCTGACCTGTGACCGACTAAGTCGACCCGGTTTCGGAGAAAAATGGGACACAAATAACATATTGACACACTGCGTCTTAATCTAGGCCTACGTCGCCCGTATCCGATCCATGTCATGCTCATGAATATTCATTGTCTTTGTCTGCTGCCTTCGTCTGCTATAGGTCAGCTTATGTAACAGACGAACGCCTTTTCTTTGTTCTCTGCTTAGTCGGTTGATCGATTACTAGCCACCAAAGATTTGATCGATAGTACTCCGTAATTAGACACTTGTGAAGTTAAAACCTGTAGTGAAAAAGATCGCAGTAGTCTCGAAGCGCTACTTATTAATGGCCACAGTAGTCTTAATCGTAAGCTCGAGATTTCTACAGCGATCAACGAAAGCTAAGTTGCGGGAACCAGCTTATTCACATGCTCTCAATGAAAACAAAATCGATAGACAAGAAGGGTTCGGTTCCAGGTTATGAGTCAGGCAGGTAGATAGTCGGACGGCTGCGGTGGATGGTGTTTGGAATTGAACCGGAAAGAGAGATAAGGGGAAGAGGAAAAATCGGGAGAGGATTTGTGCAAGTTTTTTTCAGATTTGAGTAAAAGACCTGCGCAGAAATTGCAAGAGGTGAAGTGTTGGTGAGTTCGTGCGATGGGTCAAATAATTGTCGTAATTCTGGAGGGAGTTTATTCCAGAGGGGTGGACTAGACACTTCGGGCAAAAGATCTTGAACAACAGTCGTGAATCATTGCTTAGTAACGGCTTAACCCCGTTCTGTGTCTTGTGACACGTCACTCGTGCTGCGTGACCGTTAGCATGACGTCGGATATCATGACGCTTTCTTCCGCCTCTACTCTGCTTCCTTCTGTTAATCCCTCGGCTCTGTGTAAACTATTGTAATCACTTTTGAGCCAGTTCAACACCCCCTTTCTTCAGCCCCTATAGGGCTTGTATAGCTAACAAATTATGTATAACGGTGGAGCCTTGCTCTTCAGACGAGGTAGTTTTAAGTAATTTGCATTGCCGGGAAATTTTGCAATTACAATTTCAAACGGATGTACTTTTTAAAACTCGTTTTTTATAGTTGTGCATGCGTTTACGCGTATGGCTGTTTGTCTGTGTATGTGTCTTTGCGCGTATGCGTCTCCCCACGTGCATTTATAAGCATTATGTTAATGTGCATGAATGTGTGTGTACGTGTGATTGAGATGTGTACTTGTCAATTACGCTTGTACTTGTTTAGACTACTACTACATTCCACTTTTGATCTCTCTCTGTGTATGTCCTTGTCCTTGTCTCTGTCCTTCTGCCTGACCCTGTCTCCGTCTGCATCTGTTTTGCCTCAGGTTTTAAAGATGGTTGGCCCCTTAGCTTAGACCTATTCGCTTAAAACCAGATTTATTTTTTATTTAAACCCCCATTAGTTTTGAAGTATTAGTTTAGAGCTATTCGTTTCGAGCCATTTGTTTATAGCTATTCGTGTGGACCTATTCGTTTAGAGATATTCATTTATCATCATTCGTTTAGACTGCTTCGTTTAGACCTATGCTTTACAGTCATTCGTTTACAGCTATTTGTTTATAGATAATCGTTTCTATATATTCGTTTAGAATTATGCGTTTAGAGCTATTCATTTATATTTATTTCTTTTAAAGCTATTCATTCGTCCCTATTCGTTTAGACCTATTCGTTTATAGCCATTCGTTCAGGCCTATTCTTTAAGTGCTATGCGGTAATCCATATTCGTTCAGACCCAAATCGTTTAAACCGATTCGTTCATAGGTATTCGTTTAGAGCTATTCATTTATCCCTATTCGTTTAGAGCGATTCATTTATCCCTGTTCTTTCGTAGCTATTCGTTTAGACCTATTTTAGAGCTATTCATTTATCCCTATTCTTTCGTAGCTATTCGTTTAGACCTATTCTAGAGCTATTCATTTATCCCTATTCTTTCGTAGCTAATCGATTAGACCTATTTTAGAGCTATTCATTTACCCCTATTCGTTTAGAACTATTCATTTATCCCTATTCGCTTAGACCTATGCTTCAGACCCATTCGTTCATAGCGATTCGTTTAAGGCCTTAGTCGTAGTCATGTAGACCAACTTGTAAGGTCTCTCTGTACTAATAACCTCGTCTAGTTATGGGTCAATGGTTCTTTGAAGAAGACCGACAGACGAAAAGGAAGCAGACAGCAGAAGATGGAAACCTGAGTAGGATCCTCACGAGGAAAGAACACCCGCAGAGGAAAAGGGGAAATGAGGGAAACAGAGGATGAGGTGGAAGGCACAACAAAGAGACCGAGAGAGAAGGGTAGAGTGGTCGAGGAAGGGAGGGAGGGAGCGGATGGGTGGAGTTAACGAGGGTGGAACAGAGGAGGAGAGGGAGGGAAAGAAGCAGGAGCAAAAGGAGGACTTCAAAAGAATGAGGAATGGGTACGGAAGGAGAAATGGATATGATTGGGGTTTATATGGAATAGGGAGGAGGAAAAGGATGGAGATGGGATAAAGGAGCAGTACTGGAGAGGACTGGGATGGAGGATTGGGGTGAGAGGATGAGGGTAAGGAGGAACACAATAGGGTGGACGAGGAGGAGGAATACGGTGCGTAAGGAGGAACACAATAATGGGGTGGAGGATGAATAGGATAAGGGAATAGGGGTGCAATAGGAGGATTATGGTGGATGAGGAGAGGGTTGGGAAGTGAGGAATGGGGTGGAGAAGTATTGAGGAAGAATAAAATGGAGAGAATTGAAATGAAGGTGAATTGGGATGGAAGAGGAATGGGGTTGAAGTAGGAATGAGGATGATTAGACGTAAGCGCACGACTGGGGTGAATGAGGATAAAGAGGGCGAGGAATGGGGTGGAGAAGTAGGTTAGAGAAGGAGTGTGTGTAGGAGGAGGAAGAGGAAGCTAAGAGTGGGTTGGAAAGGGAGGAGAAACCGGGGGCAGGCGGCCGATGATGTCGATACCAGCGCCGAGTTCAGTTGAGATCAACGGTCTTGGCGTCTTCGACTAGCATCCCAAGATCTGACCTCACTTGAAACCGGAGAAGATACTTGATGAACGGCGCCAGGCTCCCCCATCTCCCTCCCCATCCATCTCCTCCCTCCCCCCGTCGTTCTCGCTCCAACCGGTGCGTTTTTTCTTCCACGCCTCTGAATTCCTTCGAGCGAGCACTAGGCTGGGTGCGTTTTCTGCGCATCTCCGTCGGGCGGGTGCGTTTTTTTTTGGCATGCCTGACATCGCCGGTCTGTCATTGGACAACACTTCCACTGGACACACGTCATACCCTTCGGGTGTATCTGCAAAATGAAATAAAAACGACACTCGTATTTCTACACACGTTTATACACGAATAGTCAGTTATTCATACTTGTTCAGTTAATGTTATTCATATTCGTTTATAGCTATTCATTCAAAGCTGTTTATTGACATCTATTCCTTTAGAGCTATTCATTTACAGATATACGTTTAGATCTATTCATCGTATAACATCATGATTAACTGAAAACTTTGATGATGAATATGTCAGTGATGATAAAAAGGTGGTTCAAACACAGACATAAACTCTTACTCACTAGAGTAACCAGAGTCCCGGGCACCCGCCCTAAGATTGGCACCCGGGCCGTTAATGCATGTACCCAAAACTTGGCTAAACACCCATAACGATTATTTTGGGCCAATTACTATATTCAGGGCCTTACAGAGATTTAGAGAGGCCCGGGCCACTGCAAATACGAGGCCCCAATCTCGAAACATGCACATTACTAAATCGCAGTTGAGAATTATAATGCAAAATAGAAGAAATAAATATTAATAATTTATAATAAAGCAAATTAAACCAATTCAAAAGTTTTGCTGCTAGTTACCGAATCATAGACAGAAAATCTTTGTTTGGAATTAGAACAATTCTGTCTTATTTTAAAGAAGACGAAAAACAGTGTGTAAAGATAAGACCTATTACCAAGTAAGGCCCGGACCATATGACCCTGCTGGCCCCCTTCTGATATGGCCCGGCTATACTAGTCACGAGCTCACTGCTTACTAATGGGCAGTGGTCTGTTGCCTGCGAAGCATGGGGTGGGCGGCATTGGGTTGATAACGGCGCTACAGAAGTCAGACTCTAGTAGATTATTCACATGACGTCAATAAAAGCAAGTAGAACTAAAAGCCAGGTTCAAACCGTATATAAAAAGAAGCAAAAAAACCGTACAAGTGCAACTACTGGATAATAACGATGATGATAATGATGATGACGATGATGATGACGATGGCTAAAGGCGAAAATGAAGTTGCAGCACTTTTGAGAGTTCTTTAGAAGATGCTACGTAAGCATTGAGATAAGTACACGTCGTTGTTGACGATGATTATGATGACGACGAAGATGATGATGACTACGATGAGGATAAGGAAGAGGAGAAGGACGAGGTCAATTGTGATGATGATGATGATGATGATGATGATGACGACGATGACTAAGATGATGATGAGGAGGAGGAGGAGGAGGAGGAGGAGGAGGAGGAAGAGGAGGCCGAGGAACAAGAAGTTACTATGAAGATTCGTCTGATCAAATATTACATTCTAATCAGAGCCGATTAATATGCATGATTTAAATATTATAATTAGTTTCCGACGCGCGTTTTTTCAGTCAGTAAATAAGTATGTCAGTCAATGAGAAACAGGAAAGCCGTTCCCTTCGTCTATAGGAATATACAGACTGATCTACAAACACATATATAGACAGACACAAAGAAAGTCAGACTGACAAACAGACACACAAAGAAAGTCAGACACACAGGCAAAGCTACAGAAAGGCAGCCATACACAAACATGCAGACAGACAGAAAGACCACTAAAGAAAGTCAGACAGACAGATATGCAGACCGATAGACAGACAGACAGACAGACGTATACAGGCAGACAGACAGGAAGGCACTTGATTGGGCTTCAAGAACAGCCTCGAGAAACACGCGGGACAAATGTTTGACAGAAGATGCAGAAAATGGCGGCTAACAAAGAACAGGTGCGCGAATTCTTTAATTTTCGTGTTTTGATTTTCGGACAGATACACGCACAGACATACAGACATATACGCAGACATACAGACACACACCCAGGCACACAGACACCCGCTCAAACACAGACATAAAAAAATACTGAAACATACCAAGACATACGAACGCACACACCTAAACATATAGAAACGTACCCAAACATAAAAGCACGCACCCAGATACAACCAAACAGATGTAAAAGCAAACATACAGACACACATACAGAAAACCAAACATATAGACACATCCATACATACAAACACACACCCAGACATAGACACACCTAAACATACGGACACACCCAAACATAGACACACTTGAACATACATACACATACCCATACACTGGCATTCAACCAGACACAATATGAGACGCCAGCATACGTGACCAGACAGAAACGTAGACAGACTGATACCGACACATACGCGCAAGGACACAGACAGACATCGACACATACTACGCAAATGTACGCGCATGCGCTCGTATCCAATTCCAACGCGCACATTTCCATTTATCTAGGCCTACATTCATGCGCATGCGCACGTGTACACTACGTACACCCGGGATAAAAACGGATTGTAGCAAATCCGTGTTATGTGAGCATAGCATAACATAGCCACGCATAACATTATTTTATATATTTATTAGGCGCCACTATCGAATGACTAAGCATCAATCGATGGCGCTGAGCAATTGTGAGTCAAGTACTTGCTCAAGGTTTCTCCACAGTAGAAGAACTCTCGAATCCTTACTCTCGAATCCTTACTCTCGAATCCTTACTCTCGAATCCTTACTCTCGAATCCTTACATTCCAGTTCTCAGACAAGCGCTCAAATCAATCGGCTATCGGTCACATATAACATGACATAGCATAAATTCAGTTTCAAGTGGTTTGAAATACATTTCCTCTGTTTTTGAATCACTGCATATATTTAACTATCATATTCATAATACGTAAGTTTAAAATTTACTTATTTAAAAAATCCTCTTCGGTAAATCGACTGATCAAAAGAGGGGTACCGGGCAGAATGTGAAACCGTCTGAAATTCGAACGAAGGCGTGGGATAGTCGACTATGAAATGGGGAGGGACTCGACCGAGGCCACGCCATGAGGCCATCGAACAGTGGCTCAGTATATTCGCTTTATCAGATGGCCTGCAAGGCGCGCATTTTGGCCTCATTCGACCGCCGTCGTTGGTCCGCGCCTAGCCAGCCAGCCAGCCGACCTCATCACAAAGGCATCTCTGCGCAGGCGCTGGCTTAGGCCCGAAATGCCTCCGCCCAGGGAGGCCCAGTATCGCGGCCAGGCCGCTAGCCCAGCGCTGACTAAAGACCCACAGACAGACACACACAGACATACAGATACACAGACAAACAGACAGCGCCAAAAATAATGCGTGCTTTACCCGCTTGAGGCCGCGGTTGGGTAGCGTTTAGTCATAGCGACGGCGAAGGAGGGAGAGATAGACAGAAGGAGCGATAGACAGAGACAGGGAGACAGATAAAGACATACACACAGAGGGAGGACTGGGCGGCAATGATGAGGCTCGTCAGTCCCATGACGTCAGGGTGAATCAGACGAAAATCGATCGGACGCCATAGGACAAAGAATTTATATCAGAGAAGAAAAGAACAAAGAACTTGGAATATGAAAAACGGAACAGTCTTTGTTTCTTTACAAAAATCAATACCACCGAACCTAAGAAAAAAATTCTATAAACGACATCGTCAGTGAAAGCAAAAAACGGGCAAAAAATCCGTTGATTTAGACAAAGGATTTTGGCAAGTTCAAAAAACTTGTAGCCCTAAGTTTGTCTTCATACGTTACCCAGTTTTTAACATCTTATGGCTACCAGCGCCGTTGACTTTACCCTACAAAGTGTAAAGACCTTCTAAACAATAATGTTTAAAAACCCCTTCACTCATCAAGCCAATCGCTGTCGACGTTTTTTTCCCAATTAGGGCGAACTTTTGAAACTTGTTGAAGTTAAAAGACGATCACACATCCAGTTTTTATCTATCTGACATCTTTTGCGCGTACAAACTGATTGATATAGCGCCGATATTTAAACTAGTCTCAAGACCACAGCTTTTGTGCGGCGCTGATATTCTGATATTTACGTTGGCCACTGTCGAGTGTTTTAGATTCGATTTTCCTAATCGTAATCTCGAAATTTCTTCAGCGCTTCTTAAAGCTAAGCGCAGGGCACCAGTTTATTCACGAACGCTGCGTCAAGTCAGTGGGTTTGTCCAACGCTGCCATGTGAAGGACCAAGTCAGGTTGCCAGAAAACCAGAAAGAGAAGGGGGACAGCAGCTGTTGGGGTGGGTTCTGTTTAAGCTTAGAGAAATTGGAAGACAGAGGATTCGATTGATGAAATTAGGTTTTTGTAGCGCCGTCGTATTATGCTTGTACGTGCACATTAATATAGTTTTGTGTCTTTGTAATGTAATATAAACGTTCGTACTCTCGTCAGTACTCAAACCAACTCGGAGGTCTAAACAGGCGCTACAAAAACTTTTAGACTATACGCCGTAAAAGTATGGTAATGGCATTAACCACAAAATGGCTAAAACGCCGACTACTAATCGTAACCCTTTACCAAACAGTTTTGTCTAGTTCATTCTAAAGGCCACATGTAATTGTAATTGTAATAACGATTACGTTCACATGACCAGCTGTGTTTAGGCCACAATGCTTGTGCTCGACTACCAGACAATTGATGTCGCTACAGTTTTCGTTGCATAAGTGTCGTCTGTTTTCAGACACTGTATTTAAACGTCGCACTAGTGTTATTTAATTTAACTTTACCTAGTTACCGTGACGATGACCTGACCCAGTATATAAGGAAAGTTAATGAGGCAGTCAATCATTTTAATTAACTCAATAACAACTATTTATGACAAAGACTTTAATGATGAATAGGAAAGAGATCGATTTTCACCAAAGAATGAATGTGTTTACACAATAATGGTCATGATGATGACGACGACGACGATGATGAAGATGGCGACAAAGGATCTGATTATGACGGCGTAATCGTAATTCCGATATTTCTAAAGCGCCCAACGAAAGCCGCGCCTCGGGAACCAGCTTATTCACAGGCCCTCAGTCAAAACAAAATCGATAGGCAGAAGGGTTCGGTTCCGGCGACGAAGAAGATGATGACGACGACGAAGTAGAAGAAAAAGATGAAGTGCAGCTGCTGCTGCTAGTGATGATGATGACAATGACGACGCCGATGATGATAACAGCTCAGTTAATGAGGCGGAGAAGCCGTTTGTAGTGGAGTCACAAAAGAATAATGGAAGGAAGGAATTTGTATAGGAAGAATGGGAGGCTGCAGATCGACAGAGACATGCAGACAAAGAGAGAGAAAAAGACGGAGAAAGACAGCGATAGAGGGAGAGACGGAGGGAGACACAGACAGAGAAACAGAGAGAGAGAGAGAGAGAGAATAGAGAGACAGAGAGAGACACACACAGAGGAGTCAGAAAGGCAGACGTAGACAGAAAGACAGATATAGACAGAGAGAGAGAGAAAGAGAGAGAGAGAGAGAAAGAGAAAGAGAGAGAGAAAGAGAAAGAGAGAGAGAGAGAGAGAGAAGAGAATAGAAAGACAGAGAGAGATACACACAGAGGAGTGAGAAAGGCAGACGTAGACAGAAAGACAGATATAGACAGAGAGAGAGAGAGAGAGAGAGAAAGAGAGAGAAAGAAGAGAATAGACAGACAGAGAGAGACACACACACAGAGGAATGAGAAAGGCAGACGTACACAGAAAGACAAAAACAGACATTCAGATATACAGACACAGAGATGGAGTTAGGGAGGGAGAATGAGGGAAAAGAACAAAGAAACGCACCTAGACAAAAAGACAATGAAAAAAAGACGAAGGAAAGAAGTGGGAGGAATCCTGGGGGGGAAGAGGGAGTGGAAAAGACCCCTTCCCCTTGAGACCAAGAAACAAAGACAGGCAGACAAAGGAAACGAAATGCAACAGAAGAAAGGAAACACAGACAAGCAGACGTACAAGGACATGCAACAAGAGACTTGTAGAGACATGTAGCAAGACAGAGACGTGCAGGCAGACAGAGACAGACAGATCGACAGAGACTTGTAGACAGACAAATATGTACACTACAGACAGATCGACAGAAACATGCAATACTACTACTACTACTACTAACTACTACTACTACTACTACTACTACTAATAATAATAATAATAATAAGAGGAAGAATAAAATAATAATAAAATAATAATAAGACGATTTATGTAGCGCCTTAGCAGGCGATGGTGGAGAAAAAAGGGCGCTGTACATGAGTTAAAAAATCAAGAGTCATATGAGTTTAAAAAAGGTAGGTCTTGAATCGTGACTTGAATTCAGATCGACAGAGACTTTTAGACAAACAGAGACATGTAGACAGAGAGATATGTAGACATACAACAGAGGTGACAGCGCTGGAGCATAAGGAGCAGGACAACGAGTGATAGACAGACAGACAAACAAGTAACAAGTTAGACTGACAACAAGGGAAATAACGGGACAAGAAAAGCAGGAAAAGGAGAAAGACGCAGCAGACAGACAGACCGACAGACAGACAAAGACAGACAGACAAAGACAGACAGACAGACGGACAAAGACAGACAGACAAAGACAGACAGACGGACAAAGACAGACAGACAAAGACAGACAGACAGACAAAGGTATCGTTCAAACACATCATATTCAGGCAGTCTACGTTACCGACGACAACAACGACAACGATTAAGAAAACAACGCCAAAGTGATAACGACGACAAAAAGACCATTGTAACAACATATAATCATATTGTGGACGTTAGCTGTACAGCAACAACTACGATGATGACGCCGATGACAATGATAATACTTGTTACTCGGTGGGTGCCAGAAATAAGAACGTTGGTCAGAATTTGTGTCCAGGCCCCATCAATGGGGGTGGGGCGGAAAGCAGGACCGTTTGGCCCAGGCCTCATTTGGTAAGAGGCCTCATGTTAAGGGGCCTCATGTTAAGGGGCCTCACCTCTACATGTTTTTTTGTCTACTTTAAAATAACAAAGAAATGTTCTTATTTGAACCAAGGATTTTCTCTCTACGAATCGCTAACTAGCAACAAACCTTTCGAATTCTTTTAATTTATTTTATTATTAATTTTTAATATTTATTCCTCCTTTGTCGTATTATAATTAACAACTGCGTTTTAGTAGGCTTACGATGTGCGTGTGGATTTAGTCGGCTTACCATGTGCATGCTTCGAGATTGGCAGTGGCCCAGGGCCTCTGAATCTCTGAAGGACCCTCTTTGTGTCATTTTAGTAGTTGCATGACAACTACTAAAATGTTGACTAAGAAGCAGAAGTACTATACATCATCATTATCATAGGACAGGCTGTGAAATACTTATATCCAAAAAATACTTCATTTAAAACGTTAATAAGCAAATATTGGAACAAACTGACTTCATAAATCTCTCGTATCGGAAAGGCCAAATCTTTCGCGGTGGCGATGATGATAATGATGAAGATGATGATTAGCTAACTGCGTTGGTAAGAGTTTTACTTTACTGCTAAGCAGCTTGAATCTTCACCATCGTCAATTTTAGGTCACCCCGATTTGACCGAGTTGATTGTAACTGCAGAAAACTACCTTCATACGAAATAGTTGGCTAAGAAGTCGTCAGTGATAGAGAAGAAGAAAGAAGATAGAAGATGATGAGGTGATGATAATGACGACGACGACGAGATGATGATGCGACGACGACAACGATGATGATAATGATGAAACTGAAATTTTACCAAGCTTCGAAGTACGTCATCCTGTCCGTTGTCGACCGTTTCGTTCCTAATCGCCCGAATTCTTTTCCTCATCATCATCATCATCGTCTCTTTCTCTACATCTGGTTCTCCTCCATCCGGTCACCAGTCTCAGCAGCCGACGGCGACGACAGCTGAGGACGAGAAAGACGGCGGTTGGCGACCAGATCTTGGACGAGTTCTGCGAGAGAGTAAGCTGAGCGTCGGCGGGGAAAGACTCGTCTACGAGGGCCCCGTACCTTCGGCTGGCCTCATCCGCCACCACCACCACTAGGACAACACAAAGATGTTTCACCGGCCTACTCCAGTGTAACTCACCCTCCCCTCGCGCACGAGCATCCTCCCCCTCCTCCTCCTACCCCTCCTCCTCTTTCCAAACCCGTTCTTTGTGTGGATTTGTTTGCGAGAGAAGGAGAGAAAAAGGAAGGCCTCTGCTGCCACCGGACCAACTCTGCAGCCAGTTTATACCGGGCAGCAATGATGATGATGATGATGTTGGTGATGGGTCGACTTTTAGGGGGCGCCAGGTTCCAAACGCCAGACTCCTAATCACCGCCCGTCCTTACTCATCCCGCCATGTGTCACCAGGGGTCACGGCGCAGGCTCGGCGCGCGGAACGGTCCACTCCGCGGGGGTGCACAGCTCCGCTTCTTTGTCTGACCCGTTTTCGAAAAGTCGACCTCATTCGGATCGCCGAAGCGTGACCGGGTCTTTGCGGCCACCTTTCCGCTCGGGGGGCTTGACCACTCGGCGGGTTACGGAAAACCGGTGGCCCGGATATTTACTTCGCTTCGGAACGATTTTTAGATTTTGGCCAACGCGCGCACAAGTCGCAGGTTTCTTTGTTTGAGATTTTGCGCGAGGGAACGGTCGATTCGTAGTCGGGGGGTGACAGGTTGGAATACTGAACATACAAAGGCCATTGAAATACGAGTGGTTATGGTGAGCTCACTTGGTGGTTATTTCAGTCTTTATTCTAGAATATTCGCGATTTCTCGACGATTTCGAGAAAGCCCAGTGAGAAAAAATATTCTTCATTTGGACCTTTTTTCCAAAGATTCATTTAACTGGAAATATTTCCTTCCATACTCTTGGATCTTGACCTGGAACCGAACCCTTTTGCCTATCGATTTTGTTTTGACTGAGCGCCTGTGAATAAGCTAGTCCCCGTGACGTGGCTTTCGTTGGGCGCTGCAGAAATCTCGGGATTACGATTACGATTACAACGTCCGCCGACGCTGGGACGGTGTTCCGTTGAGATCTTGTGCTTGTCCTTAACGAACAATAATATTGCTCAGCGCCATCGCTGGATGCTTTGTCATTAATTAGCGGCGCTTAATAAATATAACAACAATAATACTGTACATAAAAGACAAGGGCCAATCCACAACACGCACTGTAGCAAATGCGGAGGAGTATGAATACCAGAGTATTAATGCAATGACGTCATAACGAGAATGATGCATACATGCTGAACTTGAAATGAATTTCCATGAGGGCTGTCATTAAATTATGAATGTAGGGCATATCTCGCGAGCGTAGAAGGGATATATAGATAGGGGAATAAAACGTAATCGTAATCGTAAACTCGAGATTTATACAGCGCCCAAAGAAAGCCACGTCACGGGGACCAGCTTATTCACAGGCGCAAAACAAAATCGATAGGCAAGAAGGATTCGATTCCAGGTTAAGATCCAGCAGGCAGTCAGTCAGTCAGGCAGGCAGGCAGGCAGGCAGGCAGGCAGGCAGGCAGGCAGGCAGGCAGGCAGGCAGGCAGGCAGGCAGGCAGGCAATAACTGTGGGTGGTGTTTGGAATTGGATCTTCAGGATAGATAAGGGGAAGAAGGGGAATCAGGATAGGATCTGTGAAAGAGGAGTGTTTTCAGTTTTGTTTTTCAATGTAGTTTATGGTTATGAGTATTTCAACAGGGTAACTGTATGCGCAGTTGGAACTATTTTGGGTTCCCCATCAGCAATTCCCCCATTTCTTACCTAGCAGCAACAACTCTCCCTTTGCGTACTTGATTTCATGTAGCGCCGGTGATTAATCTAGTCTCCCTGACTAACAGTGTGTCCGTGGGAGTGAGAGAGGTTTACAGTTGCATTTTGTGACTTCTGCGCCGTTCGTTCGGCCCTGAAATTTCTCATCGACGGATTACGACAGATCTACCTGTTCATAAATATCCATGGCAAATATAATGACACACACATTGATAAACAATTAACAACTATTCGTTGCAGTGTGAGCAAAAGGTGTGACACTTGATGTAGTGTGGCATTCTTTGCAGAGCGACCCTAACTAACCTGTCTCCCCTATTGAAATTCTTTCAAATTTGCAGCTGGAAGTAATCTTGTTCTGAAAAACTCTCCTGTTACCCCGGAAACTGCAACGTTCTGACATTTCACCTCTTGCAATTTCTGCTCAGGTCCTTCACTTAAAACTGAAAACACTCCTCTTCCACAAATCCTATCCTGATTCCTCATCTTCCTCTTATCTATCCTACCGCTCCAATCCCACAAATCTACCTTGATTCTTCTTCTTCACCTTATCTCTTTACTTTCCTGTTCAAGTCCAAACACCACCCACCGTAGCCGTCTGACTGTCTGCCTGCCTGACACTTGGACCTTGATCTGGAACCGAACCCTTCCTGCCAATGGTTTTCGTTTTGACTGAGCGCCTATGAATAAGCTGGTTCCCGCGACTGGCTTTCGTTGGGCGCTGTAGAAATCTCGAGCTTACGATTACTATACGATTACAATTCTCTAACGTAAAAGATTTGAATTCCAGATATAAAACGACCCTTAACCTTTCTAAGACTTAGAAATTGTATCTTCCAGGACCTAGTTCCTACATAGTAACCGTCAGAGGGAAGGAGGCTCGAACCCATACTCTTTGCGTTACAAGCTGAGCGCTTTAACCAATCGGCCGAATTGCTGCGTTAATTTGCTGTCGGCCTCTCCCTTCCTGTACTTCTAATCGAAGTTTTAATATAATTACTGTTTAATTATGATAAGCGCATAAGTAATTATACTTCAAACAAGGACCAAGGACTGGGTCGTATGAATGAACGAATGAATGAATGGATGAATGAATGAATGGATGAATGAATGAATGGATGAATGAATGAATGAATCAGATAGAACAGATCAATGAATGAATGAACACGTGAACGAACGAATGAATAAATTGAAACCGTTCATTGATTCTACATCACAAAATACAAAATTTAATTTAAACTTTTACTGATATCTATCGGACATGGGAAAACAGTTTGAGTTTCACAGAATATAGAATTGCTTATTTACAAAATGAATTTTTACAGGCCACCTTCAGTTACAATATTGACATCGGCTTTATAATTATCGACAGCGAAGATCATTTTTGTTTTAATTACAATTTTACTTTCGCTTACAAGCAGTTTGAATGCAATAAAATACGTCAAATATTTAACAAATATGTAAAATTAACGGCGGTGTATTCGGTTACCGCGCTGAATCTGTAATCCAACAGTTGCGGGTTCGCGTCTCCTGAGCGGACTCCGTTTAACAACCGTGGGGGCAAGTTGTTTTCCTACACGTGCCTATGTCGCAAAGCAGTAGAAGTTGGTATGGGCGTACGTCTTGTTTGTCTTGTGTTCAACCGTCCTCGAGCTGAGGATGAGCTGCAGCACGGATAATTTTGTCCCATCTGCTTCTGTCGTAATCGTAATCGTAAACTCCAAATGTAGAAGCTTAAAAGCTAAGCGCAGTGCACTAGCCTTATTCACGAGAGCTGCGTCAGGTCTGTGGGGTTGTCCTACGATGCCTACGATGCCATGCCAAGAACCAAGACCGGTTGCCAGAAGACCAGAGAGAAAAGGGGATAGGTTTCTGCTTCTGTCCCTTGTCTCCTATAATAACTGGTCGAAGGATAATTCAGTCCACGACTTGATGTTATCGATCCATGTCATCTTGGGTCTTCCCCGAGCTCGGGACCCAGGCACTGTGCCTTGGATCGTAATTGTAATCGTAATTCCAAAATTTCTACAGCGCCCAACCAACGCCACGTCGCGGGGACCAGCTTATTCACAGGCGCTCAGTCAAAACAAAATCGATAGGCAAAAGGGTTCGGTTCCAGGTCAAGATCCAAAAGTCAGACGGAGAGACAGCGTGGCAGCTACGGGGTGGTGGTGTTTGGGGTTGGAGGGGAGAGAGAGATAAGTGGAAGAAGGGGTGTCAAGGATAGGATCTGTGAAAGAGGAATGTTTTCAGGATGATCTCTTTCCTCTGGGTATGCCGCAAAGTAAACGGCAAGTCCTGCGATGCACAGTCCCCGTGTCCGGGACCCTGGGATTCGTCCACTGCCGGCTTCAGGGCCGGAGAGGGGGAAATGACCGCCTCCCATATGTTCACTTGGGAAGTGGGGAGTTGCTTTTGGCTTTTAACCGTTGGTCATTTGGTTGTGATGAGTCAGACCGTAGCCATGGCAACCGTGTCAATCATACCCTGGAGGAACTGATTGGCTGGTGATATTGCAGAGAGTGACGGGCTGATGGTGCCTGGATGGCAGAGGCTGTGTTGTTTTATGATATGCAGAATTCAGAAGATACTTCTGTTGCAGAAGATTTACCTCGGAATTGAGAAGTTACTCCTGTTGCAGAAGAGATACTTCGGAATTCAGAAGATACTTCTGTTGCATAAGATATACTTCGGAATTCAAACGATACTTCTGTTGCAGAAGGTACACCTCGGAATTCAGAAGATACTTCTGTTCAGAAGATATACCTCCCGATTTTATAAGGGTCAAGTCAGGGGGGGGAATGGGGCATGCAAGCGACTCAAATAGCCTCTGCTGCTCAAATGTCCACCCACGCCACCTTCACGAGGTCCCTCCTGTTCTAACGGAGTGCGTGGTGGACGACCGAGTACTCGCCGGTATAAGCGAGTGCCCCCATGGGTGAAGAAAACCGAAGGACGGACGATGGAGGACATCGACGCAGAGAGATGGTGTCTCTGTAAAAACACTGAGAGGAAGGCAAGGGGAAACCACCTCTCTACTCTTCCCAAGAAAAATGTAAAATGACGCCAAGAAAATTAGACAACGACGTTAACGACTCAAGCCGGGATACGGGGAGAGTCGCGTTCGGCAGGGGGAGACAAGGCTCCTTCGGTCGTCATCAGGCGAAATCCTTCCAAACAAGAACAAGAGGAGAAGAAAAGAAGGAAAAACTAAAGATAGCGACATGGAATGTAAGAACAATGGCAAGACCAGGAAAACTAGCAAATGTTATAGGAGAAATGAAGAGAGCAGAAATTGACATCCTAGGATTGGCAGAGGTGAGATGGAAGGAGGGAGGAGAAATCACGAGTGATGGCATCAGGGTTGTCTATGCTGGAGGAGATAAGAACCAAAACGGTGTGGCGATTCTACTGTCGGAGAAGGCAGCAAAAGCGGTGACGAAAATAGAAAGACATGAGGATAGGATGATCATGGTGTCAATACGAGCATACCCAGTGGACATCACAGTAGTACAAGTATACATGCCTACGTCAACACATGAAGAGGATGAGGTGGATGTCATGTACGAGGAGATAGAGAGGGAACTTGAAAACATTAAAGGCACGGATTACGTAGTAGTGATGGGGGACTGGAATGCAGTAGTAGGAGAGGGAGAACAGGAGGGTATAATAGGGAAATTTGGACTAGGAAACAGTTAAAGGTCATGAGGGTAAGCAAAGGAAATGAAAAGGAGGTAAAGATCACGTTAAATGGAGAAGAATTGGAAAGGGTGGAGAAGTTCTGCTATCTGGGAAGTATGGTTACGGACGATGCAAGGTGCCAAGTGGAAATAAAAAGAAGGATAGCTATGGGAAAGGATGCATTTTATAAAAGGAGGGAGCTACTCAGAGGCAAACTAAGCAGGAAGCTAAAAAAGAGAATGGTTAAAACATTGGTATGGAGTGTCGTCCAGTATGGCTCAGAGACGTGGACAATGCGGAAGGAGGACATTAAAAGACTAGAGGCCTTCGAGATGTGGATTTGGCGTAAAATGGAGAGAGTCAGCTGGAGGGAGCGAAGAACCAATGAAGAAATATTGCAGCTGGTAGAGGAAAAAAGATCCTTGATAGGCACTATACGCGGACGACAGAGAAAATGGATCGGCCACATCCTGAGAGGGGACACCCTATTAAAAGACATCATCGAAGGAAGAATGGAGGGAAAAAGAACACGTGGAAGACCAAGAGCAATGCTACTGGACTGGATGATGACAGAGGAGGGATACAGTGGACTGAAGAGAGAGGCACAGAACAGAGAAAGATGGCGTCATTGGACATACGAACCTGCCGAGGGGCAGAGAACATAAAGAAGAAGAAGAAGAAGTCAGAAAGCGTAGGCCTTAATTTGTGTGCGTGCATTTTTACACAAAAATGTACATTAATTTAGGCCACGCCCTATGCAGATCCTGCTGTTCCGTCTAATAGCCTGGAGGGCATTAAGCTTCGTCTGGATGAGGAAGATGCCAAAAGGTGACTCTTCTGAAATCAGAAGAAATCTGCGCTATCGTGTGAACAACACAGCCTCTCGCAGCCTGGATTGTCATAACAACCGCAGAACTCTAGGTCTCGAAGGATCACCAATTAGTGCGGGTACATTGAAACCGGACAACTGTTCCGGTAGTAAGATGAGATCGTGCAGTTCATATGCTTTGCTTTTCAGGCTAAACGCATCTGGCGTATATGTTCCACTTGGGTTCGTATCAGGAGAACTGATTTGGACCCATCTCTGTGAAGGAAGTCATGTGCTGCCCGTGACAGCCAGTCACGAAGCAATTTTCTCTGCTAATGGATTCTAAAATAAACACAATTAGACTCTGGGCGGCTAAATTAGTCAGGGCCCCTGCACAGAAGTCCCGTCCATCATTATAATTGGGTGTTAAGTGCGCGCGGAGCATGGGACTGATGGGTGTACCCCATAGGGGTAGAGAAGTACGCGGCCACGACCCTAGGGCAGTCGCAACGATTTCTTGTTCGCAGGAACTAAACCCTGCCCTAAAGGGGTCGGAGTCATCAAACGGAACTGCAGAAAGGAATTGTTTATATGCTGCTCCAATCTTCATTCAGGTCAATAGACGTAATCGTAATCGTAAGCTCGAGATTTCTACAGCGCCCAACTAAAGCTAGGGAACGAGCTTATTCACTGGCGCTCAGTCAAAGCAAAATCGATGGGCAGGAAGGGTTCGGTTCCAAGTCAAGATCGCAGGCAGGCAGGCAGGCAGGCAGGCAGGCAGGCAGGCAGGCAGGCAGGCAGGCAGGCAGGCAGGCAGGCAGGCAGGCAGGCAGGCAACGGTGGGTGGTTTTTAGAACTGGATCTGCAGGATAGATAAGGGAAAGAAGAGACTGGTGGTAAGCGAGCTGGACTGATAACCCAAAAGTCGGGAGTTCAAATCCGGATACAGAGATGTTTCAACATTTATGCTCCACTGCGTCCCGGCGAAATTGGACATAAAATGAGTACATTGACTGCACACTTTCGGTGGAGAGAGTATGCGGCGAGGGAGAGGAATGGCAATCCGCCCTCATATGCCGAGGCTAAGAAAATGAAATCGCAAGCACTTCGTATGGGTGACAACCATTTGGTCGGAGTTGACGTAAGGAAGTACTTATCTAGTAACTGATCTAGAACCGAATCTGATCTTACCTCCCTGTCAATGTTGTCATGACTGAGCTCCTGTGAATAAGCTGGTCTCCGCGACGTAACGTACGCAACCGAGTGAGTAACGCATCAGTAAACACGCTATATGTTCATCAATTGAGCGAGGATGAATCGTAGGCGTGGGTGGGTCGCAGAGGTCAGACAGCAAAAGTAAGACGGTACGAATAGGTCTTAAGCCACTTTAAGAATAAGTCTAACGAATAAGTCTAGCGAGATATTGTTGTTAATGACGTACGTAAACGCAGATTATTCCAGCGATAGTGTCTGATGCTAGGCAGAGACGAACGGTTTTGAACAGTAGCTCCAATAGCGCCTCCTACCGAACAAAAGGAGTAAACGACGAGACATTGGCGATGATACAATTAGGCGCCAGAGGGAAGATGTCCATCCTCGTGCATACGCAGAAGCTGGGTGAACGGTGTCCCCAACCGTTCGTACTCATGGGTACCTTTTGGGGGATAGCTCGAGACTGCTTCTCTGCTTTAACATAAGGCATCAATCGATGGCGCACCAATGTCTATCTACAATGTGTGGTCTGTCGTTTCATTTGCCTATCCCATTAATAAGTATTGGGTGTAGGGTCATTTCGCCGAATGGAGTTAGCAGTCTTTTCTAAGCAGGGCTCTATTCAAAGAAGGGGTAACGAAAAGACGAGTCGTGAGGCCCTTTGTCGTAAGTGGGTGAACGGAAAGCTACGACGAACTTAGAACCAGTGGATGACTGAAGCGCTGCTTAGCTGAGGAACGTGAGTCACCTGCCCAGGTGGCGGTAAGGGATTGAATAGCGTGGAGGAAGAGATCATGCATATGCATAAGTAGATAATGCATATGCATAGAAAGAATAATACATATGCATAGGCATCCGATTGGATCTCGACCTATATTTGATTGAGTGACTTATGATGACTTATGATGATGATGATGATGATAATGATGGTGGTGGCGGTGGTGGTGATGATGACGCTGATCCTAAGCTGCTGCTGATGATGGTGGTGGTGGTGATGATGATGATGGTGGTGATGATGATGATGGTGATGATGATGATGATGATAATGATGATGATGATGATGATGATGATGATGATGATGATGATGATGATGATGATGATGATGATGATGATAATGATGATGATGATGATGATGATGATGATGTTCATTGCGACAGCCGTAACAAATCTTCACCTATGTATTGCAACGTATACAGCGCCCCTGGCGAACGACTGCGGTAAACTTAAAAGCCAGAACCGTCGATATAGACGACTGTTAAAAGCAGTCGAGCGACGACACCTGGCGAATGAAACTGTTTCAGATCTTCTAGAAAATTTTGTTGGCGTCAGTGAAGAGTACTCTGCTACAAAGGCGATTAATAAATCTGTGATCACATGACCTCGAATGCTGTGACGAGAGTCCTCATGGTCAGTCAGACGACAAGCCTAAATGAGGTCAGTTCAATGGGGTCAACTTAGCTAAATGAAATTAAGAAAAAGGGAGTCAAGTCACAGAGTTGAACGGGATCAACTAAAATGGGATCAGGTCACTGAAGTCACGTAAATCCAGCCAACTAAATGGGAAAAGTAAATGGGCTCAACTAAACTGTCAAATAAATTGGGTCAAGTAAATGGGTCAACTAAATGAGGTCAACAAAAAATGGGTCAAGTAAACGGGATGACCTAAATAAGATTAAATTTGGTGTCTTGAGAAATTATAGATGAACATTTTCCATCGAGGCAGTGAAGTCAGAAAATTTTAGAAGTTAGGAAAACATACAGAGAATAAAAAAAAACAAAGAAACATACGATAAAAACAACACGATAAAAACAACACGATAATAACAACAAAAGACCGATAAAATACAAGTAATACAATCAAAGTAAAACCAAGAGGATTCGGCTGAGGCGCTAACACAACCACAGCAATCCAACCTTCCAACTAGCGTTGGTTTCAGTTACCGACCACTAAAGCATGGAGGGCTGAGTGGGCGCCAGGTGGCGTGACATTCTACCGGCGGTCACCCAACTAACCCAGCTCAAAAGTCTTAACTCCCCTGCTTGTATATGACTTTTGTTCACCAATTTATCAATTACAAGTGAGGGTTTGTAATTGCTCATGTGGTAAATGATCAATGGAAATACACCAAGGACTGCCGTAATTATTATTATTATTAATATTATTAATAATAATAATAATAATATTATTATTATCATCATCATCATCATTACTACTACTACTACTACTATTACAACAACTACTACTACTATTAATAATAATAATAATATTATTATTAACATCATCATCATCATTATCATCATTATAAAACACGTTTTTATTTTATGACGTCATTTCTATTCAGTGACGTGATCGTTTATTTGGAAAAACGTTTCTGTCCTTCACTCTTCACTAATTAATTTCTAGAAAGAGCAGAGAATACACGTTTCCTCGACGTAACAGAACCAGCCACTGTAGTCAACAAACAAACTATACAGCTGTCGATATTAGTACCCGTTTTCGTAAAAGACGTCAATCTCAATTTCAAACTACGTTGCTGCATTGCCAAGAACATGCGTATGAGCAGTGTTGGATTTAGCTACAGAAATGCCCTTCCCCCCCAAGCAAGCAATCCTGTAGCCGCCATTGCCTATGAGCTGTGCTGCTTAAGCCCCATTAAGTGCTTGCTAATGTTTAATTAGTGCTGTCCCTCAATGGCCAATCACGAGATAAATATGCGTAGCAATGTGAATATGATACGGGTGTATATTGCTGGGACTGCAGAATATTAGTTAATATTCACAAAATCGTAAAAATTCATCATCTGTGTTGTCTTGAACCTGTAAATGCACGTAACATTTGTCGTAAGCAACGGGGCATCTACAACCGAAGCAAGAGTCAGTCTTGTAATTCAGTGTTCTTGTTATTCTGGACATCCACAGCCGAAGGAAGATACATCTAATGTGAGTCGCTACTCTCGTCGTAAGGATCGGGGCAAGCAAGGATGAGGCAGGATTTTCTTTGTTTTGGTTAGTGCTTTTGTCGTACATGTAATCAGCGGAGCGTGCGCAACTGAGTCAAGATCTATCTCTTGTAAGTAAGTGCCCTGTCGTAAGCTAAGTTGTTATCTCTTGCAATTCTGAATGAGTAGAAATGCAGCAATCTCTGTACCAGGTCACCCAAGCTAAATGGTTGCTAATGTGTTTCTAGTCAACCTAACCGGTGCAGGTACTAAGGGAGGCTGTCTACTCAACAGAAATTATGAGAAGCGCTGGGTGGCAAATGGCGTGCAGGTAAAGAGGATGGACAACAATCACTCACTCTGACTGTAAATATCTGGTTCATTATTCACTTTTTCTTCCAATGCTGTCTTTCTGAAGAAAAACTCACCATTTGTAAAATAATCGTAATTGTAATTTGAGATTTATAAGGCGCCTCTTAGAGGATAAACTCAACAGAGGTGCTTCCGACCTGGAAAAGTAAAATCACTGTTCAACAGTACAGTCTTCAGGCGCCTGCGGAACATTGAGAGGGGGATAGAAAGGAGCTCAAGTTGCAATTGGCTCACACCATTGGCGTTCTAGAGTCTCTAGAAAATGCAGAATGGTTACAATAAGCAATGAACGCTTAACTTCACTTACCTACCAGTGAGTTGTAATGTAATGTAATCGAAAATTTATAAAGCGCCACTTCAAGATAGACTCATCAGAGGCGCTCCCGGCCCAACAGCCCAGAAGCACTGGGAAATAAGAAGGTCTTCAAGCGCTTGCGGAAAAGAGGGAGAGAGACTAAGAGATTCCTGGAGTATATAGCTCATTAAGAAGATGCATGTAAAACCAATATTGGATTCACTGGTCTTGCTATTAGCGGTTTACCAATAGATCTCTTGACTACCATTTGTATGCTGATAAAACCCAACTCTTCCTTTCATTCGATAGTTCTGCATCTATCCTGCCCTTCAACTATAATACTTGCTTCTAACCACTCGAATGTCGCGCCTCTAGTAGAATCGAAAGAGGTTGATATTCAAAATGTCAGAAATATTAAGTATTTCAGTTTTGATAAATAATAATAGTTCCGTTGACTCTGTGTTCTTTTAATCTTATTTGCGTTTCTTCCAACTTATGTTTGTTGGTGTTTCTTTTAAATTATTTTAAAATTTATTTACCTGTTTGAAAAGTAACATCAACATTGCGTCATAATGGCGAAGCTCTAGAAGAAACTCTTGACTTATAACATGAAACTGGATTGCATGGATAATTATTTCGCCATCTATCGATTGAATTACTTATCAACCCTTTTACATTCACCAGCTCTTCACTATCCAACAGCGCAGGATAACACGAACTAAAAAAGAACGTAATAATTTCGGCTATTTTAAATACTAACAGTTGAAAAAAGAACAGAAATTAAGTATCTAATTGAAAACTAAAATTTAAAACTAAATGTGTTTCTGCTAATACGAGTGTATTCTGCACAATTTATTTGTTTATTTATTTAAAGCACTCGTAACGTGTGCAATGTCAGTAGACCTGAATCTGAGACCACTTTAGAGACCACAAGTGGAAAGCGAGGACCTTACACGAGGACCTTAAATCGTAATCGTAAACTCGAAATTTCTAAAGCGTTACTTAAAAGCTAAGCGCAGGGCACCAGCTTTTTCACGAGCGCTGCGTCAAGTCCGTGGGGTTCAAAAATTCTATTAATTGAAAACGTCAAGTAAACGTAAGACACCTAGCGACTAACTTTAGGTTAGAGAATTCATTTTTGCAATACTCGAAAGATGGCTCTATGATTACAGAAACGAGCGAAGTGTCTCAACTGAAAATCGTAATCGTAAACTCGAATTTCATACAGCGGTACTTAAAAGCTAAATGCTTATGCACGAGCTCTGCGTCAAGTCCGTGGGGTTGTTAAAAGATGCCGTGTGAAGGACCAAGTCCGGTTACCAGGAGACCAGAGAGAGGAGGGGAGAGGAGACCAGGGTGGGTTATGTTTAAGCTGAGAGAAATGGGAAGACTGATTAGGGTGGGATTTCTTGACAAGGTGAGACTTAAGTTTTAAATGGAATACCTGAGGAGTAACAGGAAGAGCGAACGACGGAAGGGATAAAGGAGGAGAGAATTTGCGAAATTCAGGAGGTTGATAGGTCCACGCTGTTTCTCTACGTGATGTGGAAATGGAGGAAATTAGCCAAAATTTCGCTGGAAAGATCGAATGACAATTGAGATCAGCTACTGTAGACAGCCGTGTGTTGAGAGGTTCTTGAGAGGCGCTAAATAAGTGTACAAATGCGTCCCGTGATTCGAATCCTGGGCAAAGAGGTGATAGGTCAATGCATTTCTTAATCTAATATTTAGTTAAGTGATTACTAGTATTGGTATTAATTACTGTGTACTATCATCACAGGACAGAAGGAAGAATCAAGTCATTTCAACATTGTGATATTTAATGATGATCAGGTGCGAATTCTGGCTGACAGGCTGGATGAGTGGCTGGCTGGCTAACTGTCTGGATGAATGGATGGCTGACTGGCTAATTGACTGGTTGGATTACTGGATAAGTGGCTAACTGGCTACATGAGTGGCTGGCTGACTGGATGGCCGACTCTCTGGCTAGATGGCTGGCTGGATGGCTAACTGTCTGGATGACTGGATGGCTGAATAAGTGGTTGGTTCTGACTGCCTGATTGTTTGACAAAGCGACTGATCCACCGAATGACCGAACGACCGACTGAGTAAATGAATGAATTAATTAATTAATGAGAAAATGAATGAATGAATGAATAAATGAATGATTGAATGAATGAGTAAATGAGTAAATGAATGAACGAACGAACGAATTCTGGTCCACTTGCCAACCACGAAGCTCGTCTTAAGTCGTGTCTCTCTTCTTAACTGTCATCTTTTCGAAGTCAATCGAACGATCGATCAATCAATCGGTCAGTCAACTCCGACATAATCCTCGACACTAAAAAGTCTCTCACTTAGCCCCGCCCTCCCAACAATGATTGACAGGCGACGACTTATCAGACGAACGGCCCCTCCTCCTCCTCCTCCTCCTCCTCGCTTGCGCTGCGGCGTCAACAGAATCGTATGCCGAAGCCATCAGCGACCGCCCCTTGTCGAGTTTCCTTCAACAGCCTACGACCGCCCATTGCTAAGTGCCAACGGATGTAATGGACTTCTGTACTTCAACATCGAACGCGAAACTCTGCGGTACAACTCGTGCGTTCGCCAACTTCGTGACTTGGGTAGTTACAATGGTTAAAACGTACGTCAAGGCTCTTGACTTGACCTGACCCACATTGACGTCACAATCGTTGCCATGTAATTTGTGTAGCGTCTTTAGAAACATCACATCTGTTCATATACGACAAAATATATTCACGTATTTAATAGTTTGGTTAAATTTCGTTTGATTTTAGTGAATAAATTTACATAATTTGTGCAAATATACCATACGGAGTCATTTGGATTATTACGTCAAGAATACGTGCAGACTTTTCTCAGCTGGCCTGGTTAGCTACATTGGTTAAAGCGTATGTCAAAGCTCCTCACTTGGCCTGACCCACATTGACGTCACAGTCGTTGCCATGGTGTCTCAGCTTGCCTAGATAGCAACATAGGTTAACGCGTACGTCAAGGCGCCTCTATGGGTGAGGATGCCGGTTCGCATACCTACAGTGGCTATATTTCAAAGATTTTTATATTGAGCTATACAAAGAGACCTTAAATGGCGTGGCGTCCATTCAAACGGGCAGCGGTGGAAAAGGATCTCACCCAAAAAATTCATTGCAAAATTAGCAGGGCTGAGGTCATACGGTAGGTATATAAAAATGTGTGCATTTACATTTTACAAATATTGAGTTGTGCTTAGACACCTTTAAATTGCTTTATCCCGATGCTACATAGTCGCTAGTTTGCGTATTCCCTTGTTACAAGAGACAATTAGGCTACAAGAAAAGGTCGAAGTTAACTGCCCAGGCAGCCACAAGATGTCGTTAAACACGTGACACTAACGTAGTCTTTAGGTTGTAATTAGACACCTTTTACTCGCTTCTCTCCGACGCTATATATTCGTCAATTTAGTTCAATTGCGAAAACGTTTTGACAATCCTGGGAGTGTTGACGTTAACGGCCGTGGCAGCCGGAAGATGTCGTGAAACAGTTAATACTAATACAAAAGGCGTGGCGCCCTTCGAAAGGGGAAGCGGTGGTGAAGATCTCACCCGATTAATTCATTGAAAAATGAGCAGGGAAAAGAGTCCAGAAGGTCGATATATAAAACACTGTACATTTACATTTACAATTTACAAATATTAGGTTTTGCTTAGACACCTTTAAATCGTATAATCACAAAGCTATATAAATCCATGGTCAATTTCGTTCATTGTTTATTTTGACGAAATCCGTTTTGCTAAGGAAAGGTCGACGCTAACGGCCCTGGCAGCCGCAAGATGTCGTGAATCACTGAATACTAATACAAAAGGCGTGGTGTCCATTCAAGCGGGCAGCGGAGGTGTTGGATCTCACCCGATTAATTCACTGAAAATGAGCAGGGAAAATAGGCCATACAGTCGCTATATAAACCCGTGTACATTTACATTTACAACTTCGAGAGTGCTGGTTTACCGTAGCCTTCAGCATAGGGGTAAATTTACATCACTTCTCCCCATGTCACGGGGTTTTCTTGTTTATAATCGTAATCGTAATTGTAATCCAGAGATTTCTACAGCGCCCAACAAAAGCCACGGCCAGGGGACCAGCTTATTCACAGGCGCTCAGTCAAAACAAAATCTACAGGTAAAAAGAGTTCGGTTCCAGGTCAAGATCCAAAAGTCAGGCAGAGAGACAGCGTGGCAGCTACGGTGGGTGGTGTTTGGGATTGGATTTGGGATTTATACTGAATGATCTGCCAAAACCAGGATGTTGTCGTTGCTTAGCAGCGATAATCTAATCCGATCCGATTCATTGTAATCTAATTGAATTAATTTAGATCTAATCTATTTCGTTTAGCTATACTCTGATTAATAGCGATCTAATTTGATCTATTTTGATCTCATATATAATCCAATACATAATCCTATATAAACAAATAAACAAGTTATATGTATAAATAAATAATGGATAACTTTATTCCCTAGTTTTAGGCTCCCACGGGTAACAATAGGAATAGTGTGACCAATGGCGGATTTGGCTATAGGCGTGGAGAGTTGATTCGCCTCTGCGCCCCTCTTGGTTATATTCCGGCACCCCTCAGGCGAGACCCGTGCATGGTGAACTGCCAGAACAAAACGCCCTCTGGAAATGACCTTGCCCCCACGCAATCCTAGAACCGCCACCAAGCGTGACGAATAATCCTGGAACCGCCACTGAGCGTGACGAATAATCCTGGAACCGCCACTGAGCGTGACGAATAATCCTGGAGCCGCCACTGAGCATAACAAATAATCCTGGAACCTCCACTGAGCATAACGAATAATCCTGGAACCGACACTGAGCATAACAAATAATCCTGGAACCTCCACTGAGCGTGACGAATAATCCTGGAACCGACACTGAGCATAACAAATAATCCTGGAACCTCCACTGAGCGTGACGAATAATCCTGGAACCGACACTGAGCATAACAAATAATCCTGGAACCGCCACAGCGTGACGAATAATCCTGGAGCCGCCACTAAGCATAACAAATAATCCTGGAACCTCCACTGAGCATAACAAATAATCCTGGAGCCGCCACTGAGCATAACGAATAATCCTGGAACCTCCACTGAGCATAACGAATAATCCTGGAACCTCCACTGAGCATAACAAATAATCCTGGAACCGACACTGAGCATAACGAATAATCCTGGAACCGACACTGAGCATAACGAATAATCCTGGAACCGACACTGAGCATAACGAATAATCCTGGAACCGCCACCTGAGCGTGACGATGTGTCGCGGGTCACTCAAACCAGTTTTGCGTCGCGCTACTATCACCCAGCTGTCCCCAGTGGCGCCCTGCGCGCCTAGCTGTCCGTCGAGTACAGCCGGCGTGATCTGTGCCTTCCCATTGGCCAGCCTTCAGTGTCACTTACCTCGGGCAATTGACGCCAAAGATGCCGATCGCAGTACGAGCACAGCCCCCCTTCTGCAATCAACCCCTCCCCAATCGATCCCTGCCCCAACCAACCACAGGTGAAGAGGGAGTGAGTGGCAGAGCGCCGTGTTGTGTTCGATGAAGCCGGTTCGATTGAGAAGAGTCGAAGTCGAGTCGATCGAGTGAGATATGGACGCTAAGTGCACGACGCAGGAGAAGATGGCCAAGTTCGACCCCAGGTGAATTACGATTCTGTTCTGTATATTCTATTCTATTATGTTCTACACTTCTATTCTATTCCATTCTATTCCAATCTATTCTATTCTATTCCATTCCATTCTATTCTATTCCATTTCATTCCATTTTATTTCATTTTATTCCATTTTATTCCATTTTATTCCAATCTATTCTATTCTATTCAATTTTAGTCCAATCTATTCAATTTTATTCCATTTTAGTCCAATCTATTCTATTCTATTCCATTTTAGTCCAATCTTTTCTAATCTATTCCATTTTATTCCAATCTATTCTATTCCATTTTATTCCAATCTATTCTATTCTATTCCATTTTAGTCCAATCTTTTCTAATCTATTCCATTTTATTCCAATCTATTCTATTCCATTTTATTCCAATCTATTCTATTCTATTCCATTTTAGTCCAATCTATTCCATTCTATTCCATTTTATTCCAATCTATTCTATTCTAATTTACTTACTCTATTGCAACTCCAAAGATGGCCAAGTTCGACCCCAGGTGAATTCTGATTCTGTTCTTTTCTATTCTGTTCTGTATATTCTATTCTATTATGTTCTACACTTCTATTCTATTCCATTTTATTCCAATTTATTCTATTCTAATTTACTTACTCTGTTGCAACACAAAAGATGGCCAGTCTCGATCCCAGATAAATTCTATTCCATTCTGTGCAGTTTAATAACGGCGCTATAGATATCATTAGATTAGATTAGATAATTCTAAAATCAGCAAAAGATAAGACTTCTTTTTCATCCAGTTACTTCAGCAATTGACCATACTGGGAAATGCCTAAACTCAGAGATAAGACCTGCTTGAAATGTTTAAGTATTAAATTTTCATAGGCAAAGTCTTCCTAAAGTAACTTTTCCAGATTAATTTTCGTTTACTGAATGTTTCAGAGTAAACTTTTCGGATTACGTTTCCCTGCATTAATTAACTACTTTATTATTTAACTTAATTATTTACTCAATCGCCGTCATTTAGCTACAAATCGAAAAGATACAGAGACAAGATTCGAACAGCCGTCAAGGAATTAGAAGCTCTGTTGCCTCTCGACAAGACGAAGGTCCACCGGAAACTGGACAGCCAGACCGTCTTCCGGTTGGCTATTGCCTACTTCCGGACAAAACTCTTCCTTCAAGGTAAGTCTGAATGGTTCTGCGCTCGCCTTTTGACCCGGAGTGTATGCATTCAAACCCTCACCTGAGATATTCACTGAATCTCGGATGATAATCTTTAGCGCATATTTGCTCAGCGTCATCGTACTGATGTTGTGTTATTTATTCTAGCGCTATATAAGCACTCATTAGGAAATAAGTTGACGTATCAATGCATTCATATAGCGCACGTTAAGAGCCTCTTAAAAGCGCTGGTTTGGCCTTCGCATATTTTACGCACATGTACCTCGTTTCACCTCAAGGAAAGATATGGTTGCAACGCATGGCTAATATCGCATAGCTTGAATGGGCGCCGTATAAATGCTATGAACGAGTGAATAAATGAATGAGTGAATGAATATTGCACAATATGCCATTGTTTTTACTTACTTATTATTTTATAAGGAGTTATTTATAGAAGAGTGTATATCTCAATGTATATATGGAAGTTGGAGCATCGGTGTTATTCACACTCTTCAATATATGTACCTATGTTATCTGGTAATTTGTGTAGCGTCTTTAGAAAATCACATCTGTTCATATAGGACAAAATATATTCACGTATGTAATAGTTTAGTCAAATTTCATTTGATTTTATTGCATAAATTCACATAATTTGTGCAAATATACCATACGGAGTCTTTTGGATGATTACGTCAAGAATACGTGACTTGCATTTGAAACGGTCGATAGGAGATTTTTCCCACTTCCATGGACAGTTTTCTACATTTAAAAACGTGCCACGTTGTAACTTTAAGGCACTTTAAACTACGCTCTACTACATGACTATGTAGAAAGAAAGAGAGAGAGAGAGAGAGAGAGAGAGAGAGAGAGAGAGGAGAGAGAAAGAGAGAGAGACAGGGAGACAGACAGACAGGGAGACAGAGACAGAGAAAAAGACAGAGAGAGAGAGAGAGTGGACAGAGAAAGAGAGAGAGACAGAGAAAGAGAGAGAGACAGAGAGATAGACAGACAGGGAGACAGAGACAGAGAAAAAGACAGAGACAGAGATAGACAGACAGGCATACAGACAAACAGACAGACAGACAAACAAACAGACAGATAAGCAGACAGACAGATAGAAAAACTGAACAGACAGACAAGAACAAGGACAGACAAAAGCAAAGACAGAGACACATCCAGAGACACACACAAGGATACAGACAGAGCCAATGACAGAGACAGACTTGGATTTCACAAGAACAGTTGAAGAACTCATCATTCTGCCCTTGTGTGTGCGTGTATATGTGTGTGTGTGTGTCTGCAGACGACGTATATGTCTGTTTATCTGTGTGCCTGCATGTGTGCCTGTATCTGTGCCTGTATGTGTGCCTATGCCTGTGTGTCTGCGTGTATTCCTGTCGCCAATGTATTTATTTCAATAGCCAAATAAGAACCCAGTTTCACGAATATCGTCTTACACCGGACCGACCGGGAAAACCGACGTAGGCCTCCGTCCGCCGTGGCCTCTTATTAAGAGGCCACAACGATGGCCTCTTAATAAGACGACGTCTGTCCCTAATGAAGTGATACTTGTGCTGGCCTCAGAACTTGCCTCGTCAAACATAACGACCATCTCCCGTCACGGAAATGAAGAATCCGCGATCAGCCTCAGCAGCCGAAGACAACCGCTCTGCCCCTCCCTCTCCAGGCCGCCGCCCCGCCACATGCACTGGTGCCCCGCCATATGCGCTGGTGCCCTGCCACATGCACTGGTGCCCCGCTTTGTTCCCGCACTTAATTTCGACGGACTCTTTCGTCCCATCAACGCAACTCCAAACAACGGGAACGTGCGACGATTGTTTGACGACGAAGTTATGGACCACCGCCCTCTCCTCCCGTCCACTCTACCGCGGAAAAACAGCAACAACACAAGAATATATAGATATATATATATGAATGTAGGTGATATTCTTGTGTTGTTTATGTATATATATATGCTACTATCCATCCTCACTCCACAACAGAAAACAGAAACAATCCCAGAATATCAGACATACATAATACTTGTATGTATATTGTCTATATAAAGTATATTTAAATATATATGTATATATCTGTCTCTATATATATGTATATATATATATGTTTCTACCCATCCTTAATTCGCCACAGAAAAAAACAATGACAGATTATCACACATGCATAATACTTGTATGTATGTATATATATATATATGTATATTTGAATATATACGTATATATTTATATGTATGTATATGTGCAGTATATAGTATGACTGCCCCATACTCTGCCATAGAAAACAGAGACAATGCTAGAATATTTCTTGAAATTATACTCTATCTGTCCATTGAGGAATCGTAACTGTAATCGTAATCGTAATCGTAACTGTTCATTTACATACAATAGCACATCTTCAAGAAAACAACACCCACTACTACTACGAATACTGCTACTACCACTACTACTGCTACTACTACTACTACTACTACTACTGCTACTATAGTACTTGAATACTGTCCACATTAAACCGACATTGTCGACATATAGTAATATAGAATACACTCACACCGTATGCGTATTGTATTCATAAGCGAAACGAACTCTCAAGTTATTCTGTTTATCAAGAGGAAGAAGCCCGACAGTAATTAGATTCGTGTTTGTTGTCTTACTCCATTGTTAATTACAAACACGAACTTTGACCTCTGCTTATAAGTTGGTCTTAATCCGGGCTACTTAGGACGATACTTGTACAGGCCTATCTATTCGAGGCGATTTATTTGGCTCCAAAGTTGTCTACAAGGGGTGGAAGTGCCTTAGGTTTTAAGACAGGCCATGCGAATCGAACTCAATCGACCTTAAATGCAATAACCCGATACGCAAGCCGTTGTTTGCGAAGTTTCTCAACAAACTCCTGGTCATAGAAACTCATAACTTCGCCTAAGCACATCTCAAAACTCTTACAGATATATTTATACATAGTCAACAAATTGTTTATATAACTATATATATAGTTTAATTCTATTTATAGCGGCACGTAATTCTATCCATTTTAGGTCTAAATTCAACTTTAGTCCTTACCAGAATAAATTTCTTGAAATGCTACAACCTTGATGTGTGTGTGCTGTGCGCTATATAAATCAGGAAATATTACGAGTTTGTCGATAGGCCTTTGTGTCTGTATAATTATCATAATTTATTTCTCGAATGTAAATTAAGTTAAATAGCTAAGTAAATAACTATTTGTTTAGCATTAATCGTAATCGTAATCGTAAACTCCAAATTTTTAAAGCGCGACTTAAAAGCTAAATGCAGGGCACCAGCTTATTCACGAGTGTTACGTCAAGTTAGTGGGGTGGTCCAAAGATGCCATATCAAGAGCCTTTTCCACTTGCCAGAAGAAAAGAGAGAGAAGGGGGAGAGGAGCTGTTATGGTGGGTTGCGTTTAATCGTAATCAAACTAACATAGCAACTTAACATAAGATGAGATAAATAAGATAACACAACATAAATAACATAACATAGAATAGCATAGCAATATAACACAACATCACGTACATTCAACATAAATAACATAACATAACATAACATAAATAACACAACATTAATAGCACGACATAAATAACTTAACATAAAACAGAATAACAACATAACATAAAATATCATAACATGAGTTTTAAGTGGTTCAGAAGAAATTTTATCTGTGTTAGAACCATTGCAATTTATATGGAGCACTCAATAGCAAATCCTTCCTAGCTTCTTCTTAAAAGCCTTCACAGTGTCCACTGACACAGCACTAACATCCGAACCATTCCATAATTCTACAGCTCTAGCGCTAAATAATTTCTGCCATAGTGTTCCCCTCGGAGAGCAATTTACATACTGACTAATATAATTTCTACTTTTTCCAGCTGCAGGGATAATTTCTTTGAATCGAATCGAGGACAGGAAGGAAAAGGAAGAATCGCTTTACCACTACGCTACCATCGGATCCACTAACCGACATACGCGGAGGGATTTTCGACTGGAGACGGCGAACAGGCTCAGCGCCATCTTGGAAGAAGTGGAGAAATCGCTGTTCCAGGAAGACCTCGAACAAGGTCGAGAACTGGTTGAGGTCAGCCAACACTTCACTCTACACTTACGACCATAATGTAAAGTAGGCGGGAACAATCCATTCATGTAGCGCCATTTCCAGATCCAATTCCCAACACCACCCACCGTACCCGTCCCTCCATCCATCCCTCCTTCCCGCCTGCACTTGGTAGCTTTCCCTCCCTAAATCGACTTACCTACCTACCTACCTACCTACCCACCTACCTACCTACCTACCTACCTACCTACCTACCTACCTTCCTTCCTACCTACCTATCTACTTACCTACCTACCTATCTACTTACCTACTTACCTATCTATCTTTCTACTTAACTTCCCACCTACTTACCTACCTACCAACCTATTTCCTATCTGCCTACCTGCCTACCTACATATCTCACAAGTGAGACGTAGGGGAGGCGCTCCTCTCCTCTCCTTAGGCCCTTGAGCCGGCAACGGACGAATCCCAAGGTCCTGGACACGGGGCCAGTGCATCGCAAGACTTGCCGTTTACTTCCCAGCTTACACTGATACCAAAGTATACTGCTTGGTGACAGAGGCACGGTGTGCGCAAACAACTTGCCCAGGGTCATAACACAGAGTCGAACCCGCAACCGCATGATCATTGACCAAACGCGTTACCGACAGACCACCGTGCCGCACACCTACCTACCTCCCAAGTCCGACTTAGGGCCGACCGTCACGGCCCGTTTGGCAACGTCAACTCCGTCAAGGGCCGTTCGACGTCGCTCTGATCGACGGGCTCTTCAGCTCAAGTCGCTCCGGCTGCGAGCGCCAGGTCCGGCCCGGCCCGGGCGAAGCAGCGATCGTTCGTCGGTCACTTGAGAACGTCAGAGGCGGGTAGGTTGTCTGGTCGGCCGCTTCGAGTGGGTGTCCGTCAGGCGGTTGACGAAAGCTTCGAGGACGATGACGATGATGAGAGGACTCTTGTTCCCTCGGGGGCCTCGGTTACCTATGTTGTACCTGCGCCCGATGACGGTAACTCGGTCTCCGTCGTCGATACTGTTATCTACTGCGACTCATATCGAAGCTCAGCGGCCGAGTGCGCGACAGGTTAACTGGACCGTGACAAGTGCCAAGTGACTTATCAAACGATTAGACGAACGACAACTATCCCCTCACCCTTCTCCTATACACCCTTATATATATGTATATATATATTGGTGTGTGTATGTATGTATATATACATTTGATGATACACATATGTATATGTGCGCTTATGTATGTATATATATAATACAATATCAGTGTTATGGTTCGATAAATCAATAAATCAATCATGAGAGTTTTTGGAATACAGACGTCAATCATCATGACTATGCCCATCATCATCATAGTCATGTCGTCGTCATCATCGTCATATTCATATTCATCGTCGTCGTCGTCATCATCATTATCATCATCTGCATCTTCTTCTTCTTCTTTATCATCATCAATTTCATCATCATAATCGTCATCATCATCATCATCATCATCATCATCATCATCATCATCATCATCATCATCATCATCATCATCATCATCATCATCATCATCATCATCATCATCATCATCATCATCATCATCACCTTCACCATCCCTTTCGCTGGAGACATTTAAATCACATCTAAAACATTTGCAAGGTCTCTTGAGCAGCTGAGTCAGCTATTCTTGTTATTGTTACTATGTTGCTTAACTGTTATGATAATAGGCTTTCGGCGGCGTTCTCTTAGTCGTCACTTCTGATGGAACAATTCTCTTCGTGTCCGACAACATCCTACAACATCTCGGATTCAATCAGGTATTCTACATTCAAATCAATCAGTCAATCAATAACTCAGGTATTCAACATTCAAATCAATCAAAAACTCACTCACTCAGGTACTCAACATTCAAATCAATCAATAACTCACTCACTCAATCAGTCAGTCAGTCAGTCAGTCGGTCATTCATTCATTCATCCAATCAGTCTGTCGCTCGGTCACCATCTACCGTAGCCGTATAAATGTCCACCTGCCTGACCCTTGAACTTCGACCTGGTAATGACCTTTACCGACCTCACCCAGTTTGTTTCTAACTGAGAGCCTGTTAATAAGGCAGATTCCCGCAACTAAACTTACTGGATGCTTAAGAAATTTCGAGAATTAGATTACGGTCTTTAAATGTCATTCGAAAACACATTGGGACGCATTTTCTGATTATTCTGTATATTAATGGAACAAATGAATATTAACGATTAATGATTTAAATGTCTCATAAAATTTACTAGCAACACTATAAGGAGGATTTATTGAAGAGGTACATGCCGGATGGTACATGGCATTGTGTAACTTTCAAAGACCGTGCCGCTTAAGCTAATCCAATCCAATCAAATCTAATTAAATCTAATCCAAGCTAATATAATCGTTATTTTGAGCGTTGAATGCAGATGCGTTATACGAACTATATTTAGGAGTAGTAGTTCCAGAGTTTAACGACATCTTATGGCATCAAAGGCCATTGACGTGGCCCTCCTCCTTTATCCAGGCTTGGGACTGTCACTACCCGATTAAAGGCAGTGGCGGAGTGAGTGGGAAAGAAATGATTTAGTGGTGTCTGTATGCAAGTTATTAGCAGTATCGAGTGTTTAAAGACATTTTACGGCTGTCAGCGCCGCTGAAGACTATATTACCTTACCAACAAAGAGAAACATTATAATAAACAAGCGATTGGTTCTCACAGTTTAGCGACATCTTATGGCATCAAATGACTTCGACGTCGATAGCACAAAACTTTGTAACAGTTCTCACTGTTAGGCATCCGAAAGCATACTTGATTTAGTTTTGGGACTGTGTTTCAATCGAGGGAATGAACGAAAAGGACCTTATTATTGCGCCGGAAAGAAATGAATTAAAGGTGTCTAAATGTATCAAAATATTATAAGTAATATCAAGAGTTTAACGACATCTTACGCCTGCCAGAGCAGTTGATGTCAACCTTACTTCACCTTAAAAGACATTTTTGTACAATCAAGCCATTGCAGGCAGCCGTGGAATATAAAAGGGTTGGTGGAAATCGAGTGGGTAACCAGAGCAACTAATTATTCCATGTTCAGCGACATCTTGTGGCAGTTAAGACCGTTGGTGTCGACTTATTTATAATAACAGTTTACTCGAATTTTTACTCGAAATTTCCGTAGAACTTTGATCCTTCAGAGTCAACAGAAATTGCAGATACTGACTTGCAGAATGTGATTAAGAATCAGGTAGTAAAATTATAGATAAAATGGTACACCTAGTTTGAGAGTGTCGGCATATTGTAGCATGTCCACCTATTCAAAAATCTGGGGTGAATAGATTCCCCCTATTTTTACCCAAAATTTATGGTCAGCCAAAGTTAGAGTATTAGGACGCAACGACAGAATTATAGTTGTAATGATACACAGCACTATATTAACCTAGCGCCACCTAACGCCAAAAAAATCGTCGTAAATGTTACGATTATGTGTTTAGCCTCTGTTAAAAGACCCTTGTCATAACGAAGACGTTCGAATCGCTCTCCTTTGTTCAGGTTTCGAACTGGCAACACCCGACTAAAGGCAGTGGCCGAGTTTAAACCCTATGATTAGTAGTAGTAGTAGTAGTTCCCACTGTTTAACGACGTCTTCTGGCTTTAAAGCCGCTGACGTCAACCTCTGCTCGCCTCACGACAGGACATTGAATGAAACTAACTAGAACGATATCATGAAAGTGATGATATAATTACATATAGCGCATATATATAGCTTAGGTTAAAAGCGTTTTAAAGGTGTCTATTTCCAACTTTCTATTTAACAACGAATCTACAATTATCATCATCAATGTAATTATTACTATTATTATGCTGCTATTACTGATGATGTTTAAAATAATATCAATAGTAGTAGTAGTAATAGTAGTAGTAGTAGTAGTAGTAGTAATAATAATAATAATAATTATAATAATAATAATTATTATTATTATTATCATTATTATTATTATTATTATTATTGTTACTGTTATTATTATTAGGTTGACCTGATGCTGCGCTGTATTTATGGAATCGTTCACCCAGATGATCAACAGGAGATGAAGATTATTCTAGAGAGCGCTCTAAACAGTGGCACCGTCGTCAATGGCAACCAGGTAAGTAACAGGTAAGATATCAAAGCTTACCAGACAAACGATCTAGCCAAATCCGAATACTTAGTCCAAAATGCGCAGTGTATCCTAATGGTGGTGGTGGTGATGAAGATGATGATGATGAAGGTGGTGGTGGTGGTGGTGGTAGTGATGATGATGATGATGATGATGATGATGTAGTGCTGGTGGTGGTAGTGGTAGTGGTGGTAGTGGTGGCGGTGGTAGTGGTGGTGGTGGTGATGATGATGATGATGATGATGAAGGTGGTGGTGGTGGTGGTGATGGTCGTCATCATCATCATCATCATCATCATCACCCCCACCTGTGGTCAGCATTCAGATGGCTTGTGGCTGTTCTATTTATTGATTAATCGATCGATTGCTTGGTTGATTTATCTGGCGCTTCTGTTCAAACGGGTCGGGGGTCATACTGGCGCTAAAGAAAAATGTACATTTAAATTTGCATTACATTTCTGTGCGTTTCTTTGTTTCGTAAGCAACGGCCATGTTGTCTTCAAAATGGCGCCGTCAACACTGGAGCCACCTGCCGAGCGGTTTCTTTTCTCTGCCGAATGAAATGCTTCAACGGAACAACTGCCGGATATCTGGTCGGTTCATTAAATTTATTAGATTAATGAAATCTTAGGCTTAACTCTTTAACCTAAAGTATCCAATATCGCATAAGTGAGACGTAGGGGAGGCGCTCATTTCCTTTTCTGTAGACCATTGAGCCGGCAATGGACGAATCCCAAAGTCCTGGACACGGGGTCAGTGCATGACAGGGTTTCCACTTTACTTCCTGGCAATGGATGAATCTCAAGGTCCTGGACACGGGGCCATTACATGGCAGGGCTTGCCGTTTACCTTCCAGCTATTGAGCTTATGTTATGTTATGCAGACTTACTACGTTATTGTATGCAGTGTTATTATGTATGTTTTTATGTTATGCTATGCAGTGTTAATATGTTATGTTATGCAGTGTTATTATCTTATACTGTGCAATGTTATTACGCTATGCTATTTTACGTTGAAATCGATCTTAATACAAGTAGATTTTTAACGATTCGTCGTTGCAAATGTTTGCGAAGCTTTAGCAAAAAAACCAGTTTCGTTTCAGCAGAAAATGCACTGCATGGGACACATGCGAAGCTTCCCAAACGTAACGAAATCACAGCGAACGTCGAACCAGGTACTCTTCGCCCTCTGTCGACCGTTCGTTACCATTCAGGCGGATGAGGAGACTGATGACGTCAGCCGTAGCAACGGATTCTGGACGAAGCATGACCTTGACCTCAAGTTCAAGGCCGTCGAGGACAAGTAGGTCACGTCGTAATCGTAATCGTAAGATTTTTACAGCGCCCAACGAAAGCTAAGCCGCGGGAACCAGCTGTTTCACAGGCGCTCAGTCAAAACAAAATCGATAGGCAGTAAGGGTTCGGTTCCAGATCAAGATCCAAGAGTGGCTAATGTTCTCCCAGGTTCCTCCTCTTTCTCTTCTTCCTCCTTCGTCCCATTTGACCGTATTATTCCCGGTTAGTTCTGGGACATCTGGCCGGGAGCGCCTCTAATGAGTTTTATCTTGACGTGGCGCTTTATAAGTTTCTGATTACAATTACAGTTACATTACCTTTTCATGTAAGCAAATGCACTTATACATAGATGCAGTCGTTCATGCATACCTAGACATACTAACCGAGGCAAGAGGGACAAGCGTAGAAAGACGGAAAGAGTCAAGAGCGCAGGGAGGATTTTGCAAATCAGGGTGACTTTTTTAGCAGTTGAGACTTAGCCGAACGTATTTCGCAAGTCGCCAAACTCTCTGATGACCGTTTAAGTTCCTCGCGATTTCCGGGTGGGGGTGGGGGTGGGGATGCGGGTGCGGGTGGGGTGGGGAGCTTTGACGTACCTCTGTCTTGATTAGATGTTCTACCCTTTCCCTCTACCCAAGCAGAGCATCCTGGCTTATAGCCCCTATCCGGAAAATTGAGGAGAAAATTGACATATTTTCAATTTAGGATTAACTATTTCTGCATTTATTAGGCGCCAACATCTAATGGCTTAGCATCAATCGCTGGCGCCAAGCAATTGTGAGTGAAGGACTTGCTCAAGGTCCCTACACAATGACCTTTTCAGCGGAGTTTCGAACCCGCACTCTCTGCGTTACAAGCCGAGCACTCTCTCCAATAGGCTACCGTGGCCCACGTAATTAAAAGTGGTGAGAGGTAACGGTGACCCTTTGCGCCCCTCTTTACTAACCCTTCCCTTGTCTCTGTCTATAAACGAAGACTTTGACACGAGGATTAGACATGGCTGCGTTTCAAAGTACTTCTTCCGCTCCGTAATTGTTTTCCCAGGACAAACCAGGCGCTTGGTTATTCCCAGGAAGAGTTGATTGGAAGGTCGCTCTATTCCTTCATCCATCCAGAAGATCTTCCTGTTATCACAACCTGCCACAGAACTCGTAAGTTTCTTCCCATATTGTCTTTCTATTTCTTCTTTCCTTCTTTCCTTTGTTCTTTCGCTCGTTCGTTCGTTCGTTCCTTTCTTCCATTCCTTCTTTCCATTTCTTTCTTCCCTTCTTTTCCTTCCATCCATTCCTTCATTTCTTTCTTCCAATTCATTCCATTGTTTCCTATCTTTCCTTTCTTGCATTTTTCCTTCCAAGCCTTCTTTCTATTCCTTCCTTTCCTCCCTTCCCAACCTCTTATTCCTCTCTCTCTCTTTCTTTCTCTCTCTTTATCTCCCTCTCTCTCTTTATCTGTCTGTCTGTCTGTCAGTCAGTCTCTCTCTCTCTTCATCCATCCATACCTGTTCCATACCTTCCTTACTTTCTTCCTTCCCTTCCTTCCTTCCTTCCCTTCCTTCCTTCCCTTCCTTCCTTCCTTTACTTCCTTTCATCTTTTAAATTTCTTCCTCCCCTACCTACCTTCCCTCTCTCCCTACCTCCATCTGTAGCTGTAGCCTTCCTCCCTGCTCACTTTCTACCTCTCTGACTCAATCCTCCCTCCTCCTGCTCTTCCTCTACTTTCTCTTCCTCCTTCTCCTCCTCCTCCCCTCCTCTTCCACTCCTTCCTCCTCCTCCTCCACCTCCTCCTTCTCCTCCTCCTCTTCTTCCTCTTCCTCCTCCACCACCTCCTCCTCCTCCTCTTCGTCCTCTTCCTCCCCTTCCTTCTGCTCCTCCTCCTCCTCCTCCTCCTCCACCTGCTTCTCCTTCTCCTCCTCCTCTTCTTCCTCTTCCTCCTCCACCACCTCCTCCTCCTCCTCCTCTTCGTCCTCTTCCTCCCCTTCCTCCTCGTCCTCCTCCTCCTGCGGTCCTTCCACTCTCAACGGACGTAAGAGTAAACACCGGTTTTGAGAGTAGATCGTTTTTAGTCGTCGCACGTAGTTATACCTGCTCAATAATTTAGCAATTATTTGTTTGCGCCGCTCTTTAGATGTCTCTGGATGTCAGCCTTTGTTTGTTCGTCTGTCTCTTTCTCTGCATGCATACAATGCGCATTTGTATGTATGCATGCATGTGTGTATGTATGTATGTATGCATTTATGTATGTATGTATGCATTTATGTATCTATGTATGTGTGTATGTATGTATGTATGCATGTATATATGTATGTATGTATGTGTGTATGCATGTATATATGTATGTATGTATGTATGTGTGTTTGTATGCATGTATGTATGTATGCATGTATGAATTTATGTATGTATGTATGTGTGTATGTATGTATGTATGTATGTATGCATGTATATATGTATGTATGTGTATGTTTGTATGTTCTGTCCTTTGTCCGTCCGTCTGTCTGTTTTGTGGTATGTCCGTCTTGCTCGTTTTCTGTCTATTTAAGTATATGTTTATATATATATATATATATATATATACACCCATAGTATATTAGCCTTCAACAGCGGAGTAATTCTTGATTTAGTTCCTCGACGTCGTTCTTGTTACAGTTCTTCACAGCGACGATGTTCAGACGACCTATTTTCGAGTGGAGCGTAAAGATGGCGGGTTCTCATGGCTTCACAGTCGATGCAGAATCCTGGCGAAGAACTCCAAGAAATACGCCATACTTTGTACTCACTGCCCCGTCAGGTAAGCGACGGGGTTTCGGTGCCAGCGGGGCCTTTCGCTCTCGTGCTGCATGTTGGGCTATTGCATCTTATTAGCTCTCAAAGGGAAAATTCTATTTGATTTATTATTAATTAATTCATTCATTCATTCATTCATTTGTTTATAAATTAATTAATTCATTCATTCACTCATTCATTCATAGATTCATTTGTTTATTAATTCCTTAATTACTTAATTTATTAATTTATTAATTTATTAATTCAATAATTCATTAATTCATTTTTTCATTTATTTATTTATTTGTTGCACTTATTATGCGCACTATATCTGTTGAAGTTCTGTTAATTAGTTTTTCTTCACCTTTTTATATTTTTTATATAAGGTTTTTACTTTTGAAGTCGCTTTTTGTGAGGTTCTTAAAAGGCGCTAAATAAACCTCACTTGCATTCATGCATATATACTTACATACAGAAATACACACACAAGCGTACATACATAGATACATACATACACACACATACATACATACATAGATACATGCATACATGCACACACACATATACACATATACATACATACACACATACATACATACACACATACATACATACACACATACATACATACATACATACATACATACATACATACATACATACATACATACATACATACATACATACACACATACATACATACATACATACATACATACATACACACATACATACACACCTACATACATACAAACGAACGAACAAGCATACATGCATGCATACATAATTACCTACTGATTTTGCCTTAAGTAGCCTTGCCTTACTGTTCATGATATCAATTGCCTTACCCTCTCCTTGCCTTACAATTCCTAATATTGCCTTGCCTGGCCTTCCTGTACCTGCCTTGACCTTTGACCTTTTAGGGAGGAAGACAGCACCTTCATACAGCAGGAAGCAGTCGCGCGGAGACGCAACCCTCTACAGGAACTGACGTCACTGATGACTGACCCTGAACTTCTGACCCAGAATTCCCCTCAGACGGCCGCCAAGTTCCAGTTCAACCTCTACGGCGGACTGCGCGACGATCCACGAACTGGATCGCTTCACGATCCTCACGGATTCTGTCCTTCGAGCTGGCATTCGGGAAACGACCGTCACTCCCCCGTCTTCCCGACCCTCTTTCCCCCCGACACACAACCGCATCCCCATCCTCACAATCCTCTTCCTCCTCCGTCCGGTTGCTACCCATACGATGCGGATCAGGAACTTGGATGCGGTGACATCGCTGCCTATAACCCCCGATTCGTTAGCAATCATCCCAATTACACCCCATTAAACCACCACCCTAACCACCCCTACCGCCGGCGACAATCGTGCGCCCTGGACTCTTCGGAAAGTTCCGGTCATTTCCGGAACTATTCGGCTCCCTATGCCGACCAACGCAACGCGAACTACGTCTGCTACAACCAAGAATCGAACCAGCTGCTCTGTTCGAACCGTCTGCATCACCAATGCCACCGCCAGCAGCCACAACAACTAATGATGAACCCGTCGTCGTCGTCGTCGTTGTATCATCATCATCCCTCTAGTCATCCCACCACCCAGATGTTCTTCAGCAACAACAACTACTTCATTACCTACAACATCGACTCGTCATCATCGGCCGACAACTACGACACTGGCGCCACCTGTCCGCCGCCGCCGCAGCAGTATTCCAAGCGAGACGCCGCACTGCACTCGCCAGACGGAGGCCCCACTAATACAGTTTGCGCCGTCCATTCGCCAGGCGGCGCCACCAACAACACATCGCACGGCGTCCATTCGCCAGGCGGCGCCACTAATAACACGTTTTGCGGGGTCCATTCGCCAGCTGGCGCCAGCGCTAACACGTTCCGTGGTGTGCTGCAGTTCGCCGGAGGTCACCAGAGGTCGTCGTCGTCAGCAGAAAATGGACAAGACGCGTATAGTAGGGAACCAGCGTTGGTCCAATACGCCGAGAAAAAGTCATCCGTTGCGATTGACTGGCCCCTCGTTCGAAGCATCGGATCCTCGTGTCAGTATTACCCAATGTAATGTAATGCCTCATTGGGTAGCTCTGCCTCTCCTTGCTTTCATCTTCTAGCTGCAATCCACTCAACGCAATTTGTACCTGCGTTACATACCACTAAATGTAAATGTACACGTTTCGACCATATTGCATCGACCCTGCTCATTTTTAATGTATTAAGCGAGTGAGATCTTTCACCAACGCTGCCCGTCTAAATGGGCGCAACACCATTTTGAGTATCTATGACCTGCTTTAGGTAGCCAACTGTGAGTTTAAAATGTAAATGTACACATTTTTCCATAGCCACCGTATGGCCTCTACTCTGCTCGCTTTTCACTGGTTTTATCGTGTGGAATTCTTCGTGATCGGTGCCCGTTTACGGAAAGTGCTTCCGAAATTATAGTTTAGAACGAACGCGTATTAAAGGTGTCTAAAAGGAGCTAAGCATCTCATGTAAAATAAATGTAAATGTACACGTAATTCTACAGCGACCGTATGGCCTCGACCGTGCTCATTTTCAGTGAATTTATCGGGTGAGATCCTTCTCAGTATACTGCTCCCATTTTGAATGGGCGCCACCCCATTTAAGGTCCCCGTGTACGGACCGTGCTAGCCCGAGATTCAAATCTCTGAAATAAGCCACGACGGGGACCCGAACCAGCATCCTCACGCCTTTTGACGTAGGCGTGTAGCTAACCAGGCCCAGATTACAGCGTGCCAGTCGTAAATCTTTATTTATGCCTCCACCGAATTTTTTACGACATGACTTTTGATGTCACGACTTTGATGACAGCTGCATGTCATCGAAAATGTTATGACTTCTTTAGTCTTCGGGACATTTTTTATCGTCTTAAAAAATTTCAGACGACCGTTTTGGTCATCAGCATATATGGCTTTGTCTGTCTGTCTGTCTGTCTGTCTGTCTGTCTGGCTGTCTGTCTGTGCATCCCGATAGAGGGAAGAAAAGGGAAGGAGCTTTATAAAAAGTATAAACGTCTCAATTAGCCAACAATGCGAAAGTCAAAGACGTATTAGCCACACAGCCGTATAGCCATAGAAAGCCCTATTAGACCTCGCCATCAGGCAGCCATGTTGTATAGTTTTACCAGAGGAAAGTAGAGTAATATAGACGCCAACGGCCACGGGCAGACGCAAGGTGTCGTTAAAAATTGGACGTTCCGAACAACAAATAAAAACGCTCTCCTTAAACACCTTTTAAACGTTCTCACCTGATGCTATATATCATTTATCACTTTCGATTGACCAATTGCTCCTCGACGTTGATTTACACTTTCGTTTAACCACTTTAAACTCCGCCATTGCCTTGTTTGGGGTAGTGCCAGTCCCAAGCCTGGATAAAGGAGGAGGGCGACGCAACAGCCTTTGATGCCATAAGCTGTCGTTAAACTTAAGAACTACAATTACTTCAATTACTCACGCTAGGAAGACATTGCGGGCAAGGGTGAGGTCTACGTCAACGGCCCTGGCAGCCACAGGATGTTTAGCAATGCAAAAAAATTGATTAAACCCCACGGCCTTCATTTGTGTGGCGCCAGTTTCAAGCCTGGATGGAGCAGTTGGACGACGTTAATCATCTTTGTTACGAATGAGCGTCGTTAAACATAAACTACTATTCTCTCGGTAGCAGAATTGGATAAGGTGAGGTGGATCTGGTAGACGCAAATGGCCTTGGCACCGTAAGATGTCGCTAGACGCTGAATACTACTAGTGTCATTAGCGCTTCATCGCTGGGTTACGGAACACATGTGGTGCATACTGTATATATATATATATATATATATATATATATATATATATATATATATGCATACACACATATGTATGTAGTGTATGCATAGATACATACATGCATGCACGTCTATATACATGCTTATACACATACATAAATACATACACACATACATACAAACATACATATAAACATACATACATATATGCATCTATACATACATACATACATACATACATACATATAAACATACATACATACATACATACATACATTCATACATACATATATTTATATATACACATACGTACATGCATACATACATGCATACATACATGCATACATACATGCATACATACATACATACACATATACATACATGCAACCTCTTATTATTTCTCTGCCTCTATTTCGCCAGCGTTTTGACCATTTCCACCTGATCATATTGTCCGGTCGGTCTCACCTCTGAGGAATTTCCCCGAACAAGCGCTATATAAACCCACACTTACTCTTTACGACACATATCCTACAATCCGCAGAAGATGTCTCCAACACGTCCACACTGTCCAACATAAACCCTGCTCCACTGTCAGTGATGGCTTTCAACAACAAACCTACTCCTGGACATTCATTCTACTTAGTCCTCACTTAGATGTAAATCGAGAGACATGGCGCCCGTCTTGACCCCGGATACAATCGCAGAGCTTCCGGTTGAATCCGCGCTTAAGTATCTTAATAAAAGTTGGCCGGGTTCGTCGGTAGAAAACGTTGTTTCACGATCCCGCGCAAACCGGCGCGAGTCAAGTGCGTTCAGGTCACGTGTCTTGCGAAGTAAACATGGCGCGGGTGGCGGTGGTTAAGGGGTGGCGGTGCGTGTGGGGGATGTGGGGAGACGTTTTGGGGATTTCCAGGTCATCCACCCGAGCAGAGGCAGATGTACCTGTGTCACAGATACATCAGAGAGAAGCAGGGAGGAGACAGAGGGAGAGACAGACAGAAAAAGAAGATTCACACATACACATACATACATGCATACATACATACATAAATACATACATACATACATTCATACATACATACATACATACATACATACATACATACATACATACATGCATGCATACATACATACATACTTACATAAATACATTCATACATACATACATACATACATACATACATACATACATACATGCATGCATACATACATACATACTTACATAAATACATACATAAATACATACATACATACACACTAACATACAGACATGAAAACATTGATTTCGGCCGAAACAAGCAGAAAGATTCTGGGCAAATTAGAGACAGACTGCCAGCCAGCCTTACACGCAAACAAAAAGCCAAATGGCACACAGACACACATAGAGAGCCGTACAGACAGATAAGCATACAAACACCCAGACAGCCAAACAGACAACCAGCCATACAAGCAGGAAGAAGGAGATACACAGACAAACAGCTATACAGACAGATAGTTAGACATACAGTTAGACATAGGCAGACAGACAGACAGACAGACATACAGACAGACAGACAAACAGACAGACAGACAAACCAAGCGTGGCACACGCACACACACTAAGCATGGTACAGAAGTCGTTATGTGCCTGTCTGTATGTTAGTGTGTATGTATGTATGTATGCATTTATGTATGTATGTATGTATGTATGTATGTATGTATGTATGTATGTATGTATGTATGTATGTATGTATGTATGCATGTATGTATGTGTAGCACGACTAACCCACGATTCGTGTTTATAAGTCTCCCTCCCGTAAAGCGCAGGCTGCTTATGCTGCGCCGTGGTCTGTACGCGCCTCATGCGGTCTCGACTGTACCGTAGGAGCCGAAACCCGAAGGAGCGAGCATCGACGCTCTCGGTGGCCACAGGCTTGCGAGTGCATGCTGGGATATCCCATATCCGCCTCGCCGGAAGCTGTACGATTCATCTGACCGGAAATGACGCTCTTACACCCTATTATCGCCAGGTGTCGCCTTTCGCCGCAGTTTCACATTAGTCGGGGATTCGAAACGGCGACTTTCGTGACTCGGGGAAGCGGCGCTGAAAATGCTACCACCGGTAGATCCGGCCTTCGAAGCGGAATGCACCGCTTCCGTTACGGAGGCAGCGTAGCTGAGTAAACAGACGTCGCTCTACTGCACTGCAAGTCTGTGCAATTGAAACGGTCTAGTTTTCGTCGCAGTCTGTGCTGTCGAAACTTCTCTTTCTCGGTTCGGTGTCGGCGCAAATTCCAGGGCAGCTGATCTCTGAGAGACGAACACAGCGTCGAGTGTTTGAGTTGTGAAGAGTCTGAAACACAAGCTTCTTCTGCTCCTTCAGCAAATAGAGGTTTGCTTCGAACTATTGTGTCTTTTCTTTCCGAACTATTACATTGTTTCTTTCCGAACTAATGTATCTTTTCTTTCTGAAATATTGTATCTTCATTCCGAACTATTATATCCTTTCTGTCCGAAATATTGTACTTCAGCTGAATAATCTTTGCAGCCAAGGACAACACATCAGATGCTAGTCGATGATGCAGACACAGAATAAATGAACAATTGCTTTAAACTACATTACAAAACATCTCGTAATGGTAGTCGTAATCTCTAGATTTATACAGCGCCCAACAAAAGTTAAGTTGCTGGTACCAGCTTATATACAGGCGCTCAGTCAAAACACAATCGATAGGCAGGAAGGGTTCGGTTCCAGGTCAAGATCCAAGAGGCAGGCAATCAGGCAGGCAGGCAGGCAGGCAGGCAGACAGACCGACAGGCAGGCAGGCAGACAGGCAGGCAGGCAGACAGGCAGGCAGGCAGGCTATGGTGGATGGTGTTTGGAACCGAACCGGAAAGTGAGATAAGGGGAAGAGGACATTTACGAACTGGGTAGATAGCCGAGAGTTAGTTTTTGCATCTCCGAATAATTTCAACCTTATTAACATTGTAAACGGCTCTGCATAAATTTTTAGAGTTAATTTGCATGATACTTTCAAGTTTCTGTGTAAACAATTGACAGCGCTACGTAAAAATTTGTCACGTTGGTAATATTTCACGTAATGTACTTACAGGATTCAAATGATTTTGGTAAAATTACTAGAATTACATTTAATTTGATTATCCACTGTAGGCTGTTTCTCAATCTAAGTGAACTGACCTTCTGGGTATTGACCTGATCAAGGCTTGGTTTTGGTGCGCCATCGGTTGAAGCTTACAAGTGCATTAGCCATCGGCGCTATATAAACGGCAAATTGATAATAATAGTGATTGCAAAACTTTAAATCGAAGAAAATAAGTGTCTTTTCTAAGTTATTTCTCAGTTTCAGACTTTAGTTAATCGCTGTCTCTAACTTCTGTTATTGTCATGAACTCTTTGACATAAAGAGTTCCGAAGGTCGTGACCTCTGAACCCAACTGAAGGTCGTGACCTCTAAATCCAACCGAAGTTCGTGACCTCTGAAGTCGACCGAAGATGCCACCCAAGAAACGTAGCAAGAACTCGTCGAAGCCTTGTCGCCATGGCAACTCGGAACGCATCCCCCTTACTTGCAGTAGCAGCAGTAGCATTACGACGCGGACGTTGCTTAGCGACGGTAGCCTTGACGACGATGACGTCGACGCATCACCCCTCCGCCGTCTTCTACAGCGACAATCGGAAGCCTTTCTGCGGGAAAGCTACAGGTTAGTATTATTGCTATAATAATAATTATTATTATTGTTGTTGTTTTTATTATTATTGTTATTATTATTATTATTATTATTATTATTATTATTATTATTATTATTATTATTATTATTATTATTATTGTTATTGTTATTATAATCATTATTTTTATATTATTATTTTGCATTTAATACGCGCGTATGGTCAGTAAATCTGAATCTGAGTCATGAAGCGATTGTGAGTGAAGGACTTGCTTAAGGTCCCTACACAGTAACCGTCTAAGAGGAGAAGGCTCGAACCCATACTCTCCGCATTACAAGCCGAGCACTCTATCCAATCGGCTACCGTGCCCCACTTGTACATATGCATGTATGTATGTATGGATGAATGGATGTAAATACAGTATTTGTGGAGAGAGAGAGAGAGAGACAGAGAGAGAGACAGAGAAACAGAGAGACAGAGAGAGAGAAACAGAGAGAGAGAGAGACAGAGAGAGGGACATACAGACAACAGATAGACAGAGAGTTGGAATCATCCATTTACCGACAGAAATAGTCATTTGAGATTTGAGAGATACATAAATACATACATACATACAGACATACATACAGACAGACACAGAAACAGACTTATACAAAACAGAGAGAGATACAGACACATACATATATGGACACAGACAGATGCGTGCACAGACAAAGATACAGGGCAGATGCAGAGGCAGAAACTGAGACAGAAACGCAGAGACAGACATAGACAGACAGACCAAGACAGACACACATACAGACAGACCAAGACAGACCAGAGTCATCCGTTTCACGTGATTTATGACGACGTTACGATAAAAAGATTGATGAAGAGCCAAATACGAAGTTTTAGTTCACCGGGTCATTCAGTTCATTATTCTTTTAACATATATATATATATACACATATATACATATATATATACATATATATACATGTATATACATATACATACGTAGAAATATATCTCAGATGATTATATGCTTGTAATGCGGTGATGTTTAACGACGCCTTCGTATCTACATCATTATACAATACATATTGGTCGATCTAAAGTTATTGAGTGCATTTGAATATTAAATCCATTAAACAATTTATATGGCACCATCGGTGCAACTCGGATAAGGATCTAATCATGTATATAAAACTTATTGAAATCCTATGCATATATATATATACTCGTATACCTATATATATATACATGAATGTTGGATATATAGATACACTGGTGGATATATATATATATACTGAGTATATTTGCACGAAGTACATCAGGTCTTGTATGTATATATTTATACATATATATATTTGTATAACTGAATGAGCTCAAGGAGTAGGGTGATGTTGGTGCGTGTATTCGTGATTGTACGGTGGCCCAAAAGGGACATATGGTGCTTTTGTGTCTTCAGCTTGACCCGAAGCCAGAAGATTCATAAGAAAAAGCCCATATTGTTCCTCGTGGACTGGCGGGTGCTTATGAAGTGCAATGCTTAGTCTGCAGAACAACTAGACAATTAATGTTGTTACTTGCATAGTGTTGTTGTTGTCGTTGTTGATGATGATGATGATGATGTTGTTGTTGTTGATGATGATGAAGAATATGACGAAGATGATGTAGTAGTAGTAGCAGTAGTAGCAGCAGCAGCGGCAGCAGCAGTAGTAGTAGTAGTAGTAGTAGTAATAGTAGTGGTAGTAGTAGTAGTAGTTGTTGTTGTTGTTGTATGGTGTAGAGAGTTGTTGCTTTGCCAATATTTTCTTTACTCACACCGATCGCAAAACAGCGTCGATGCGTTTAGAAGACTATTTAAACTATTCTACAATCCAACGATTACGTTTTCGAGCCTGCTGAGCAGACTGTACCCTGGGGAATTTTTTAATCTCTGTCACCAAACAGCAGAATTTGCTAGAGGCGTAAGCTGGAAAGTAAACGGCGAGTCAATATTCGATGCCCCTCTGGCACCTTCTCCAAGACCTTGGGATTCGTCCATTGCCAACTCAAGGACCAAAAGAGTAGGAAATGTATAAAAATAATGAAATCATACATATATATACACACATACATATGTATATATATACAAGTATGCACGTATATATATATATGATTTCATTATTATATATATATGTATATATATACGTTCAATTATGAAACGCGGATGATTTACTTTCGAACAGATATCCAAGGCTCAAGTTTGCATTCACTTTGTTGAGAAACGTATATGTCCAAACGAACGACATTTGATTATTACATATATTAATGACATTCGATTATTGCATATATACGTTTCTCGTATAAATAAGTATATATATACACATATGTGTATATATATATATATATAGAATGCTTATTTATTGTAAAAAAGTATCATACGTGAGATCATGCTGGAACTGAGCAAAAGGAGCTCTACTAAGATAATATCGATGGAACTAATGCCTTGCCGTATATCACGTGTGCGCGATCATACATGCACTGCCCCTGTATCCAGTATCTAGATATACACAGAGAGGATGGCCATTGAGGAAATTAATTAATGAGTTTTATGCTAATAAATTCCAGCGCCAGGGAAGAGGAGAATGAGGAAGAGGAGGAGGCTGAGAAGAAAGATGCTTCCTCGCTTATTATCTCTGCTTGGAGTCTTCATTGAGATTGGTATCGTCTGCTAGAGATGGAAGATTCCCTGATGTAATGGCAGCTCCTTCCCAATGTTCGCCCTCCTCTTCCTTCCTTCCCTGTGTCCCATCCATTTCCGCCTTTCTGGCAGGCATTGCATTGTCTTTTGTGATTATAAGTGTTCTTCTCCTGATGGGGTGAGATTGGGGAAGGGGAAGGGAGCGATGGAGCGTGGAGAGGCAGTGGAAAAGGAGTATTCGTGGGGAACCAGCGGATGGATGGATGGATAGACGACGCAATTGATGAATTAAAGCGCAACGGACGGGTGGGTGGGTGAATGAATGGATGGATGGGTGAATGGATGGGTGCTGGTGGGGTGGACAGATGTGTGAATCATTGGTGGATGGATGGGTGAATGGGTGAGTGAATGAATTGGGGATGAATGGATGGATGGGTGCTGATGGGTGGACGGATTGGATGGATGGGAGGAGGGATGGATGTGTGAATCAATGGTGGATGGATGGATGGATTGATGTGATGGATGGGTGGTTGGATGGGTGTGAATGGCGGATGGATGAATGGTTGAGTGGATGGATGCGGGGGTGGATGGATTGATGGGATGGATGTATGGGATGGATGGGTGGGTGGGTAGATGGATGGGTGGGTGGATGAATGGATGGTTGGATTGGCGGATAGATGGATGGTTGAGTGGATGGTTGAATGGATTGATGGATGGACGGGATGGATGGATTGATGGAAGGAGAAGCCAGACACGCCTTCTCAAGGCCACAGATGATGTTGCACGATAGGCAAGCAGCCACACAGACAGACAGACAGGAACAGTCAGACAGACAGGCAGAAAGGGAGGGTGTCAGAGAGGGAGGGAGGTACAAATGGAGCGAGTGAGTAAGGAAGAGGTGGAGTCATAGATGTTAAGGATGTCAATAACATTGTTCTGGGGAAAAGGAAACTGATGTTTTATCTGATACAAGAAGCAAAATCCATGCGGCTTAAATGAATTAATGTACGGTTATCCTTTACACTGAATCTGTCCTTCCTTCTGTCCTTCTATTCGTTCTTCTATTCGTCCGTCTGTCCATCTGTACGTCTGTCTGTCCGTCCGTCCTACTGTCTGTCCGTCCGTCCTTCTGTCTGTCCGTCCGTCCTTCTGTCTGTCCGTCCGTCCTTCTGTCTGTCCGTCTGTCTGTCCGTCTTTCTGTCCGTCTGTCGGTCCGTCTGTTCATCGTTATCTCGCATTCCATCGAACAGCATTCTACCTGTTTTATGTCTATGGTGGATGTTCGCTTCTTAAGAAGGGACCGAAAGAGAAAAAAGAAAGAGAAAAAGATATAGAAGATAGAACTGAGAAAGACGGGGAAAGAAAAGTGAGAGGTGAAAGAGAGACGTTAAGAAGAGAGAGGAGGCTGGAGAAAAAGAGAAACAGAGGGACGGACAGAGACAGACAGAAAGAGAGAGAAAGAGAGTAAAAATTTAGATAGAAAGAAGATAGATAGATAGACAGACAGACAGACGGATGGATGCATGGATGGATGCATGGATGCATTGATGCATGAATGCATGGATTGATAGATTGACAGGCAGAGAGAGACAGACAGACAGACGGGCAGAGAGAGACATACCTAGAGACAGAGAGAGACGGAGAGAGACAGAGACACAGAGAGACAGAGACAGACAGAGAGAGAGAAAGAGAGAAAGAGCGGTAATAGAAGAAGAGAAAGCTAGTCAGAAGGACAGCGAAGAAATAATTCGAGATCGACAGAATTGATAATAGAGAAAGTAGAGAAGACCAGAGAGAGAGAGAGAGACAGAGAGACAGAGAGACAGAGAGACAAAGAGACAACGAGACAAAGACGCAAAGATACAGAGACAAAGAGACAGAGAGACAAAGAGGCAAGGCGACAAAGAGGCAAAAATACAGAGACAAAGAAACAGAGAGACAAAGGACAAAGAGACAATGAAACAGAGAGACAGAGAGACAAAGAGCCAGAGAGACAAAAAGGCAAAGAGACAAAGATGCAGAGGGATAAAGAGACAAACAGACAGAAACAGAGAGACAAAGAAACAGAGATACAAACAGACAGAAACATAGAGACAAAGAGCCAAAGATACAGAGACAGAGATACAGAGAGACAAAGAAACAGAGATACAAACAGACAGAAACAGAGAGACAAAGAGCCAAAGATACAGAGACAGAGATACAGAGAGTCAAAGAAACAGAGATACAAACAGACAGAAACAGAGAGACAAAGAGCCAAAGATACAGAGACAGAGATACAGAGAGTCAAAGAAACAGAGATACAAACAGACAGAAACAGAGAGACAGAGAGACAAAGATACAGAGACAGAGATACAGAGAGACAAAGAAGCAGAGATACAGAGAGACAAGGGAGTGGTCGAGCCAGAAGGAGATGGTAGAGAATTAGGAGAACGAGATGGAAGTAAGTACTTAAAGGAGCTTTTAATAAAACATCACAGCGTCGACTGAATTAGTTTCATGGAACTCGGCTCTTAACAGGACGGACCTCCGACGAAACAACGTCACAAATAGTTCAGTTTATGTAGCGCTAGACTTGCGCAGCGAGTGCACAGGAACTAAATCGGTCTTTACCCGGAGTTCTCTGCGCTGACCTCGAATTAGATCGATGCGAATGGGCATTGAAGCGTCATCGGATGCTAATAATAATAATAATAATAATAATAATAATAATAATAATAATAATAATAATAATAATATAATAATAATAATAATAATAATAATAATAATAATAATAATAATAATAAAAAAACTAAAAAAAAAAAAAAAAAAAAAAAAATAATAATAATAATAATAATAATAACAATAATAATAATAATAATAATAATAATAATAATAGATTTGTTTCATAATTGAAGATAATAAACATAATAATAATAATAATGATTAAATAATAATAATAATAATAATAATAATAATGATAATAATAATAATAATAATAATAATAATAATAATAATGATAATAATGATAATAATAATGATAATAATAATAATAATAATATAATAATAATAATAGTAGTAGTAGTAGTAGTAGTAGTAGTAGTAGTAGTTGTTGTTGTTGTTGTTGTTGTTGAACGTTCTGCCGGTGTTTATTCGATGAACCGCGATGACATCCGGTGCAGATCGGGGGGACGTCCAGCACATTATGATCATTGTTATTATTTTTTTTTATTATTATTATTATTAATATTTGTTTATTTATTTAGTAAAATTTCTGCTCGAGGTGTCGAGGCTTTTTTACTATTTTCTATTGATTATAACCACTTAACACTGTTTTTGATTGCCTAGGGTGAATATATTGAGTCCATTACAGCTCTTAAAAGGTGTCTAAGCAGAACTTTATGCATAAATATAAAAGACATGTAAATAATCCAAAAATAATTTCATTATTATTATTATTATTTTTATTATTATTATGATCATCATCATCATCATCATCATCATCATCATCGTGAAAAGACAATGTCAGGATCATTGCTTATGTGTGTTTAACAGTTTAACATGGTAAGTTTCCGAAAATATTATTATAAAGCTTACGAGTGCACTTGCTTAGTAAACAGAATCCGTCAGACATAACATCAACATTATCAGCATAAACTCACATCCACCTCGGAAAGACTGTCCAAGTTTTCTTTCTAAGATTTTGCATTTCTCTTTTCATTGTCTGCCTTTTGGGAAAAATACATATTTTATGTTCATGAAGTATTTTTACACAGTGGAAACCTATTTAAGGAGACATTGAATGACGCAGAAATGTTCGAATGGACTTGTGCTCCATTCAACCCAAACATTCCGGGGACATGCCCCCTTGTCCCGTAGGACTGATTACAACATCAAGCGAATACCATCGAGTGTTTAAAGACATATTGTGGCTGCCAGGGCCGTTCGCGTCGACCTTGCGTCATTTTTACCTCACACGTTAGGAGTAGTAGTAGTTCCTCAGTTTAACGACAGCTTATGGCATCATAGGTCGTTGCCGTCGCCCTCCTCCTTTATCCAGGCTTGGGACTGGCACTATCCCCAAACAAGGCAGTGGCGGAGTTACACCTTAGGAGTAAGCGGAAAAAACTTAATATAGCGCAGGAAAAAATGAATTAAAGGTGTCTAAATATTAATATTAATAGTAGTATCCAGAGTTTAACGACATCTTATGGCTGCCAGGGCCGTTAACGTCGATATTACCTCCCCCAATCTGAGTACGTTGCCAGTTCTTTGACAGTCGGACGACTTGGGCCGTTAATCGGTGAAATTTCTGCCGTTGGACAACTTGTTCTCATCGGAGCGGGGATCTGACGAGAAATATATTCAAGCGACTAATGTAGGCGACTGTTTTGCGTTGCATTCCCTAGGTGGCGTTAACAGTACGCGGCGAGATTCTTCCATATTGCTCACGCGTCTTCAAATCTTCTCCAATGCAAAATATTGTCCAGCAGGTCCCAGCTTCACTCGATGTATAAGAGTGGTTGTAGTTCTGGTAATGGACGCGGAGTTTGTGCCACTTCCAAATGGTATAAATTGCTTCGATCTGCAGAAGATTCCTGAAGTATTCCACAGTGACCTTAATAACTAAAAAATACAGAAAGCTGTCGGTGATTTTATACATTTTGAATTCGAATTTCGACAAATAATGGCGCAACACCAATGCTTATTAATGTGACTATGTCCATGTCTTCGGCTATCTTTGTCTCTGTCTGTGTGCCTGTCTGTCTGCCTGACTGCCTGTCTGTCTGTGTGCCTGTCTGCCTGCCTGTCTGTCTGCCTGCCTGTCTGTCTGCCTGTCTGTCTGTCTGCCTGCCTGCCTGCCTGCATGTCTGTCTGCCTGCCTGTCTGTCTGCCTGCCTGTCTGTCTGTCTGTCTGTCTGTCTGTCTGTCTCAATCTCTGCGTTTCTGTCCTCTATCATTTGTTATGTCAACCTTTGTTTTAACTGCATTCCATGCATCGATAGCGTCGTCTTCTTTGTCAGTCCTTTTGCCTGTCTGTGTCTGTGCGTCTGTCAGTGTCCCTGTCTGTCTGTATGCCTCTTTTTCTCTTTTCCTGTTTTTGAGCCGGCGAAAGATCTTATCTGCTTTTGGACGAGTTGGCTCTCGGCCGTAGAAGTAGACGATCACTGGTCGCGTTATGAGCCCCTTCTTCTTCTTCTCCTCTTCCTCCTCCTCCTTCTCTTTATCCTCCTTCTACTCCTCTTTCTCCTCCTCCTTCTCTTTTTCCTCCTTCTACTCCTCTTTCTCCTCCTCCTTCTCTTTATCCTCCTTCTACTCCTCTTTCTCCTCCTCCTTCTCTTTTTCCTCCTTCTACTCCTTCTACTCCTCTTCCTCCTCCTACTTCTCTTTATCCTCCTTCTACTCCTCTTCCTTCTCCTCCTCTTTATCCTCCTTTTCCTTCTCTTCCTTCTTCTTCTTCTCCTTTTCCTTCTCCTTTTCATCTCTACCTTCTTCTCATCCTCTTCCTCCTCTTCCTTCTCCTCTTCCAAGGGCAACAGGGTTATAAGAGACGGATCACCCTTTGTGATGTTCGTCCTTGGGTCCTGCACCCTACACCCTCGCAAGGTCGGGGTCGAAATTACGATCGTCGTTCGATTTGTTTAGGGGCTTCTTTCACCCAATAATCTCTCACTAATTGAACATCCTGCGGCTGTCCTCCCGTTCCCATTGCAACCGGATTTCAGCCCCCAATCCGTGATTGTCGGAGTCCGAATCCCACCTCGCTTCTTCCCCCCGGGGACTGTGTCCTCAATCCCGATCAAACCAAGAACCAACAGTCGCCTCGCCCGTGTTTTCTAAACGCCAGGTTGCGCGATCACGTGACAAGATGGATGCCGGAAAGATCCGCAAAGTCGGCCGCAGCATGCAGTGGCGCGAGCGTTACGTCACGTTTCTAAGACAACGGATGAACTAGGTCTCGTAATCGCTGAAATTATTGCGGATTTAGCGGCCTCTGTGCATAGTCAACTATACATAGTCCCTGCAAACACGCGGTAATTTGTTGAGAAATCTTTGGCCCAAAGCGCAATCAGCGAACGTATGTGTGACGTAGAGGTTTGTTTGGCAATATGGCGTTTTACCGCCGAGTTAATTCGATTCATCTACGCGATGTAAGTGATGAATCATCGGACGTTGGTACTGCATAACACGAATTTTTCTAAATCGTGGGATATTTGTAGAGCTGTCTGTGGCGTGACGTCAGCTGGCACAGTCGAAGGCGTCTTTGTAGCCCTCTAGCGTTTGCTGGCTTGACAAACAATGGCATAGCGTAGCAGGCATTGACTGTACAGTGGGGGACCTCTAGCGGGCGGTGACTAACGAAGAGTGCCACTGATAAGCAACGGTGGAACGTCGAGAGTTGCGCTGCGGAGATTTGAAGTTGTACAGCGGAGAATATGAGTTATGTTGCGGAGAATTACAGTTTTATGGCAGGGTTTTCGAGCTGTATTGGAGAGAGTAAAAGTTGTACTGTGCAGAAGTAGAATGTGATTAGATTTAATGAGGAAACATTTTTGCAGAAAATTAGAGCTGTGTTTTATAAGAATTAAAGTTTAATTGCAGAGAAATATAATCGCATTGGGGAAGAATTATCATCTTCTTGCGGAGTATTAGCAAAATATTGCGGAGAATAAAAGCTGCTTGCAGAGAAAAAGCATATTACTGAGAATTAGACTCTCATTCCAAATAATAGGAGTTCATTTACGTCTTCGTCGTGTGTTTACACCAGGAAGAAATGTAAGATATCTTCAGTCGTCGGTATGAGATTACAGACAGCTTTGTTTCTGGTGCGCCTTTAGTTTTAGCCGCCAATCACAAAGTCGATTTCATATCAGTCTCTGCAACCATGATTAAGACGCTTTAGAAGCCAGTGAAGTTAAGTGGACGGCAGATTCGATCGGTCACAAAAAATTTCCAAATAATAAGCGGTATTGACTTCAATTTTAAAGTCGAGAATTCGAAATCGAGTTAGTTGTGTGGCCGTTATCAAAAGGCGGAGATGTCACGATTAAAATCAAGTTCAGTTAAGCCATTCGAGGCTGGAAGTAACTTGGAACAAGGTCACAAACGGATATCACGTGGGATTATGCGGCACAAGTTTTCTATTCGGTAGCGCTCGGGGTCTGTAATCCAACGATTGCAGGTTCGCACCTTCTGAGCAGATTCAGATTTATTGACCTTAAGTGCCAATAATTGCAATATATAAATAAATATAAAGATAAATAAATACTCTTTAACCTGAGGCGTATATCACATTTCACGAAAAAAATGTCCGGACTAAATGAAAAATCATCTGGCTGCATCTCGTCTTCTTCAGATAAATAAATAAATAAATAAATAAATAAATTAGAAGAGGATAGAAGAGTTGATGTTAGGAGGCAGGCATCTGAAATTCGACCTTAGCCGCCATTTTGGATTTCAACCTCGGACGACGTTGGAGTTATTAGAAAGAGATCAACGATTGTCGATTACACACCGTGTTCCCCAGTCGCCCCAGTCTCCCCTATGATGTTGTTTGGATCGAACGACGCGAAGGAAGACGGTCTATCCCTACTCGGATTCAGCTCATCAACACGCAACTGCTAGTAAGTGAATGTTTCACGAGAATTTTCTATAGTGACCAGGTGATATTTAGGTCGATATCGAGGGCCCTGGCAGCCACAAGATGTCGCGAAACACTTTACATTACTACTAATCGCCAACTGAAACAGAAACCTAAATTAATGTAAGGTTAGATGTTGGTCAAGGGCTGTAGCAGCCACAAGGTAGAGTTAAACATTGCACACCTTTAAAACGCTCACTACCAATGCTATATCTAAGCGAGCTGCGTTTAACGTTATTAATATACTGATTTACGCGGCGATTTCCTTTAGTCTGGTGATGCCAGTCCCAAGCCTCGGTAAAGGAGGAGGACGGTGCTATATCATCCTCGTTATGACACAGCGTCGTTAAACATTAACTGCATACATGCAACATGCTGCCATTAAAGTGGAAACTGTACACGATTTTTTCCAATCGACGTCAACAGCCTTTGGTGTCATAAGATGTCGTTAAACATTGGAAACTGCTACTAAACTCTTGCTAGCTCCACCATCGCTGAGTTCGGGTGGTGCCAGTCCCAAGATAAGGGAGGGGGCGACGTTACTCATCTTTGTGATGACACTGCGTCGTTAAACAGAAACTACCCACAATCGTAAGATTCAGACACCCTGAGTTTAAGGTACGGTCGACTTTAACGGCCTTTCGTGTCATAAGACCTCGTTAAACATTGGAAAATCGTGCGTAGCTGAAATTGGTTCAGTTTTTAAGACAATGTTTTTGGCGTTTGGTGTCGCTAGGTTATCATAGCGCTGTGTGTCATATTAATTACGTGTAACATATTAATAATGTCAGTGCGTCATAATATTCGAATTTTGGCTGATCAAAAAGTTTTGGCAAAAATAAGGGGAACCGTTGTCACCAGATATTTGGATAGGTGCATGGCTCCTCTGCCTCACTATCCCGACGCTTTTAAGCTAGGTGTATGTACCAGTCTCTCTCAAGTCTCACTCCCTGATTCTTATTCACACTCTGCAACCCAATCTCTGCAATTCCTGTTGACTCTGAAAGATCAAAGTTCGAGTAAAACAGTAACAAACAGTTGACTGCTTCATCTGGTGCTTTTAGTCAAACCAGTCAACTCCGCCAGTGCCTTGTTTGGGGTAGTGCTAGTCCCAAGTCTGCATAAAGAAGGAGGGCGACGCTAATCATCTTCGTTATGACATACCGTTACCGTTACGATCTGTTTCATTTTCTTGCTTTTTGTGTATGTATGTTTGTATGTTTATGCCCCGTCTTCGTATCTGTCTGTCTCCTTCTGTCTACGTGTGCCTGTCACTGTGTGTATTACCTGACTTAAATATCTCTGTCGTTCTCTCTTTCCCTCTCCATTCTCTTTTGTCCGTCTCTCTGTATTTGTAGCTCGGTCTTCTGTCTCCGTCTCTTGCTTATCATCTTGGTATGTCTCTGCCTGTGTATTTATATATCTCTCTATCTCCCTCTGTGTGTCTATGTGTCTGTGTCTGTGTGTCTGTGTGTCTGTCTGTCTATCTGTCTCTCTGTCTGCCTCTATGTCGCTGTGTCTTTCTCGTCAACCACGGCGCTTGTGTTTACACGGAGATTCGTCAGATGGCGACACGAAAACCGAGTGGATTATTGTTATTGCCAAGAGGCGCGATTAAGTGTGACGCTTCGCCCAGCGATGAACGATTGCTTTCTAATCGTCGCTGATGGAGATTCAGTCTCAGATGCCATACGACGGTGAAATTGTTCCACTTGGAATAACGCCTGTCGTTGTTTTTCTTGATGAAAATGATTACGACAACGACGATGAGATAATGATGATGATGACGACGACGATGATTATTCCTATCATTAATAATAATAATAATAATAATAATAATAATAATAATAATAATAATAATAATAATAATAATAATAAAGAAATCAGCCACTGTAAACAGCCGCCCTCGTATGCACTCCACACATGTGTCAGCCAATCAGGAAGCGAACCATAGGCCAGCTACACCCCTTCCCTTAACCGGTACGCGTTCCCTCCTTAGCGTACACCTGGGCTAGCATTAATTAATCAATACCTGCCTAGCGAGCAGTTGTACACACACATAGTGTGGTATGCCTCTGGGTATGCAAATACGAACCAACCAAGCATGACTGAACAATTGCGCTGATACTTTACTTGTCGGATTTCAAAGGCGCTTCTTCATCATACGAACTCACCAACGCTTCACCTCTTGCAATTTCCGCGCAGATATTTCACTCAAAACGGAAAACAGTCCTTTTCTACAAATCCTATCCTGATTCTTCGTCTTCCCACTATCTCACTTTCCGGTTCAATTCCAAACACCATCCACCATAGCCGTCTGGCTGTCTCCCTGTCTGATTCTTGGATCTTGGCCTGTAACCGAACCCTTCATGCGTATCGATTGTGTTTTGACTGAGCGCATGTGAATTAGCTTTTTCCCGCCACTTAGCTTTCGTTGAGCGCTGTAGAAATCTCGAGCTTACGATTACGATTAAGTTATCTGACTATGATTTCACTTGAATGAAACTTCATTGATTCCAAAAAGAACAAAGAAAAGAACAAATACATTGACTTGAAGCGACCATCAACTGATGTCTTGTGCTTTGCTATTACGGCACTATAGAAGTCGGTTAGATTCGATTAGATTGCAAGGCTTTGGGGAGAATTCTGGGCTGATTCCAATTCCCAATACCCCGCCGGAACACATCGTACTTATCTGGGTAAGAACATGTGTTGAAATGTGCTCACAGCAAACCCTACAGCGAATCTCCGATGTACTTAGTATCACGTGTTCGCCTCAAAGGTATCCTTTCCCTCGTGAAAGAAATCTTTTGTCACGCCCAATTGGAAAATTGTTGCACCGCTTCCCGGTGTCGCATCGACGGAAAATTGTTTACCATTCATCGCCAGGAGAGTATATGTGACGAAGGCTTCGTAAGCAAAGTGAACATAACGGCGCTAAATCAATCGATCCGACGTATAGAATTCTATGGCTGGGTGTCTCTGCTGAATGGAACTTGATGATTTGCTCTAGAAACACAGATCCGATGCGCGGGTTTACTCAGACTGATCTATAACGTGTTCACATAGCCGCGCGACCCGCTTGTGATATCATTCCAACGAGCGAATAGCTCTTTTATGAGGAGGGTAATGCTGAAGAGATACAGTCACTGGAACGCATCGTACTGGCAGAGCGACCCGCTGTTCTAGAACTAAGCCTGATTACAACGGACGTGGTCACTTACTTACTTATTTAAAGTACTTATTACACGCGCGAAATCAATTATTAAATCGAAATCTAAGGCGCAGATGAATGTTCGCAAGGGGCAAGTGTGCGTGATGGAACTGCCAGGGTAAAGCAGTAGGTCTTGACAAGGGATTTAAAAGCTGATAGGGATTTGGTCAGCCAGGCCTTTTGTGGTAGACGATTCCAAATACGAGGGGCATAGCAACTGAAAGAATGCGCTCCCGCAGTAATTGTACTGAAGCTAGGTTCCAGCAACAACCCACTATCAGAAGAACGCAGCAGTCTAGGAGTTCGCAGTGTCTTACAGTGCCAGATCCAAAGGTTTATGAGTTCACAGTATTCAAGTGCCCGATCCAAAGGTTTATGAGTTCGCGGTGTTTCACAGTGCCAGATCCAAAGGTTTATGAGTTCGCAGTCTGACAGTGCCCTGTCCAAAGGTTTATGAGTTCGCAGTATTTCAGTGCCCGAGGTTATAAGTTCGCAGTCTGACAGTGCCCTGTCCAAAGGTTTATAAGTTCGCAGTCTGACAGTGCCCTGTCCAAAGGTTTATAAGTTCGCAGTCTGACAGTGCCCTGTCCAAAGGTTTATGAATTCGCAGTCTGACAGTGCCCTGTCCAAAGGTTTATGAATTCGCAGTCTGACAGTGCCCTGTCCAAAGGTTTATGAATTCGCAGTATTTCAGTGCCCGAGGTTATAAGTTCGCAGTCTGACAGTGCCCTGTCCAAAGGTTTATGAGTTCGCAGTCTGACAGTGCCCTGTCCAAAGGTTTATGAATTCGCAGTCTGACAGTGCCCTGTCCAAAGGTTTATGAATTCGCAGTATTTCAGTGCCCGAGGTTATAAGTTCGCAGTCTGACAGTGCCCTGTCCAAAGGTTTATGAGTTCGCAGTCTGACAGTGCCCTGTCCAAAGGTTTATGAGTTCGCAGTGCCTCGATCCAAAGGCTTATGAGTTAGCAGTGTCTCATGGTGTAAGATCCAAAGGTTTACGCGCATAACGGAGGTTTGGGATGTAGCCTCGAGTGAGTTTTACGGGCAGTGTCTGGGTCAGAAGGTCAGAAGTTAAGTGGAAAGCAATATGCAAAGCAAATGAACAGACTTTAAAGTATTTCTGTGAATATCGACTTTGGAACAGAACTGTTAAGCCAAAACGCACCTAACGCATTGCATCACGTGTATGAAGTGTTAGCGACTTCATTTTCCTAGCCTCGGCATATTAGAGCGAGTAGAAACATCGTATCTGACGTCGACACACTAGTTTAAAAGAAGAGTCACACTAGTCGTAATCAAGTCCCCATTTACAACCCTTCGCATCAAATCACATCACATCGCATCATTTCTTCTTCTTCTTCTTCATTCTCCTCCGTCAGGCCAACGCCAACATTCTTCAGGTTACATTACCACTACATCGCATAATAAACAAATATAACTGACAGCTTCTATAGCGCCAGTGTATAATGCGCAAGGCATCAACCGATGGCGCACCAGAGCAGAGCCGTAGTCAGAAGAATGTCACAAAGACATTCCAAACAGACAGAGGTTTGCAGACAATACCACGTCGTTGTCTGCTATGACATTTTATCACATTATATAAAGCAACTTGGAACTGTTCACTGGCTTCTTTGTTTACCGGGCATCGCTGCGGATGCTGGAGTGATAGCCAACGAGTGCGCCTGCCCTCTCCATCAGAGCATCGACATCGCTGGCTTCAGCAGCAGCAGCTGCAGCAGCCGCCGAGCTACCCATCCGCACGTGCACCCATCTCAAGAGCACGAGTCGAGCCCGGCGCCAACTATTGTTCAGTGAGCGTTCTCGCAGACAAAGGCATCAACAGCAGGCTCCGTATCCCTCGAAAACGCGAACCCAAGACGACGAGGGGCAATCGGACTGGGTTCCGGGGACGCAGGGTTCACGTGATGTGTGGCCGGCGGCGTCGGATATCCGCCGCAAACTGCTTCCGGTTTCGACTCTGATTTCGCCGGGAACTCAGGAGGTTGAGTGTTTCTGCCGCTAGAGGGACGGACGTCGCTGCGATGAGAAGGGTGGTTGACGGTTGTTGTGCTTCCGGTAGAGTGGCACCAAACCTACAGTCCCCGTCCGACGACTTCCGGTAAGCGCTGGCTTTGATTTCCGGTATCACTTTCACACGCCGTCTCCCTGCTCTGGACGCTTTTCGGATAAGGTCACCCGAAGTAGACCGTTTTTCTGCTTTCCGCAAATGGATTCCTATCGGTTTGGAAGTTATGTTGAGGGGTACTGTGTTTGGCACGAGGAAAGGTCAGATGTGAAGACAGGATTGCAAATAGAAGGATGGGATGGCAGATGGCAGACAGATAGAAGGATAGGATGGCAGAAAGGAAGATGGGATAGCAGACAGAAGGATAGGATGGCAGGTAGGAGGATGGGATGGCAGATAAAAGGATAGGATGGCAGATAGGAAGATGGGATAGCAGACAGAAAAAGGATACGATGGTACTCTCGGGAGACAGAGTGATCGAATGAGATAGGAAGATAGTATGACATATAGAATAATACGATGGCAGATATAATTATTTCAGCATTTAATAAACGCCACTATCTAATGACTAAGCTTCAATCAAATCGATGGCGCTGAGCAATTATGATTGAAGGACTTGCTAAATGGCATATTGCACAGTTAACGTCTCAGAGGATGGTTTCGAACCCGTAATCTCCGCGTTATAAGCGAACCGTTCTAACCAATCGGCTAGCGTGCATCACAGATAGGATGAAGGATAACAGGATATGGTGACAGAGATGAGGATAGATTGAAGGATAACAGGATAGGGTGACAGAGATGAGGATAGAATGGCGGACTAACCAGGATAGAATTGGAGATTGGAGAACGAGATGGCTAACAGTAGGAAGTGTTTGCCCGAGTTGTTAGGGCGGATTTGGTAGACAGCGCCATGCTATAAACATTATATGACCCATTAACTCTGCCTGATTACCATAATGTCTGGAAGGATGACAACTAACAACACTAATTTCTGCCTTCATGCGGCATTACCTTTTCGACCTTATAGCCAAGTGGCAGCGGCGAGGTCTGCTACAACTGCGGTGAGGGTTCAAATCCTAAATGTAAACTGCAAACGTACACGCTTTTCTATAGCGACCGTATGGCCTCGACCCTGCTCATTTTTCAGTGAATTAATTGGGTGAGATCCTTCACCACCGCTACCCGTTTGAAATGGTCACGCCATTTAAGGTCTCATGTACGTACCGTCCTAGCCCGAGATTCAAATCTCTGAAATAAGCCACGACCGGGATGCGAACCGGCATCCTCACGCTCAGGGACGCCTTGACGTACGCGTGTAGCTAACGAGGCCAGCCTTGCTTGTAATTCGCTTCAAAACGCATTTCGATTGGACTTGCTCGTATGGTTAGAAAATAAAAAAATAAGTATTTGACCCAGGATTTGAACCCAGGGTTTTATCGAGCTACGCAAAACAGTAGCTTATCCATTCGGCACATGTGAGAACTGTTCAAATAGTGCGGACACTACAACACTACATAGGGACGAAATCTATGTACCTGGCAACTTAAGCATACATTGTGAATGTGCACATATGTTAGTGATGGTGATGCTGCTGCTGCTGATGCTGCTGATGATGTTGATGCTGCTGCTGATGCTGATGGTGATGATGATGATGATAATGATGATGATGTAGCAGCAGCGTGCAAAGAATTATTATGACAATTCCAATAGCATCTAGCTTCCGGAAACGCAATCTCTAATTTATCTATAAGACAAATCGCATCTATGCTCAGATAAATAGATATTATGAGCGTTCCAGCCTCACTACTGTCTGATCCTAGTAGGCATTAGTTTTGATCGTGTTGAAGCGCGACGCAGATTGCAAGATGACGTCGCCACGAGAACGAAGAAAGCATTTGTTTTACGGCGATTTCCGGTTTCCATGTCCTTTGAAGTCGGACTCGACGCCGACCATTGTAATCGACGGCCCTTGTTTGGACCAATCCGATCCAACCTTCGATTAAATGCGATGATCCTTTACGTCGGTGATGTCAGTTCCCCGCCCTCCCCCGCCCCACTCCTCACCCCACCCTGCCCCACCCCCCCACCCCCCCACCCCACCCCCCCACCCCACCCCCCCCACCCCACCCCGCCCCACCCCACCCAACCCCACCCCACCCCACCCCATCCCGCCCCACCCCCACCCCGAAGTCAAACGTAGATCGGTCTTCTATTGGCAAACTCGTTTGGATTGATTCGATTAAATAGGGCGCTAGTTACGTAAGCAAGGGTATTTATTATTATTTCTGCATTTATTAGGCGCCACTATCTAATGACTTAGCATCAATCGATGGCGCTGAGCAATTGTGAGTGAAGGTCTTGCTCAAGGTACCTACACAGTAACCGTCTCAGGGGAGGGGGCTCGAACCTGTACTCTCCGCGTTACAAGCCGAGCGCTTTAACCAATGAGCTGTTGTGCCCCACATAAGGTAAGCTAAGGTAAGATAAGGTCAGGTAGGTAGGTCAGATCAGTTAAGGTAAGGCCAGGTACGGTCGGTGAGAGGAAATAAGGTAAGATAAGGTCAGAAGAGATAAGGTAAGGTAAGGATAGATAAGCTAAAGTAAGGTAAGGTAATTAAGTCGAGGTGAAGATAAGATCAGTAGGTAATGAAGAGAAAGTAAGGTAAGCTTCGGAAATATAAGACGAGGCTAGACGAGGGACAATTAGTTAAGGCAAGGTAAGGTAAGGTAAATCCAGTTAAGTTGCGGTAATTCAAAGAAGGTAATGCAATGTTAGGTAAGAAAGTTAAGATAAAGATATTCACGCATACAAGTGTCTGAGAACGACGGCTTATCGAAGAGTTCAATAAAGGAACTAATAATGCTTCATAAACTAAGGTGTTCATACTGGAAAGGCGCTACATAAATAAAATAGATAAATAAAAAATATATATACATGTGTCTGTACAAAAGCCAAACTCACTCTCTGGTTAACGGCCACATTAAATATCCTAATAAAACTCCTAAGTTCTAGACACTGTCCGGCTATCGGGGTTCGTCCACATCAGTGGCTGATGCTATCAGACATCATTCTCTAGCAAGTGCTTCTGCAATTAATTGACCTTATCTCTCCGCCTTGTTTATCTTATCTCACCCTATCCAAATCTATTCCATCCTGGTCTTTAAATCGAATTAAAGCGCGGCTCAATACGAGATTAAATAAATACTCCAAAATCGGATTAATTCTGAAATCTGATTAGGCTCTTGCGCGAATTTATTAAATGAATGGCAGTCCATACGAACGTGTAGGTAAGTCGCCATGCCAGACAGGAGATTTTAAAGGCATGCCAATTCGTGCAATGACGTCACATCCGGGCTGTGAGCATCCGGGCAGGAAATGACGTATTGGACTAGTGTTGTGCGCCTGTGGACTCCAGCTAGGAGCAAATATATGAAGTTTGAAGCTTCGGTTAAGATCAGCTACGGAAGCATCGAACGACCCTCAGTCGAGAGGGTTGGGATTAATCGAGGACTCTTGCAATTTCTGCTTCGGCCTTTCACTCAAAACTCAAAACATTCCTCTTTCACAGATCCTATCCTGACACCCCTTCTTCCTCTTATCTCTCTCTGCTCTCCAACCCCAAACATCACCCCCGTAGCTGCCACGCTGTCTCTCTGCCTGACTTTTTGATCTTGACCTGGAACCGAACCCTTTTGCCTATCGATTTTGTTTTGACTGAGCGCCTGTGAATAAGCTGGTCCTCGCGGCGCGGCTTTCGTTGGGCGCTGTAGAGATCTCGAGATTACGATTACGATTACGAATACGATGTCATAGAGACTACGAACTTTGCTGTCATGGAGAGAAGGAAGTGTTCTTGGAACGTTAGGGAACATCGTAGAACATCATGGAACATATTTGAAATGGAATTACGGAACATTATGGAACACCATGGAACATCTTGGAACGTTACGGAACATGGTGGAATATCAGTTCCAGACAGGTATAGGTCTTGCCCAATGTTGTCATTCGATAATGTACACCAGCTGTGACAAGTAAGTATGTAAGTATCAGCCTAATCAGGTCACTTTCAGGTGGCGCCTTTATTGAACCTCAGAAAAGCATATTGTCGGAAACTGAGATTTATCCCTCGGGTTGAGAGTGATTTGGAACTCCTCAAATAATAGGGTCAATGTGAGTCTATACAGAGAAGAAGAAGAAGAAGATGATGATGATGATGATAATGATGATGAAGATGATGATGAAGATGATGAACGAAGAAGAAGAAGATGGTGATGATAATGATGATGATGATGATGATAATGATGATGATGATGAACGAAGAAGAAGAAGAAGAAGATGATGATGATGATAATGATGATGATGATGATAATGATGATGATGATGATGAACGAAGAAGAAGAAGAAGAACAACAACAACAACAAAAATAAGACCAAGAACAAGAACAAGATGTAGAACAAGAAGTGGAACGAGAAGAGCAGTCCCTTAAGCCAACGCAGCAAGACAGCCACGAGTATAGCGACTTCATTTTTCTTAACCTCGGCATATCAGGGCAGATACCTCCCCGTCGTTTGATCCTCCTACTGACAGTATAGGTGAGTCTTCTCAGTTTGTAGCTGAGTTCGCTGGAAGAGCAGCGGAGAAAAAAATTCGCAACGTTCTATATACACAAGTGTCTAAAGAGAACAGACACTAATTCAAAGACACATGTCCTCGTTGTTCTGACGGCGGCGATTGTGTGTAGATGTCGCCAGCTGTCATGTTTGGCTCCGGCCTTTGGGGGGGGGGGGGGTACTATCGCTGATGGATTTTCCTGGTGCATGCGTTGATTGCCCAATGACCCTTTAGTCGCTTAATTGACCACTAATGGCCACCCAGGAGTCCAAACTGACCACACTGACAGGAAGGGGCCCCACTCCTAAGCGCCCCCGGGAGAGAACCCCCTAAGCAAAAGGAGAGAAAGACCCCATTTGCAAAACCTCCCGGAAGAATCCCTCCAAGCTTGCGTCAAGGCGCCTCTGTGCGTGAGGATGCCGGTTCGCATACCGATGGCGGATATATTTCAGAGATTTGAATCTCGGGCTAGTACCGTCCGTACACGGGGACCTTAAATAACGTGGCACCCATTCAAATGGGTAGCGGGTGGTGAGGGATCTGACCCAATTAATTCATTGAAAATGAACACGATCCATCACTCAATCCGTCCGTCCTTCCGTCCTTCCGTCCGTCCGTCACTTCAGCCTCCCACTGACCTAAGTATGTGTCTTCTTTCAAAGCCCAATGCGCTTTCTCCCATAGCTTAACATCGCCCAAGGGTCCCAGAATCCCAAGGAAATGTTTCCAGACGATGCTATGTTCCACTGAGTCCGATTTACCTTCAAGCAGCGGTATTTAAGCCACTTGGACCCATTCCAGAATTCACATTCGACCATTAATCCTTCTACCAACACAAAAGCAGCAACCCGCGCCTCTCAGCCGCTAGGTGTCGCAACGACAAGAAAATGTCAAAACGGATATTAACAGCGTAATCAGCGGCTTTGCTCTGTTGACGCTATCCGGAAAGATATCGTCTCCATGGCAACTCACGCCGGCAAGAGGATCTTTCTTGCCGTCTTCAGTCGGTTCCAGCAGATTCCTTTTTTCCTACTGGCAGCTTCCGCCGTGGGACTTCCGGCTTCCCGTTTCTTATCCTTCTAATTTCCAGTCTTTCCATTCTCATTTCCACCCTCCGTGGCTGTGCTGCTGACCTCCTCGTGGGTGTCAGATGACTAGGGTGTTTATGCTGGTGTGGGCGCTAGTCGTAATCGTAAACTCGAAATTTCTTAAGCGCCACTTAAAAGCTAAACGCAGGAACCATCTCATTCACGATGGCTGCGTCAAGTCAGTGGGGTTGTCCAAAGATGACGTATTAAAACCAAGTCTGTTTGCGGGAACAGCAGATAGATAGATAGATAGATAGATAGATAGATAGATAGATAGATAGATAGATAGATAGATAGATAGATAGATAGATAGATAGATAGATAGATAGATAGATAGATAGATAGATAGATAGATAGATAGATAGATAGATAGATAGATAGATAGATAGATAGATAGATAGATAGATAGATAGATAGATAGATAGATAGATAGATAGATAGATAGATAGATAGATAGATAGATAGATAGATAGATAGATAGATAGATAGATAGATAGATAGATAGATAGGTAAACATACATACATACAGACAGACAGACAGACAGACAGACACACAGACAGACAGACAGACAGATAGATAGATAGATAGATAAAGAGAGAGAGAGAGAGAAGGGGAGAGGAGGAGCTGTTAGGGTGGGTTATGTTTGAGCTGAGAGAAATGGGAAGGCAACGGATTCGATGGATCAGGGTTTGATTTCTTGAAAAGGTGTGAACTAGATCAATGACCATCTGAAACAGTGGCCTGTGAGATCTGCCAAGGTGTAATGTAAGATAGCTGAACATTTATACAGCGCATTTCAGGCACCTCTCTGCTTTCACGGATGTCTAACTGATTTTAACAAATGATAACCGATTGGTCAGAGCTCTCTGCTTGTATGTAGGTCACGGTAGCCGATTGGTCAGAGCTTGTATGTAGGTCACGGTACAGCCGATTGGTTAGAGCGTTCGGTTTGTATGTAGGTCACGGTAGCCGATTGGTCAGAGCTTGTATGTAGGTCACGGTATAGCCGATTGGTTAGAGCGTTCGGTTTGTATGTAGGTCACGGTATAGCGGATCGTTAGAGCGCTCTGCATTTATGTAGGTCATGGTAGCCTATTGGGTAGAGCGTTCGGATTGTATTTAGGTCACGGTAACCGATTGGTTAGAACGCTTTGCTTATAACACGGTTAGTATACGGGTTCGAGCCTCTTCCTTAGACGGTTACTGTGCATGGACCTTGAGCAAGTCCGTCATTCAGCTGGGCGTACGATGTTGTTGGTAACTGGGAAGATCGGGCGGCAAGGGAGAGCTATGGACATTCAACCGCCATGATGTGCCGAGTCTAAGAGAAATGAAGTCGCTAGCACTCTAAACTTATGGCTCTTCTTCCTCCTCTTCTTCCTCCTCTTCTTCTTCTTCTTCTTCCTCTTCTTCTTCTTCTCCTCCTTCCTTCTTCTCCTCCTCCTCCTCTTCTTCTTCGCATTTCTCATCATCACCTTTTTCTTCTTCTTTTCTGCTTCTTCTTCTTCTTTGATTTCTTCTTTGATTTCTTCTTTGATTTCTTCTTTGATTTTTTCTTTGATTTCTTCTTTGATTTCTTCTTTGATTTCTTCTTTGATTTCTTCTTTGATTTCTTCTTTGATTTTTTCTTTGATTTCTTCTTTGATTTCTTCTTTGATTTCTTCTTTGATTTCTTCTTTGATTTCTTCTTTGATTTCATCTTCTTCGTAATACATAAGCATACAATTTATTAGATAGTTCAATTGATATGTCTACGGTTGAGAGGAATTCTTAGAGCTGCTTAATGTTGTAATCTCTGTTGTAATAAACAGCACAATCGTGACACGCATTCGTAATGATGTCACCTAATTAACTGAAGTCATAGAAGCTTAGATGAGGAGGAATGGACTTGGCTTCTAGGCGTCATGACAATCGGATCAACGGCTTCGGCAGGCTTTCCTCTGTCATCCCGCCCACCATCCAGATCCCTCCTTCCTCCTCCCTCCTTTCCTCTATCCATTCATGCAAGTACCTCCCCTATTCTCCCTCCGTTCATGCCTGTCTCTCTTTCTGTTTCCTCGCCTGTCTGTCTGTCTGTCTGTCTCTATCTCTTTCTGTGTCTATATATTTCTTCTTCTGCACTTCATCACTGCATCCATCCATCCATCCACCCACCCTTCCATCCATCCATCTCTATCCCTCCATCCATCCAGCCAGCCTTCATTCCTTTTATCCATCTCTATCTATCCATCCATCCATCTCTGTCTAGCCATCCATCCTTCTCTCCTCTTTTCTGTCCTTCCATCTATCCCTCCTTCCGTCCATTCTATACATCCATCGATCCTTCCATCCTTTCTTTCATCCGTCCATTCCATCCATCCATCCATCCATCCATCCATCTGTCTCTAGCTGTCCACCCATCCAGCCACTCTTTCATCCTTTCCTTGCGGAACACTCCAACACTTGACCAAGAACGACAACGGTCCCTGTTCCACGGTCCAAAACGCGCATAACATCTACAGGTTTCCATGGAAACGGGCCCACTGATTCTCAGAAATTACTTTCCGCCTTCTTCTGGCATTCGTCGTAAAAAAATTAAATTCCCGATACAACACAACTGGAATAAAATTTCGATTAAATCATTAACTTAAAGTTGGAATAATATTAAAGGGTGAAATATCGAAGTTTTGTAGGCGTTGTCGTCTGTGCCGGCATGATATTGCCTGCGTCATTTTCTCGTTATTATGCTTCCACTGGTCGAAGCGGCGAGTGAGCTGCAGTCGGCCGCGGAGCCCACTTGTGGGCAGGGGCTTCACCCACCCTCGCCCCTATGCCCCCCCGTTGCACCATCGGCGTCCATGGCGCTGGCCATGGACTTTCTGCCTGGCTCGCACTTTGCCAAACACTCGAAAAGCGACAGGCGTTCTCGGCGGCCAATGTTTGAACGGACGTAGTCTGGCTTCGCCTGCCTCTCCGCCTTCCCTCTCCGGCCCACCTCCACCCCTATATTTCTTCATCCCACCCATGTTTTGCCCTTCTTTCCTTCTTCTCTTCATCCCGCCGCATCCCTCCTTGTGTGCTCAATTACCGTGGGGCACGGTAGCCGATTGGACAGAGCACTCGGCTTGTAACGCGCTGAGTACGGGTTCGAGCCTCTCCTCCCCTGAGACGGTTTCTGCGTAGGGACCTTGAACAAGCCCTTCACACACAACAGCTCAGAGCCATCGATTGATGCTTAGTCATCAGATAGTGGCGCTTAATAGTAAATGCTGGAAATACCGCCATCTTTGGTAATGTTCCACATCTTTTGCCCCACCTCAAGGTTTGCCCCTCAAAATCGTTTGCCCCATTTCTTTCACACCCATATTTGTCTCTAGTTCATTCTGGATCCCGCTCTTTTTACGGCTCTACCTTTGTCCAGACATCCGTTTAAGAACAACAACAACAACAATGACAACAACGACGACAACAACGACGACACCAACAACGACAACGACGACGACAACAAACAATTAATAAAACAATAATTTCATCATCACTAGTGGAAGCTAAATGCAATGACGATCATGATGACTATAACAATGACAATGGCGTCATGTCATAGTCAACATGACTATAACAATGACGATCATGATGACTATAACAATGACAATGGCGTCATGTTATAGTCATCATGACTATAACAATGACGATCATGATGACTATAACACTGACAATGACCATGACGATGACTATAACAATGGCGGCGACGATGACTATGACTTGGCGATGCCCATGACAGTAGCAATGACAATAACATTAAACAATATTAATAATTAATTAATAACTTAACTAATGCTACAAGTCGATGTAAGTTGATGTGATCAATCGCGAATGGAATTTAGGGCGCATACATAGTTAAATGCTTTAGATAAAGCTAGTGGATTAACCATGCGAACTCATATATATATATATATATATATATACATAATTAGAGAGAGAGAAAGAGAGAGCGAGAGAGAGAAAGAGAGAGAGAGAGAGAGAGAGAGAGAGAAAGATAGAGACAGAGAGAGAAAGAGAAAGAGAGCCAGAGAGAGACAGAGAGACAGATACAGAGAGAGAGAGAGAAACAGCGTGAGAGAGAGAGAGAGAGAGAGAGAGAGAGAGAGAGAGAAAGCAGCCTCTTAAGTTAACCCTGAGGCAGCCATGGGTATGACGTGTTAGCGACTTCATTTTTCTTGGCATCGGTATATGAGGGTGAAAGACCAGCCCAGCTCTCCACCACCATATATTCGATTTGATCGATTGCACGTCGAGAATCGATTCCAGGATCTATGAGGAGTATAGGCTGATTCAGCATTTAAGAGCAGAATGTTGTAAGGCGGAGAAACAGAGACACGAGGAACATGACAGAAGATTGATTGGATTGGGAGAAACTACTATCTGCATTAGCACTCCATTTCATTCATTCATTCATTCATTCACTCTTTCATTCATTCATTCATTCATTCTTTCTTTCTTTCTTTCATTCACTCATTCATTCAATCAATCATTCACTCTTTAATTCATTCATTCATTCTTTCTTTCATTCATACACATACATATATATGCATATTTCCAATATATATTCGATATTTCATATATATTCATTCATTCATTCAGTCATTCATATACATATATATACTCACATATTATTCCATATTATTATTATTATTATTCGATATTTGATATATAAAAATTCATTCATTCATATATATACATACACATACACACATATACATATATACAATTCCAATATATATTAGATATTTTATATATAATTATTCATTCATTCATTCATATATGCACACATACACACATATACATAATTCCAAAATATATTCGATATTTGATATATAAACATATAACCACATTTGATATTTGCCTCCGCTAATTCAATACATCGAGATTGAAGACATGCGCAGTCATGCTCTCTGTGTTTCGTTAAGCTGAATACGTGACCTTGAGTGAATGGGTGACATTAAGTGGCGATGATTTCTATAGCGCCGTGATTCCAGCTCAATGTTCTTAATTATACGGAACAGAACCGAGAACCGACTGTGTGCGAGCGTCCGCAGGCGACGGACTCTCCCGAGATTTACATAGCAAAGGCTGTTTGATTCTTTGAAGCAATCCGATTTAGGTGAACGTGTTCTGCTTGTAAGTATTTAACAGCAACACGGAAGCAAAAGATGAGTATTCCGTTAAGACAGATATGTGCATGAAATGTTAGCGCCATATATTAGGGCCGGTGGCAAGTCCTCCCCCTTTGGTAGTGTACGGTCAATGTACTCATCATAGATGAGTTTTCTAGAGGGCACAGGTGTAGCCAAAATATAGAACAGATTTCTACCTTGGCAGGGAATTGAATCTACCATCTCTCGCTTAACAGCCCGTCACGCTAAGCACTAGACTATTGCGCACTCCATAATTCGTGTGAAAATCAGTTCGTAGCTTATATATATATATGTGTATGTGTGTGTGTATATATATATATATATATATATATATATATATATATATATATATATATATATATATATATATATATATATATATATATATATATATATATATATATATATATATATATATATATATATATATATATGTGTGTGTGTGTGTGTGTGTGTGTGTGTGTATATATATATATATAAAGCCACACATGTAATAATGTAATTATTCCACATAAATATGCAATATGTATTAACAAGAATGATATACTCCATGGTCATCATGAATATTAATATTTATTATGTCGATCAATATTCGTGATGTCATGAATGCCATTGTGTGTTTAGTGCGAGCGGCCCAGTGACGCCATGCTCCTTATATGGGCTGTAAAACACTCGCGACAAAAGTTCTGCAGGAATGAACATGATGAATATTCATGAGCATTTGTATTTAGCGACATCTATCGCCGCCAGACCCGTGTACGTCGACATAATCTAATCTAATCTGATCTGATCCAATCCAATCTAATCAAATCTAATCTAAACTAATCTAGATTAGTTTACTCTAGTATATGCTAATACGGTGACTTCTATAGCGCCGTTTGTATAATGCACAAGGCATCAGTCAATGGTCGCTTGAAGTGGTTGAGCTGTCAAACATCATAATCCTGTCAATACCGGCAGCGCAGGGTGCAACATTATCTGCTCAAACATCGTAATCGCCACTCGTTGTTAATTAATTAAAATTCCTGTTTAAACACCCGAGGAATTGTTGATTTCTATAAAAAAAAAACTAATATGCTAACTCCTCCGCAGAACATCTGACCCATCATACAAACTCATCTGTGCTCCACCTCTTGCAATTTCTGCATCGGCCTTTCACTCAAAGCTGAAAACATTCCTCTCTCACAGATCCTATCCTGACACCCCTTCTTCCTCTTATCTCTCTCTCCTCTCCAACCCCAAACACCACCCACCGCAGCTGCCATGATGTCTCTCTGCATGACTTTTGGATCTTGACCTGGAACCGAACCCTTTTGCCTAACGACTTTATTTTGACTAAGCGCCGGATAATAAGCTGGTCCCCATGACGTGGCTTTCGTTGGGCGCTGTAGAAACCTCGGGATTACGAATTACGATTACAACTAGGACGCTTGGCTCCTATGGCGAAATGTCAACTTAGCAGATGAAGCTGAATTCCATCGCATTTCGACGCCCAAAAAACCAAGTCATGGGAACCAGCTTATTCACAGGCGCTCAGTCAAAACAAAATCGATAGGCAGGAAGGGTTCGGTTCCAGGTCAAGATCCAAGAGTCAGGCAAGCGGACAGCTACGATGTTATGTGCGGTAATGGAACGTCGTATTAAACTCGTTAACCGAAAATTTGTCGGAACACGAGTGCAAACACTCAGCCTAAGAAGATATGGCACCGACAGCGGCCAACAGGCGTCGCCTGCGTGCAGTTAAGACTAAGGAGGACGTGGACAACGGAAACGAAGGCCCTGCTGCAGACTCTGCGAGGAAAGAACGATGAATGTCGTCGGTCCCTTGTTCAAATATTTTCATTTGACCTGTGTATATTAGGTTAGGCTCGAAACAACGCAGCGACACAACTCACACATACACACACACACACTCACACACACACATACACACACACTCACACACACACATACACACTCACACACACATACACACATACTCACACACATACACACACTCACACACATACACTCACACACACATATACACACTCACTCACACATTCATACACATACACAATCAAACATACAACACACAAATATATAGATATATGATATATGATATGATATGATGTGATATGATTGATACGATACGATATCATATGATATGATTTATATAATATGACATGATACGATATGATATGATACGATATGATACGATGTGATACGATGTGATATGATACAATACGATATGATATTATATGATATGATATGCTTTGATATGATATGATATGCTTTGATATGATATGATATGCTTTGCTATGATATCATATCGTATCGTATCGTATCAATCATAACATATCATATCATATCATATCACGTCACATCATACGAATCATATCATATATTATTTCATATATTATATATCATATCATATCATACCATATCAAAGCATATCATATCATATCGTATCGTATCGTATCAATCATATCATATCGTATCGTATCTTATCAATCATAACATATCATATAATATCATATCACGTCACATCATACGAATCATTTCATATCATATTATATCATATATTATATATCATATCATATCATATGATTGATATGATACGATACGATATGATATGATATCATATATATGCATATATTATATACATAGATATGTACACATGTACATATACACACATACATAGATACATTCACACATGTAATATATCTATGGATCTATGCATGTACATACACACATATGCACATACAGAGACACAGACATCATGAATATTAATCTAATGATGTCTATTAATATTCATGATGTTCTTGGGTCATTGCCTATATAGAACCAATGGAATCCCGACGTCACACATAATTACGTGATTGGCTGTGCATGGGTGGAATAACCGGGTCATTTAGTACAGAGGCATGACCTCATTCATAAATGTGCGATTGCTTGCGAATATATAACTGTAATTGCGCCATATAAATTGACCTATATCTTACAACAGAATGCAATATGTTGCAACTGCATGAGCACCATAACATCATTCATACTTATGCAGAAACACTGTCAATACATGACATGTGCAGAGATAGATAGAGCCAGCCAGCCAGCCAGAAAGACAGACAGACAGTCACGCAGACAGGCAGACAGACACACAGACAGACACACAGACGGACAGACACACAGACGGACAAACTGATAAACATGCATACAGACAGACAGATAGACAGACAGACAGACCGAGACAACTTCATGTCGACAATCAGATTTAAAGATAGACAGACACAGACACGTAGACATACAGACACACAGACAGACATACAGACTGATACACGCAAATTCAAAGCGAGATAGAGTTACAGGTTGAGATACAGGGGCAGGCACAATGACAAGGAAAGAGAATCAATGTAGCGAAAATGATCGGATCCAAAGATAGAATGATCTAGTCAAAGATCAAATGATCGAATTCTAGGATCGAGTTATGCAGTCGAAAAAGATCGAGTGATCAAGTCGAAGGACCAAATAATCAATTGAACCAAACAATCCAATATGATCGGATCAAGGGATCATATTATAGAGACGAAAGATCGAAGGATCAAACTGAATCATCGTGGAAGCATCGCAGACAACGCGCCTCAAAAATTCTAATTGCAAGCGATGCCATGAACGGAAAATAAATCGGAGATTTCCATTAGATCGATACTCTGAGCGATTTTTCATTTGGAGTAAATTGCCACGGTTCACTTTTATGATGACTCTCATTGGTCAATAATAACCTGACCTAGAAAATCAGAAACGTAATAAGGTCACAGATAAATCTCTTATGTATCGTGAATAGTTGTATATATATATATATACACAATGAGATTCTGCATTTGCGTACTTCATATATATATACGTATATGTATGATTGCACATTTGTACAATTAGAGATATATATTATATAAATGTGCAATAAAACAAATACATATGATAACGATAAATATGATGATGAGAATGACGAGGATGATAATGATGATGATGATGATGATAATGATGGTGTTGATGATGATGGTGGTGGTGGTGGTGGTGGTGATGATGATGATGATAAATGATGATGATAATGATAATAATGATAAAGAAGATGATCATGATGACGACGACGATGATGATGATGATGCCAGTGATGATGATGAAGAACCTTGTTAATAAACTTCGACATAGATACGCATTTTGATCAGAACACTGAACAATATAATAAAACAAGATAAAAAAACGAATCCTCACTGCAGAGATGACAATGGCTAAGAAAAATCACAAGAATCAGGCGACTACAACGGAATCAGAAACGATGAAATACGACAACGCTTGGGCAAACAGTCAACCGTGCTCGATAAAGTCGTTCAGCCAAGACTGCGATGGTTTGATGACGTGGAATGAATGCCAAATGACCGAATCAATGAAATGCTTTAGATGCAAGATGCAAAGGAAAGACAAAGGAAGGGAGGTCACGTGGAATGCGATGGATAGACTGCACAGGCGAAGACATAACAAGAATTGAACTAAACAAGAGAACCAAAATTAATTTGACAACGACCGAAAACAAGGGCGATCAGTTGTTCTCGCACGTCGCCCTCAAACGGCTTCTGTAAGGAACTGGTGGTGGTGGTGGTGGTGGTTATGATGATGGTTTTGATGACGGTGGTTATGATGATGATGATGATGATGATGATGATGACGGTGATGGTTATGATGGTTATCATGGTTGTGATGATGATGACGATGGTGATGATGACGAGGTTGACGATGATCAACGATGACGACGACGATGACGACGACTACGATGATATTATGACAATATCATGACAATGACGATGATGATGATGATTATGATTGTGATGATGACGATGACGACTCAGCCAAGAGTCCGCGTGGCGTGGATTTGAACTGAGCTGTTGTGGACTTCGAGTGTCGTTCAGGAGTTTGGCTTCTGATCGATTGATCTGATTTTTCTAGCGCTCCACTGAGCGTGTCCGACAGCAAGAAGATGCAGCATTCGTCGTCGAGGGCCTGTCTCTTCACCAACTTCGAAGACGTTCAGGTCAGGTCGTCGCATTCCTGTTTCCGTGTCCACGCAGCGTACGCCAACTGCGTTGCGCAACATACAGAATATTTGTACGGCGTAACTCCTGATTGCAGCTGGATCCAGGACTCTGCTATCCCTGTCCAACACTTTTGGATGCCATCCCTATCCAGGGCTTTGGATTTCGTCCTTTACTTAACTATCTAGACACTTGATATAGCGCCTTTTCAGTGTCACACAAAAGTTCTACTTTCTCTAGCTGATCTTCATTGCCGGTTTCGGGAAAGAAACTGAGCTACCACATATACGATTCTTCATATCTAACGTTCAACATGTGTAAATAACTCCTTCAGCCTTTAAAAAATAAAATGTTCTGCCACTAAAGTTAGTGCGACAAGGTGGTCTGTCGGTAACGCGTTTGGTCAATGATCATATAGTTGCGGGTTCGACTCCGTGTAACGACCTCGGGCAAGTTGTTTGCGCACACCGTACCTCTGTCACCAAGCAGTAGAATTTGGTAGCGGCGTAAGATGGGAAGTAAACGGCAAGTCCTGCGATGTACTAGCCCCGTGTCCAGGACCTTGGGATTCGTCCACTGCCGGCTTAAAGGGCCTAAAAAAGGAAATGAGCGTCTCCCCTACGCTTCACTCGTGGGATCATGTGGGATACTTTATTGTCCTTTGATTGTCTGTCCCTTGCTGTCCTCTATCTGTCTGTCCCTTGCTGTCCTCTATCTGTCTGTCCCTTGCTGTGCTCTGTCTGTCTGTCCCTTGCTGTCCTCTGTCTGTCTGTCCCTTGCTGTCCTCTATCTGTCTGTCCCTTGCTGTCCTCTATCTGTCTGTCCCTTGCTGTCCTCTATCTGTCTGTCCCTTGCTGTCCTCTATCTGTCTGTCCCTTGCTGTCCTCTATCTGTCTGTCCCTTGCTGTCCTCTATCTGTCTGTCCCTTGCTGTCCTCTATCTGTCTGTCCCTTGCTGTCCTCTATCTGTCTGTCGCTCTTTGTCCCTTGAACAGCTGACGGACGAGGAGCGTGTCTACCTGAACGCAGCTGCCCTGGGTGATGTGCCTATCATCCGACAGTCCCTCGAGGAATGCGAGATCCCGCTGAACGTCAACTGCGTCGACTACATGGGAAGGAGTGCCCTCCATCTGGCCGTCGACAGCGAGAGTCTCGAGGCCATCGACCTCCTGCTCGACCGTCTCCAGTTCGAAGGCATCGAGGAGGCCTTGCTGCACGCCATCAGCAAAGGAGCCACCAAGGTCGTCAAGGTAACAGCCGTCCTCTGCCAAGGATCACTCACCGTCCGTCCTTTTGGCTGTCTTGCTGTTCGATTGTCTTTTCTCGGTCTGCTTGTTTGGATGTCTCGTTTCTCTTTGCTTGCCTGTGTGTGTTTCTGTGTGTGTGTCTGTGTGTGTGTCTGTGTGTGTGTCTGTGTGTGTGTCTGTCTGTGTGTCTGTATGTGTGTCTGTATGTGTCTGTCTCTTCTGTTTGTCTGTCTATGTTTTTCTCAATCTTCTCAAGTGATTGACATTTTCTCTGTCTGTCTTTCTGTCTGTCTATCTGTCTGTCTGTAAGACAGTCTGTGTATGTTTTTCACACTACCACGACCACTATCACTACTACCGCCACGACCACCACCATCACGAGAGCCTTCAGAAATTTGGCCTTGTTTATCCTAATGCTGAGTAAATCAACTAAAACAGACAGACACTCACCCCGACTACTGAAATTCCTCTCCTCATATCTCTTCTTTCTTTCAGCTAATCGTCGAGCATCCGAACTATATCGCTGGCGAGGAGTTGGCCAAGCGTGCTCAGAGGGATCCCTTTTTCCGAACGGAAGAGAAGTCGCAGTTTTCCCCGGATATAACTCCGCTGATCCTGGCCGCTCATTACAACAACCACGAGATCATCCAGATGTTTCTGTCACGCAATCACACCATCGACAAGCCGCATCCGATCTCGTGCCAGTGCGCCGACTGTGTGACGAAGCGTAACTACGACTCGCTCAAGAGGTCACGGTCACGCTTGAATGCCTACAGGGCGCTGGCCAGTCCGGCGTACATGGCCCTGTCGAGTCCTGATCCCATCATGACGACCTTTGAACTGCGACAGGAGATGAAGAAACTTGCACAAGTTGAGAAGGAGTTCAAGGTTGATTTGAGTATAGTGCCTGTAGAAAGTTTGCTTCAACTGCTCTTCACTTGTTTAAGTAGCTCTATATTGCATTTCACTGAACAAAACTGTATTGAATTACAGAACACTACGAGAGATTAAACTATGTACTATGACCACAACATTACGAGAGATTACACTATGTACTATAATCACAACACTAGGAGAGATTACACTATGTACTATAATCACAACACTACGAGAGATTACACTATGTACTATAACCACAACATTACGAGAGATTACACTATGTACTATAACCACAACATTACGAGAGATTACACTATGTACTATAACCACAACATTACGAGAGATTACACTATGTACTATAATCACAACACTAGGAGAGATTACACTATGTACTATAATCACAACATTACGAGAGATTACACTATGTACTATAACCACAACATTACGAGAGATTACACTATGTACTATAACCACAACATTACGAGAGATTACACTATGTACTATAATCACAACATTACGAGAGATTACACTATGTACTATAACCACAACATTACGAGAGATTACACTATGTACTATAACCACAACACTACGAGAGACTACTCTATGTACTATAATCACAACACTAC